>CM061920.1:374602601-374642791 GCA_031002005.1 Vandiemenella viatica
TGTATCAAAGTCTATTTTAAAATCACGGTTATCATGTGGATATCCACATGCTTAGATAAGATATGAAAGTGACTGAAGTTGTATGTTTGT
This sequence comes from Vandiemenella viatica, assembly GCA_031002005.1. Taxonomy (NCBI): domain Eukaryota; kingdom Metazoa; phylum Arthropoda; class Insecta; order Orthoptera; family Morabidae; genus Vandiemenella; species Vandiemenella viatica. Next base: position 374,602,692 of record CM061920.1, read on the forward strand.
AAATTTTGTCACAAAAACACAAATTTCATTTCGAATGCAATCATACATGCTGATTAATTGATCTTTCCTTTAATTCGTGAAGGTGAGTAGTAGTACCAACTAATAGTCTCTGATCCATACAATTCCTCAAACTTTGGTACACAATTTGACATGTCTAATGAAAAACAATTTTATTTTATCCTTATAATGGAAAACGCTTTTCAATATTGCAGGTAGAATCAGCCGCGCCCGAGAGCAATTTCTGCTTTTTATATTTACAAGCAGTTTAGGAGAAGGTTTTGTCTCTGGACATTTCCTTCAGACTTTCAGGTTGGGTGTCTTTTGTTAATGGTATGTCTTTAATTTTGCTCTTTCGTTGTTTTAATTTCTTGTTAGGATGGACAATGGCCTTGCGTGTTTGTCATATGCATTGTTATACTGTCCGAGATTTGCAATTAGTGGATTAGTAGACGTTCTTGCAGCTCTGTAGAAGGATTTGGTTATCGCCAATATTCTTCCTTGGAGCAGCGGGACACCTGCGGCTTCATGCAGGTCTGCTGTCGGGAACCGGTTCGGGACATGTAGTGCCCGCCGAAGCGCTCTGTTTTGCATTGTTTGCAGTCTTCGCAACCCAGTTTTTGATGCGTAGCCCCACACCGGGCACGCATATTCAATTATCGGGCGAACTAGACTACAATATATACTGACTCCGGTACCGGCTGATAATGAGCTGTCCCGATTGAGGATCGGGTAAAGCTGTTGGAGCCTAGCTGCGACTTTTCGTCGAGTGTCCTCGATGTGGCTTTTCCAGGTTAACCGGGAGTCCATAGTGACACCGAGGTATTTAACAGTGGCAGACCACTCTATCTCTTCTCCATTTAGGAGCAGCTTCTTGGTGCGATTTTGCTGGCGATCCCGCTTCCCCAGGCGCCTCGTCAGCATGATGGCTTGGGTTTTTCCAGTGTTGAGGGTAATTCTCCACCTTCTGGCCCAGGCTTCAGTTTGCTGTAGAACCTGTTGTAGTCTGCGGATGGCAGTGGCTTTACACCTATGTGCCGTGAAGAAAGCCGTATCATCTGCGTAAAGGGCGGTACGGACTGTAGTTGGAGCTGGTATATCAGCTGTATACAAGTTGTAAAGTACGGGTCCTAGTACCGATCCCTGTGGTACTCCTGCCTTTATGGGGCGACGTGTTGATAGATCCATACCTACCCTCACTCGGAAGGATCTACCTGATATGTAACTTCGAATTAGCTTCACGAGTGGGCCGGGGAGTCCCTGCTCATAAAGTTTGTACAGGAGGCCGCTGTGCCAAACAGAATCAAAAGCCCTCGCCACGTCGAGTAGCACTAGCGGACAGTAGCCGCGATAGTTGAAGGTTGTCGTGGCTCTTTCAACTATTCGCATGATCTGTTGAGTAGCAGAATGTCTCTTCTGAAACCCGAATTGGAAGTCCGGAATAATACTTTCCCTCTGTATATGAGCTTCCAGTCGTCTGAGTAAGAGTCGCTCGAAGACCTTGCTGAGCGAGGATAACAGGCTTATGGGGCGGTAATTCTGTGGGAATAGGCTGTCCTTACCCGGTTTGGGCACAGCAATCACTATCGCTTGCTTCCAGCAACTGGGATAATGTTGGCTGCTGAGTATAACGTTGAAGATGTCAGTTATGTGTTCTACAGCCTGTTGTGGAAGATTTTTCAGTAGTTGATTTCCCAGAGTATCAGAGCCGGGAGCCTTCCTGGGATGTAGTTGTGTTAAGATGCGTCGAACTTCTTCAGTAGAGATTTCGTCGATCACATATCCGTCATCTTCAGCGGCTAGGAAGCGAGCTAACCTTCTTCGGATAGTGGCAGATTCTTCTTCGTCGTCGTCTTGGGCTGGCCTGAACTGTTTTTCAAAATGATCTGCCAGTGCGTTGGCTTTGTCCAAATTGCTGAAGACGAGGCCCCTTTCGCCGTGGAGAGGGGGAAGTCTGGCACGCCGTTTTGTAAAGCGCCTGGTCTCAACCCAAAGATTGCCGTCATTTATGTTGAGTGAGGCCAGACGTGCTGACCACTCCCTATTTCTGTGCTCTTGTAGCGCAGCCTTCAGCTCTCGCTGGAGACGATTTAGGAGACGCCTGGTGTCTGGGCGCCGAGTTAATCGCCATTCCTTCGCCACTCTGTTTTTGTGCTTTATCTGCGCTAGCAATTGTGGCGGGAGTTGCCGGGATTGAGGTCTTGTTACTGTGGAAGGAGTAGATCTATTTGCTGCTTCCACGATAGTAGTAGAGATTTGTTTTATTGCAGTCTCTATTTGTCTTGCGTTGATTGGTCTTAGGCGATGAAGGGATTCCGTGATCATGTTACGGAAATCCACCCAGTTCGTCTTATTGAAGTTAATTTGGCTAGTCGTTTCTGGTCTCCATGAGCCGACATCTATGTCAATCAGGACTGGAGAATGGTCAGATGATAGTCGGTTCATGGTATAGGCAGTGATGAAGCCTGCAATACCTCTGGTTATCACTATGTCCAATACATCAGGTCGGGTTCCATTCCATGGGTGGTGGTAGGTTCAACAGGTCCCCAGACTTGTAGGTTGCTTCTGAGAGCGATTCTGTGGAGTTTTTGTCCTGCCGGGTTTGTTAGTCTTGAGTTCCATTCCGGGTGTTTTGAGTTGAAATCCCCTCCAATGATAAGCTTTCCCCGAAAGGAGAGTAGGCGGTTGAAGTCCTCTTCTATGAGTTGTCTCCGCGGCGGTCTGTATGCAGAGACAACTGTGATTGGTCCAGTTGTGGTCATTACTTCAATGGCTTTTAGTTCCAGTTGCACCGTTTGTGGCGATAGTACCTCGTGGTGAGGGATGCCACGCTTTATATATATCGCCACACCCCCTCCTGCAGTTGGCCTGTCATAACGATAACAGCAATAGTTTGCTACTGAAGCGTGGAGGCCATGTTTGAGATGAGTTTCAGAAACTAGACATAGGTCTATATCTTCGTCGCGCAAGAACTGTCTGAACTCACCTAGTTGTTGATGGATGCCATTGGCATTCCAAACGCACAATGATAATCCCTGAATGTGCACCCTATCCATTGTGGGTCAGGGATGTCTCTGGCTGATCGATTGCAGGAACCGTCTTTACTGCGGATTTTATATCCGCGGCTAATTGATCAAACTTAGCCAAGAATGAAGTTAGCATGTTGAGCAGGTTGCCTACAATATTCAATAGCTGATCCATCGTCCCGCTGCTTGCTGTTTCGGATGTGGATCTGGAGTGGCAACATTGCTGGCAGGTTTGTCTGTCGGGGCTTGTCTTCTCTGTTAGTGTTGTCCTGTTGTCCTTTTGTAATGATTTAGTTTTATCTTTACCAACAGTAGCTGTTGCATAGGTGATATCTGAATTTTGGCTTGATGGCTGTTGGTTATTGTTCTTCTTACTTGAGGTTTGCTGATCTTTTCCAGTTTTCTGTTGTAGTTTCTTCTTTCTAGGGGGAGGGTTATTCCCATTCTGGTGCATGTCCTTATTTGTTTGTTGACTTCTACTTTGGACATCAGCAGACGGTTGTTTGTCTGCAGAGCTTATGGTCTTTTTCCCATTAATTCTTTTTCCTGCTGCTCTTTTGTTTTGCGCAGAGGTGGTCCCACGCTGGCGGTCACGGGCTCGCTTAAACGCAGGACAGCCTTGGTGTAGCTGGCTACATGGCTTCCATTGCAGTTTGCGCATTTTGGCTCCCTTTCTCACCCTCATTGAGGGTGCAATCATTTGATAGGTGTGCACCAGCACATTTGACGCACACTGATGGCATATTACAATGTCGAGCTACATGTCCTAGGGCCTGGCAGTTAAAACCTGAACAGGGCCATTGGATGTTTTCAATTCTCCACAGAGATGCGCAAGGACATTAGGTACTCAAGCGCGGTATATTTTCCTGTTCTGGGGTCTGTCAGCAGGACCACCAGAAATAAGGGCATAATATCTGAACTGCCAGGTCTCTTTAGTTGAGCCACTGTGCGTATGTCGAAGCCTAGGTCTTCCAGCTCCTCCTTAATGTCGTCTGTTGGAAGGTTTGAGGGCATTCCTCGAAGTACTACCTTTAGTATTTTCTCTGCAGCTGAGGGGAAAGTGTAGTAAGGTATTCCCTTCCTCTGAAGTGCTGCGGTCACATTTAGGTAGTCATCTGTTGTGCTAAAAGTCAATTTAATTTTGTCTCCTCCGGCAGATTTGCTTGGAAGGGCTTCCCTTGCAAAGTCCCTTTAACCAGCTGATGTAGCTCTTTGTAACTGTTTTGGAAACTGCGCAACAATGGGTGGTATTTGGTGCCTTTGTTGTGATGATTGTTGATCTTGCTGCTGCTGCTGCTGTTGTTCTTCTGTGGGTTCGTCCTGGGTTAGTAGGTTCGAACGAGTTGCTGACCTCTATAGATGGCTGGATCTAGGGATGGTGGAGGCTTACTGGTACGTTCAGCAGCACAAAGCCATCTCCATCGGGCTGGACCAGAACCGTCTTTGCGTTGCGGTTGTTTTGGGAAGAATTCTTTTTACCCACTGCCTGATGGTGCAGTGTGGGCTCCCTTTTTTGATTGTTCTTTTGTCTCTGCATGCCAGGGTGAACTTTGATACTGGAACACTGACACCTGTATTGTTGGCACTATTGTTGAGAGCTCTTTGTTCCTTTCTAAAGAGCTTAGCTTTTTCCTCCTGCTGGTGGTGTGATGCATCTCTTGGAGGCTCGAGATCCTTGATCCTCTAAGATAGCAAGCATACTTGAATCAAACTGTGTTGTGTCCATATTTTCATTTTCTGCAAGCTGCAGAGTAGGTACATTAACTTGGTCTTCTGCTATGATAGTCAGCTCAGCTATCTGTGAGGAAGAGGTGGCTTCCGGTGAGGTGAGATGTGCAGAAGCGTCCGCAGAAGATTGAAGGACATCACCATTGTTGTCCATATGTTGCTGCTGGTACCTAGCGGGAATGTTGTACTGGCCCCGTGTTATCACCGCTAGGTTCCAAGGACCAGTGACAACCCTAAAACTCACGCCAGGGGGTTCCTCTCCCAGCGGGAGAGGGCCGTGTGGCGGTAATTCCCTACTATCTCGGGCAGGGAGGGGACCCTACAGCGAGAAATCCAGACTGCCGCACGCCGCGAGCGAAAACACAAAAGCGGCGATCAAAGAACACAAGCTCAAAGCGAAAACCGCATGCGTCGTTAACGAGCTCCGAATATTAAGTAACATCGTTGCTTTCAGTCTTTGATGACTTTATAAACTCCTGGATTTAAACCCAGTTCAACCAACCGTAAATTACGTCACAAGAATTTCACGATTTTTGGAGCTCCTTCCCCTTCCCCCCTCGCCCTCCCCTTCCTCGTCACAGGTGGTCACATTTATGTGACTGACCCTCCCTTGATGTGACGTCACGTATTTCGCAAATTCAATTTTAGAAATTATTAAATTAAAACAGCACTTAAAAAATTATTTATATTTTTATATTTAAAATATTTTTTCATAAAATCAACAATAAACATAACAAATCAAATGAACGATATAAAATTAATCTTCTTGTGTCCATGGACTTTAAACCCGATTTTTTCTGTTTTTTATGACTGGCATAGCAGTAACATCGTTCTCGAATTTAATAATGTTAGAAACATTCGATGTGCCTATCTTCACCGTTTATTATACAAAGAACTTCGCTGTCGGATCTAGTTGTAATTGTTTGAGAACGAATCTTCGTGATGGGCAAAACCTCTTGTTGCCCCTTATGTGATTGCTTGTGTTGATTAGTGGCTTTGTATTATAAAATATATCGTCTACAGATACCACACTATCGTTGGATCGTTTAAATAAGTATGCGGACAGCGGAAGGCAGATTTTGTCAAAGCCTCGAAGGTGTTCGGCGTATGTCAAAAGCGGCCGACGTTCGATTTCATAGGTACCGCCAGCGTGAACTAGCGATGACGCCACGTGCCAAAAAGTATTACAAATTATGTATGTGACGTCATAAAGCTAATGACTCCCCCTTTGTCACATGATGTCATACTTTGTTGACCACCTTGATCCCTCTTTACGTTTGGCACCGTAACTTATAGATTGCCCCTTTGCTGTTATAAAGGTCAATGTATTAGTAACCTTTTTAAAGGTATGTTCATTTTAAGTTAGTTGGAACAGCTGAATAATGCAATTAAATTTGGCATCAATGTAATAGCTAGTTACCGGGCCTCATCTTCAATCAGTTATACTCGTCTTTTTCGAACCAGTATTGGAACTCCATCTGTTTTTCCGCCAAAGGTATTACTAAATTGTAGATAAAATTATTTCGATATTGACACAAGCACAAACGTCACATCACGTGACTTGATACTAATCCTTCATTAACACTACGGGGAACAATTATAAGTCGAGTAGCGTGTGTTAAATCAGTACTTCCATACAGAACAAGAGCATAAAATGCAGACTTTAATAATCGATTCTTCAGGATGATTTCGAAGTTGCTCTCATCGTATCTCAAGCGCCTGGTTATACATGGTCGAGTGAAGTTACTTTTTCAGAAATAGTTTTCCTTTTCTGAACAAAAAAAACTATCTTTCTCAAAATCAACATTTTCATCAGTTCGATGTTGTTGCAGGCCATTTTTCCACAGTTGCATAATTAATTACTAGTTGAATGAACACGCCAATGCAACTGTTTAAACTCAATGCAAAGACAAATTAGACCCCATTCAGACACAAACAAATACCACAATTCAGGCATTTAAAAACTCACCTGTCAAAAATGTGAAGCAGTATACATAGGGCAAACATGAAGACAATTCCAAATCAGATACAAAGAACACATGAGAGCATTAAAATACAGTAACCATTCCACATTTGCCGAACACCTCATAGAAAATGACCATCCACCAACAAACATAAACACAGATATGCAAATTCTCACTATCAACAACCACAGACACAACACACTCACTATACAGGAAAACTTATATATTCAGAAAGTAAAAAATGAAGGCAAACAGGTAAACCTCACAAATAAAACGTTACTCAATTTAATATACATAAACTTGACAGACAAAACAAAATAAACACAAACTGTATAATAAAACCCCACACATATATAAATCACACATACATATAAAACATTCTAACAAGACCATCACACATACACGCACGCTTCAAAACCCGCGCTATTGGCACGAGACATGACATATACAAACAAGATGGCCACAACAGACAACCGAAGGACGCGAAAGCGCACCAGACACGACATAAACAAACCAGCTGGCCCCAGAATGATGAAAACGCACAATAGTGTAAATACGATACAGGCAAACCAAGCTTTGTATAAAGAAACGGAGATGCGCAGTTGCATACCATATTAACAAATGTAAGTAGTAAGTAACCATTAGCTATAAAAATATCTCATAAAAATATGCTCATAATTTGTAATAATAGGATAAAAATGTATATAAAACTGTATATAAAAACTGTAACACAGATTCGTCGCTGATGATGACTCGATGAGAGGTGAAACGCGTACGACGCAGCAATAAATAAATTAAACAGTTGCATTGGCGTGTTCATTCAACTAGTAATTTTCAACAGGTTTTAGCGGTTGTATTTATAATTAGATATTGCATGAAGCATTGTTGGTGAAGCCACTCATACTAAATGGTGCCAATCGTAATGAAAGGGTTCTTTATAAATTGTGCTCATTTTGTCCCATCTGACCTTCGTTCTGATCAGGGCCGGCGTTAGGGGGGGTGGGGGTAAATGGGTCAAAAGTAACCGGGCCCGCCGGCTGATAGGGGGCCTCGATCACCAATTGAAGGGGCCCTCAGGCCATGAAGCCAAGAATCCACCAATTGTCGCCCAGCCAGTTTGTAGAGCTAAAAAAAAAAAGATAAAAATTTCGCCCGAAATTCCTAGCGCCGGCCCTGGTTCTGATCACATGAACTTGGGTGGCTGATGTCATACTGGTGCCTAGTGTTGTCCTAAATAATAACAGCCATCACGTCACAATAAATCAAACATATTTGTTTATTTTTCACAAATAATACGTTGCTGGTCATTGTTTCTTGGAATATTCGCGAAGCGTCTAAAACATTTCTCTTTTATGTTAAATTATTAGTAGAAGCAATTTTCAATAAATTTTGTGGTGGGATGCCAAATTTTCTCTTACAACTAGAAGATGCCAGCTGATATTAAAGACGAGCTAGTTGTGGAGATAATAGTAGGCTATCACCGAGAACAAGCAAAATTACTTCCGTTTCAAATTAAGAACTAACAGTGAAATGTGATGTGTTCCGAAAAATAGTTTAAAATAAGAACTTCCCAGTGCTCCAACTGCTGAAGCGTTTATCAAGATGTGACGCCGCGGGAATCTTCGGTTCTACTATGTCTCTTCTGTCTATACTAGGGTTACCAGACGTCCCCGTATTTAGCCTTCTGTCTGATAGACAAGTATCTATTGTAACTCATGGTAACTGGGTCACATGTTACTAAATGACAGAAAGGGTTGCGGTGTGCGAGAGACGTGGCTGTAATTTCAAACTTCACACATCCTGTAACGCTTCAGTTTGGATCTAACATGTTCCGTCTCTTTCCTCCAGTTATGTGTGGTGATGAATGGAACTGTGTGAATGCATTGACATGTGAGTGTGTGTGTGTGTATATGTGTGTCTTTCTATGATTTTTGGGCAGTCATGGATATTCTGTTCCACTTTTTCGTTGCCATGATGGGGCTAGTTGTTGAGTCGAGAACGCTATAGGCATGGAAATGTAGGTGTGTATGCGTCTCTCTCTCCGTGTTCTTTTTATTTTTTTGCGTAAATGTGGTGATACCTTCCTTTAACTCGTTTGTCCGGATGTATGATGTGCTGATCCTACATGTAGGCTTGTGTGAGGTGACATATGGATTTGTGTTTGAGACCTAAAATGGATATGGGTGTTATGATATCTGTCTGATGACCAGATGTCTTCTGCTACTTGTGGTACCATGGGTACATGTTACTAAATGGCAGAAAAGGCTTAGGTGTGGGATAGAGGTGGTGGTGCTGATGTGAACAGTTTTGTACTTAGCACACATGGTACTGGACGGTAGTGGGGTCTATAGTGTGAGATAAAAGAGATGATGTTGATGTGAAGAGTATGGTACCTGGAACATATGTTACTGATGATTTTTTGGTCAGTTATGAGCCATGGAGGTTCTACCCCACTTTTTCGTCTCCATGATTGGGCTGGTTGTTGTGTCTAGCTCGCTGTAGGCATGGAAATGTGAGTGTTTGTGCATCTCTCTCTGTGTCTGTATGCGTAAATATGATGATACCTTCCATAAACACGTCTGTCTGGATGTATGATTTTGCTGTCCCTCCACTTATGTTTGTTTGTGCTTGTGTATGGAGATACATGGATTTGTGGCCGAGACCTAGTTTGAATATGCGGGTTAAGATATCTGTCTGATAGTCAAGTGTCTATTGCAACTCATGGTACTTGGGTCACTTTTCACTTAATGGTAGAAAGTGTTGCGGTGTGGGAGAGACATGTTGATGGTAAATGTAATCAGTTTGGTATGATGAACACTATTTATGGTATTAACACTTAGGTGTATGGTGAAAACATGCCATCTTTTGCACACCTTCTATCCCTCCAGGCTGATGATATGTAATGAGACTTCTGTTTTTTAGCCAGTCATGATGCAAGAGAGTACTACACCAATTTTTTGTTTCCATTATTGGTGCCGGTAGTTGTGCTGAACTCTCTGTAGACTTGGGCATGTGTATCTGCGTCTCTCTTTGTGCATGTAAGCGAAAGTATGGTGATACCTGACTTTAATTCGTCTGTCTGATGATTTTTGTAACGATAGTTCTGTCCAGTTAATCAGTGATAAAGGCAATTCTGCCCCACTTCATCGTTTCCGTGATGCTCGCTGTTAGTTCTGTCGACCTAGCTGTATGCATGTGTGCATGTGTCATTCCTCTGTGGATTTGAGTCTAAAATATATGGTTATAGAATTATGCTAATCATCAATGTGTGCTTCTAACCATTGCTTCAGGGCTTAGTAAATCTCTCATTTCACTGTGCTCTTCACAGTTTACTGCAGTTTGTGTTGGCATACGAATTGAGTTCCTCACGTTTTTCATTATATGCATTTCGGGATAAAAACATTTAACAGAGAGGGTGAGGAGGGGATGTACCAGAGAAACGAAGGACTTGGGTACAAACCCGCAATTGCTTGTATATAGTGTAGTATGGAGTCCACATTTTTTGTACATCAAATGCAAGGTGCAAAGGATGGCAGCTAGATTTATTAGTGGAAATATTCAACAAGTGACATAATAATGGAGCTGGGCTGGATGTAATTGGAAGATAGGAAGAGTGTCGGGGGCTGTATATGAGTTATAATGCTGTCAGAACGGATATTGGTGGAATAATTCTGAGTGGTGTATGGAGCCTAAGTTGACCATGACCACAATCTGAAACTAGACTTTAGGTGATGAGGCCTGAGTGGATAAAATATCCAAACACCCACTTTGACCTAACAATTTACGACAGTTCAAGTGTAGGTGCTATCTTCGGCATAATAGATCTAGTGTCTGCACCAATGGTGACGTTTTGGATACTTGTCGATGTATGGAGATCTTCTATGAAAATGTTGGTTATGATGTTTATTTGATGACCAAGTTAGCTAAGAGCATTATGGCAATTTTATCGTGGTTCGTTGGACGAAGCATGCAATTACAATCAAATGTCACACTTGGTCCTGAATCAGAAGGTTGGCGTCAGATGGGAACATTTAAACCGAATGGAGAACACTCCTGTGCCCTGATTGGTTGAAAAATAATTTCCTGGAAAAAGGGGGAATTTTCCTGGGAAACTGCAGTAGAACCACCTTAGGTGAATATTTTGGTGCCTGGAATCCCTGCTACTGATTAGGAGAATGCGAATTTTGAGTTTTTGGTTTACTTTAACGCACGAAAAAAGGTAACCCTGACAGTAACTGATCAGGGGTTGGAGTGGGAATCATTGGAGGTTTGGGGAAGTACTGTGGGTACGTTCGTTATGAGGCTAGGGGTGGATCTTGGTGAAACAATTAGGAATAGCACGTAAAAGACTATAAGTAGGAGCCAGCACTGGATTTCTTCCATAAGGGTGGGTAAATTTTCTATATCTCCACCTTGGTCACAGGCGATGGTCTGAGGCATGTTCTGTGCTTAGCACTGCCTTAGCGTGACTCGATTTTTATCACATAGGACTGGCGTACTTCGATTAGACAGGGGGAAATAAGTAAGATCAACAGACGGTATTTCGTTCCTGGAACATACGTGCTGTGCCATAAAATACAGTTAAAGGTGGGTATAGCTCTCTGTTTCTAGTCAATCACTGATGTGTCACAAGGGATTGATTGTAATTTTAGACAAATTGCAGCTAAGGACACTCAATTTGTGATTGCTTACGAAAGCATAACAGAATTGATACATAGCTTGATCTGGATAGACAGACGAAAAAGGTTTGACCTTGATGGAAACAATTACGAGTGCGGTGAAATATTTCTTACCAATGGCAGCAGAGATAAGTTAGAGAAATAAGGTGTCGTACTGGTGCTTATATGAATTCCTTCTTCCCTCGTTGCATTCCATGAGTTTTGCCATGGTCAAACTGGAAACTTTGATTTTTCTAGCCTTGGTGTGGGAAAGGCTTTGTTAATCATTTCACAAATATTTTCAAGTGGGCTCTTGTCCAAAGACTGAGTCTGTAGGGTTGAGAAATAGGCTTGAAATAATTACAGGATGATTGGTTTGACATCAGTGGAGAGATTAACATGTATTCACTTCAGAAATGCTGTAGGGAAAGAAATTGGTTTTCAAATCGACAACTTTGCTTCAGTTTAGAGGCTCTCAATTCATCGAAGTTATACTTACATACATCAGTTAACCCCTTCAATGCCTATTTGAGTTCAAAAAGTGTCTGTGTTCTCGGTCTGTTTCATTACACATAATTTGATACATCCTTTAAAACACACGGAATGTAGGTGACACTCATGAGCTATATTATATTGTTCATAACGATTCCAACATGGTGTGCAAAATTGAGTGTTTCCCGTCTCTTTGTCTGTGAATTAATAATTAATGACTGCCTGCTTCGATGAATGGAATTTATGGTTTTCCCTACCTTCGTCGGAGAATGTCTGTCGGTTTCAATGAAAGGATTTCACCCATTGATGGGTTTCTGAGGCTACGTATTTTGAAAGGAATAGCGTATGTGTGGTAATACCATACTTTATCACAATAATTTAATGAAAACAGGTAGACATAAAATTCTTCCTCGATTTTATATCTTTCCAATTTGCTGAGTTTATGACGTTTTTTTCCATTTCGAACGTTAACGTATTTTAAAGGAAAAATTTACTCTTTTCAATCGTCTATAACTTATTTTTTATTCATACTCTCTAGGTGTGGAAATTATGTAAGGTTGAGGAGTTGGAGTGGCTTTTTCAATAATATCACAAAAACCATGCCCGCGGCTAGACTCGAACTGGCGACCTTCAGCACTATAGCCCCAACGCTACAAAGGCCATTTTAATATCCGCTAATGTGGACTTTTTTTTTTTTTTAGTAAAATTGCAATGATTTACGCTTAAGTATATTTCACGAAATCACGACACAGAACTGAAGAAAATATTTTACTGTGATGAAATACTTGCACCTTGCTGTGTACAGAGCTTTGGCAATAGATAATGGGCTCTGCTTGTCGCTGGGCAAACGGAAATACCTTAATATTTCTGAACGTCGGGAATAGCTACATGGTTTCGAAATACTTGTCACATTGATATACCTTTAATGTATTACGATATTAGCAGACAGACACCAGGCAGGAAAACCTGAAATATTTACAAGTGCTTGCTTAACGGGACGCTATGAATATCCCCGCACGGCACACATTTCGCAACGCGCATACCAGGGCATGTTGACACAAGTGGTCCGCCACGACAAGTCCGAACGGAATATCCCCAAAAGTTAGCTTGACAGCAGCCGCCATTCTCGTGAGCGCCCAAACAACTAACGGTCCAGCGTCGATTGCCACCTGTCGAGCACCCAAAGACCCAAAGAACTAACGGTCCGCCATCTTGTGACGTCATACGACCTTGGCCTCCATTGGTTCATTCGATTTTCCCGCCATGCAAAGAACTTAAACTGTGACGTCACGCGTACGAGTGGAGTCTCTTCGGCTTGTCCAAAGAACTGTATTTCCCAGCTATTCAACCTTCCTCCACTACTAAGCTATGTTAACAAAATTAACAAATTTTTCCATGACGTGCCAACAATTATCAATCAAGCTTGGATCCAGACAAGATCTAAGATTCATTCTTCTGAGAAATACCAATGACAAAGAGTTAGAGGTAAAATCAGGTACCATATCATTTAGAATTCAAAATATATAACAGTGATAAATTATGCGAACGAAGACTTTCCCGGCGTGTCGATGCAATGAACTCTTCACAGGTTTGCTGCCGGATAGCTATCCGGCAGCAAACCTGTGAAGAGTTCATTGTAGTGATAAATATGATTCTTTTAAGTTAACCCCACCTTTAATCCTATAACTTAAAAAGTACAACACATCATTAGGAAAAATGTCAAAAGCGTCCCCGGATTTTGGTGAAAAACTTCTGAAGCGTCCCCAGATTCGGAGAACAAATTCTAGTAACCATTACCTATACACAGTCATACCATGGAGGAAGGAATATATGGAGACGAAATAATGCTAAATCAGTGGAACCTCAAGAAAAAACATCTCTCCTACTGTGCATGCGCGGCGGATATCGTAGGAGTGCCAAAACATTGGGCTGTTTGCACTGTGTCAGCTGCTGAGAATATTTCGTTTTGTAATATTCTAAAGTTTTCTATAATGCCAATTTGTGCTGCATATGGTTGCACAAACAGACGAAATAGGAAAAAACCTGGAATAGCCTTTCATAAGTAAGTCACATTGTAATTATCGTTCTTGAAATATCTGACAGGTACCTGCAACATTAGGGCCACTCGCTATAAATTTATTCATTGCTCTCAATAGGATCATATCATTCTCAAATTTTTGTTGGTGTTAAATAATGTTCATCACACAATAAGGTTTGCTGTAATAATAATACGTTTATTGAGGCACACACTCTACAACTTTATATCCACATGTTTTCAGTTCAACAGCCAGACAACGACTCGGACTCACTCATGTACAATTCCAAAGATACATCTACAAAGATACATCAAGCACCAGAACATTCCTCACAGATATAAATGTTCAATACTCAACATGCCTCCTTACATTTATATCTGTATTTCTATTAATTCACATTCAACATCTCTCTAAACTTTTTGAACTTACCTTTACACAATGTCTTTGTAAATATGTCAGCAATGTTTCGTTAGAGTCTATTTTCACAATGTCTATTACACCATTTGTATAACACTCATTTAAAAAATGAGAGTGTACTTCAATATACTTGGAGTTCTTTGAAAAATTACCATACTTCGCAATATTTACTGCTACTGAGTTATCTTCATATACTTGGACAGGTCCTTTGATATTTACATTACAAGTTTTTAATACATCCAAAACATACTTTAGTTCAGTAACAGCTTCTGACAAAGCGATATATTCAGCAAAAGTGGAAGATTTAACGACACTTCCTTGTTTTCTAGATTTCCAAAATATTGAATTTCCAAACAATCTAATTATATACCCCGTCGTGGTCTTTCGATCTACAATATCACCTGCCCAATCTGCATCAACATGGCAATCCAAAGTTTTTACATTTTCATTTCTACAGAAATTTAATTTCAAATTTTATGTTAAATACAAATACTTTAATACTCTTAATGCATACTTGTAATGAACTTTACAGTAACAATTCTGAAATCTGCTTAAGTAATTAACACTGTAACTGATATCTGGTCTAGTTCCTGAACTGATGTACAAAAGAGCACCTATTAATTTTCTGTATCTAATGTCTTGACATACTTCATTCACAGATTCTAATTTTGAATTAACTTCCATTGGTGTATCATACAATTTTGAGTTTACAATTTTATACTTTGAGGCTAAGGAATTGATGTAATTTTCCTGACTCAAACTCATAACATTTTCTTCCAGATTGTAATCTATATTAATTCCTAAATAGGTTTTTACTTGACCCAAGTCTTTCATCTTGAATTTCTTCGACAACAGATTCTTGATTTTATCTATTTTCCTTTTACTGTTACAACAAATTAATAGATCATCAACAAATATTATTAAATAAATTATATCATCTCCATCGATCAAAGTATACAGACAATAATCAAACTCACATTTTGCAAAACCTAGATCACTCATAAATTCATCAAAACAATCATACCAAGCTCTAGGGCTTTCTCGTAAACCATACAATGCTTTATTCAATTTACAAACCCTATTAGTACCATCTTCATACCCTCTAGGCTAATTAATATAAACCTCTGATAAAACTTTACCATTAATAAATGCAGTTTCAACATCCATTTGCTCTATAGCTAAACCATTTTGACAACAGTATGACAGTAAAAGTTTCAATGTCTGCATCTTAGCCACCGGTGAATGTATATCATCCACAACTTCCTTTTGTTGAAAACCCCTTACAACTAGTCTTGCTTTATAAGTGTTATCTGATTTTTTTTGTATAAACCCACTTTATATCAAGAGCATTTACATTCTCTGGTTTCTTTACTAGTTTCCATGTTTTGTTTTGATACAAACAGTCAATCTCCTTGTCCATTGCTTGTTTCCAATACACTGACTCTTTACAATTAATCGCCTCCTCAAAATTATCTGGACTATCGGCACAACAAAAGTTTACATAAATGATATTGCTACAGACATAATCATTAAATCTATCTGGCATTTTACATTTTCTACCTGACCTAGTCAATTTACATTTATCACTGTTTAAACTTCCTTTAACATCTCCTTCTTTCCTTTCCTTATCTACAGATTCATTTTCATCACTAGAATCACTCTCTGAATCATAACCCTTTAAGTGGATAAGTTTAACATTATTCTCTACAATATCAACATGTCTTGCAACAACAATTTTATTATTCACTAATACTCTGTATCCAACTTCACTATAACCTAATAAAATTCCCATATCAGCTTTACGATCCCATTTAGACTTTCTCTATTGTTCAGGTACTCTTACAAAAACTTTACTACCATATAGCTTCAGATGTTTAACATTTGGTTTCTTTCCTAGTAAAATTTCATAGGGAGTTTTCTTTTCAATAGTATTAGCTAAAGTTCTGTTTTTAAGATAAACTGCTGTACAAACTACTTCAGGCCAGAACCTCCTATCTACTTTTGCTTCAGCTAGCAAACACAGTGACATATCCATGATAGATCTATTATATCTTTCAGCCATACCATTTAACTCATGTACATAGGGGGGGCAAACATTTAAAACAATTCCTTTTCCCTTTACATATCGATAAACATCAGAATTTAAATATTCCTTTCCATTATCACATCTCAGTTTCTTAATAGTTTTACCTGTCAAATTTTCAATTTCATTTACATATGCAACTAGACAATCATAAACTTGACTTTTTGATTTGATAGGGTAAACACGAGCTGCTTTGCTATAATCATCTATAAAAGTTAGAAAGTATCTTTCACCATTCAAACCAAGAGTTGAGTGAGGCCCAATTAAATCAGTGTGAATAATTTCTAAAATTCCTTCTGCTTTGCTTCTATTATTTTCAAAAGGTAAATTGCGCATTTTGTTTTCAATACAAACATTACACTTCATATATTCAGACTCTAAACTTATAGGTAAATCAAATGCTAATTGATCTTTACACAAAGTAAGTACACAGACGGAAAAAAAAATCCCAACACCAAGAAAGACTTGTGTTAGATAAACGAAATTTGGTAGGCGTGTTTATACATCTGAAAGATGACATCGATTCAAATTTCGCGCTTCGCGCATAAGTGTGGCGCTAGTAGCGCCACTCAGAGCTTGCAAATCAGGTTTGCTTTAAATACGCGCTGTAAAGTTTGTGAACGTTATTTACCGCTGAGATTTGACATAGTGAGTTGATGTTAGCCAAGAATGCCTTTAAGAAGACGAAGAAGCCATTATCAACAGCTCACCGAGTTTGAACGAGGTCGTGTAATAGGGCTACGAGAAGGTGGATTTTCTTTTCGCGATATTGCAGAAAGACTTGGCCGGAATGTATCCACTGTGCATGATTGTTGGGTGCAGTGGTCAAGGGATGGTACTGCCTCAAGAAGACCGGGTTCCGGGAGGCCACGTGGCACTACTGAGAGGGAAGACCGCCGTATTCGGCGTACAGCTGTGGCGCATCGTACTGCGTCTGCGGCAGAAATTCGAGCTGCAGTTGGTACCACAGTGACACAACGAACTGTTAGAAATCGGTTACTTCAAGGACAGCTCCGAGCCAGGCGCCCTGTAGCGTGCATTCCACTGACTACAAGCCATCGCCGTTTGCGACTCCAGTGGTGTCAAGCCAGAGCTCATTGGAGGACGGAGTGGAGATCTGTTGTGTTTTCTGATGAAAGCAGGTTCTGCCTTGGTGCCAGTGATGGCCGAGTGTTGGTCAGAAGGAGGCCAGGGGAACGCCTGCAACCAAACTGTCTGCGGCCTAGACACACTGGACCTACACCTGGAGTCATGGTCTGGGGAGCAATTTCCTATGACAGCAGGAGCACTCTTGTGGTTATACCAAACACACTGACTGCAAATTTGTACGTCAGTCTGGTAATTCAACCTGTAGTGCTGCCATTCATGAACAGCATTCAAGGGGGAGTTTTTCAACAGGATAACGCTCGCCCTCATACCGCTGTTGTCTCGCAACGTGCTCTACAGAGTGTCGACATGTTACCTTGGCCTGCGAGATCACCAGATCTGTCTCCAATTGAACACGTATGGGATATCATTGGACGACAACTCCAGCATCATCCACAGCCAGCACTGACCGTCCCAGTATTGACAGCACAAGTACAACAAGCATGGAACTCCATACCACAAAGTGACATTCGAAACCTGTATGACACAATGCATTCACGTTTGCAGGCTTGCATTCAAAATTCTGGAGGTTACACCGGCTATTAATTTAACAGTATTTCACATTTGAAATGCATTTTCTTGAGCTTAAATTAACCTGTGATCTTGAAAATTTAATCAATTAAACATGTTAACTTGACAAATGCATTGTCCAAATTTCATTACTCTACAATAATTTTTTCTTGGTGTTGGGATTTTTTTTTCCGTTTGTGTATTTAAATAGTTAAAATTTACATGTCCTAATATGCGATGCCATCTCTCCTATTCAGTCATAGAATCGCTGTTACTCACAATATTTATATTAACATCTTCCTTAAAAATGCTACTTGTCATTTTATACAGATTACCTTCCTTCTTAGCAATTGCAATAAGCCTGTTATTTCCATCAAAAACTTTTGAAACATTTCCTACAGATACAATCTTGTGCTTGTCTGTTACTTTCGCATAACTAATCAAGTTTCTACTCATGTCTTTAACATAAAATACATTTTCCGTATTAATTTGAATCAATTTACCATAAACTGAAAAATAACTAACTACATTTCCTATCTTAGTTGCTTTCAAAATTTTCCCATCAGCAATCTTTACCTCTACAGGCTTTTCTAAAGTTACACACTCAGAAAAATACTTTTCATTATTTACAACATGATCTGTACAACCACTATCCAATAACCAATCAATTTTAATATTTTCTTTGTTACCTGTGTTCATGTCATTTTGCACCATCAAGCTCCTAACCTCTGTTACAAAACTGCCTGTTTCACTTTCACTTTGGTGGTATACTTCACCATGCCGATACTGGCCATTTCTTGATCCCGTTGCACCTACACTTTCACTTTGTTGGCATTCTTGACTTCGCCGATACCGGTCGTTTCTGGATCCCTTGTGCTTACTTCCGCTCCATTGTTGTGACCTCTGAAGTTTCCACTTTGATGGTTACTTCCTCTGCTGCTTCTTTGATACTGCCTGCTGTGATTCCATGTGCCTCTTTCATTTTCTTCATTTCGACGACAATCTCTCTTGAAATGTCCTCTTCTTCCGCAGCCCCAACACAATTGTTCCTGACGACTTGTACCAGATTTTCTCATACTATGGAATGCATTTGTTTTTACAGATTCACTTTCACCTTTGTCTTTCAAGTCCATTAATCGAATTTTACTTTTAACAAATTCAACAGTTTGATCTTCTTCTTTCAAAACATCGACCAAGTCACCAATGTAGCACAAACAGTCCGGCAAAGTTCTTAACATGTAGTTTAATTTTTCTTTCTCAGTCACTTTAGCCCCAGCAGCTTTCAATTCGTTTACTGTCCTTTCAAAATCACTAAAGAATGTCGCTGTTTCATTGTAGTCTTTTAACTTCAATTTTTCCAGTTTGTTTCTACAAATTATTTGGAGTGCAGTCGATTCCTTGGAGTATAATTCGTCGAACTTAGTCATTATTTCATATGCATTCACTTTATCACTCACAAACTCAAGTTGCTTATTCGTAATAGCACTATAGATGTAGTTTACTGCCTTCAGATTTTCTTCTTCCCAAATTTCAGCATTATCCATACTTGTTTTCTCTCTTGAAGCCACTGTATAACATTTCTTCATCTTTAAATACATCGTTATTCTTTTCTTCCAATTTCCATAGTCCTCGCCGTCAAAGCACGGTATTACAATGTCAGCCATTATTACTTGAAATCAAACTTTCTTGAATACACGAAAGCCACAGACCTTTTTTTCAACCATTTAACCACTCAACCACTAAACCACGGACTGCTACCATGTTAAATAATGTTCACACACAATAAGGTTGCTGTAATAATAATACGTTTATTGAGGCACACAACTACAACTTTCTATCCACATGTTTTCAGTTCAACAGCCAGACAACGACTCCGACTCACACATGTACAATTCCAAAAATACATCTCAAAAGATACATCAATCGCCAGAATATTCCTCACAGATATAAATGTACAATACTCAACAGTTGGGTAGTGTAGACAAATAGCAAAGGTTACTATTTTGCACCTGAAAAGCTAGCCTTATTGTACACAAGTGTTGAAAATTTGATTTAAGCGGGTCATGTTTACATCGTGACACAGTGAATATAAAATTCTGCATGCTTTACTCACGTTTAAGTTTACACTGAAAGTGTACGATGGAATTAATTGTGATAATTTGTGCTGTGCGAACTACTAAGCGTGATGAAATAAACTTTGTTGTCCGAAATATAGTTCGCGAGTCATTTCATGTATTAGATGTTTCTACATAGTTTGATTTTGTAGCGGCAATATTAATGGAAATGTTGGAAGTTGAAATGCGGTGTGTACTAGAAGAGAACAAACAATTTATTTATTATTGGTTGTTAGTTTCTGACTTATGAATGCATTGATTTTTCCAGCAAAATATAAGCCACTAACAGTACAATATCTTCTAAGTAAGCTCAGAAACTATGAGGTCTTTTGAAGATATAATTTTTTAAAAAGTTCTATACATTGACTTAGGCTATTTTTAAAATTTCAGATATGACGTGTTTCTGTTTGTAAATATGTCTACAACTATATTTCTAGATTTTGAAATCATTCTTATCAATTATTGAAATAGAATGTGTAAAATATAACCTATTTGAACATCAACTAAAATTTAAGGACTGTAGAAATAAACAGAACTATGTTATTCAATTTCAAAAGAATTACCTGCTCATTAAGTTACGTTCGAATTCATCATCAAATATGGATATGGCAAAAGTTTTCTTCTGGTCCAGGCCGCATTTCAACCTAACCACGTCAATTTTAAGGTACAATATCTCGAACTAAACGAGATATCAAAAAATTTTATTCTTTACTTTCAGTTTCTCTCATCGAGTTACATAAGAATTCGTTTTTGCACAGTCCCAGAAGTGAGATGTGTTTCTCAGAACTTCGGTGTCCTCGTATTTAATAGTATGCCATGTCTCGAGACAATGTTCAGCAACTGTGGATTTTGACGGCTGCTGTAGCTCGGTGTGGCATTTATTTTCCCTACACCTTTCTTCGATCGTGCGAATTGTCTGCCCGACATATGCTTTACCGCACTCGCACGGTGTGTGATACACGCTAAGTTTCCTGATACCCAAATCATCTTTAACTGAGCCAAGTAGGGCTTTAATCTTGGCCGGCTGAACTAACACACCTCAAGAACGTGTTCCAGAGTAATGGCTACGACAACCGCCAAATTCGGCTTTCCTTCAGGCGGAAGACCATTCAAGAACAACTGAGGAAGAGGACAAGCCAAGAGCCACAGCCTTTATCCGTACGCTGGCAATGTATCAAGCAAGATTGGCAGAATTCTACGCCGACAAAACATCAAGTGCGTTTACCGCCTGCCGGCCAAGATTAAAGCCCTACTTGGCTCAGTTAATGATGATTGTGTCTCAGGAAACCTGGCGTGTATCACATACCGTGCGAGTGCGGTAAAGCATATGTCGGGCAGACAATTCGCACGATCGAGGAACGGTGTAGGGAACATAAACGCCACACCGAGCTACAGCAGCCGTCAAAATCCGCAGTTGCTGAACATTGTCACGAGACACAGCATATATTAAATACGAGGACACCGAAGTTCTGAGAAACACATCTCACTTCTGAGACTTTGTGTACAAGGAAGCCATTGAGATCCGGCTATGGGGTAACCTCATAAACAAAGACAACGGGTTCCAATTAAGCCAAGCTTGGAACCCAGCATTGAAGCGGCTCCACAAATACCGGAGCCGAGGCATTGTGCGCGACGGAGGTGGCGTACAAACTGATGGTCACTGCTCGTCGCATTGTCACGCACTACCCCCCCTCCCCCACTGCTTTCGGAGCGCAGTGGCGGGAGTGGTGGGGCGGGGTCCGAGGGTATAAATATCGACGCCTCCGGAGCAGACCAGCAGTCGCGTCCCGGACTGCACTCTTCACGCCGACCAGTGGACACTACCTGAAGATGATGGCATATTACGCCATCGAAAATTCGTACACCTGCGATCAATTGACCCGGCTGCATGCCCGAGAAATCTTCCAACAACAGTTCCACCGGGAAAACTTACGATCACACAAATAAATGACTTATCTCTTATACAGTCCCTGCACAATCTTGATCTATTCTTCTGTTATTTACATCAGCTGACACTTTGTGAGGCACATTGATTGAGGCTAATAGTGAGCTCTAAAAAGTAATGAACATTTTTTTATTTTTTGTTATCAATTAGTTAATGCTCATATGGCCTTCATTTCTGCCTCAAAAATATATATTTCCATTGACAAAATGCATGATACCACACAAACAGTGATCACTGATAATGGGATGGAAAAATTAAGAACAAACATAGAAATCACAAATAAGGCTGAACAAAATACTTAACAAAGCTAGCCTGCAAAAGAAATATCAAAAGCAGGGCATTGTTCACAATAATTAAAGAAAGACTGAAAGGATTGATAAAATATTCCTAAAATATCTAATTATATCGTTCCATTTTTCCAGCTTTTTAACTGGTTGATGTAATTAGGATCAAAATTATAATCACTTTAAATTTAGAAAACAGCTACCTTTGGTGTATTAATAAGATTAAATAGAGCTGTCTGGTGGCTCAGTGGTTAAGGCATCTGACTAGAGATTGAAAGACCCCCAGTTTGAATCCCTGGCAGGGATTTTCATAGGCACTTAACCTGACCTTCAACTCTGACACAGCCTGCTGTATAATGTGAAGTGCACCAGAACTCTTCCATGGTTTGGATTCCATGTTAAACTGTAGGTCCCTTGTACCCAGTAGGATTGTGGGTTAAGTTAAGGCAGCTATAACAGGGGCGGATTGTGCTGCCAGTAGAAACCCTGTCACCAGGTCATTACAACACGGAATTATTATTATTAGTAAGTTAATTGAACTGGTTGATATAATTAGGATCAATATTATAATAACTTTAAAGTTAGAAAATACCTAACTCTGGTGTATCAGTGAGATTGACGGTGTCATTTATACCAACAGGTTAAAAGACAAAGTAATGGTCACTTACAGAATTTGTAAGTTAGTTTTACTTTATGTTGGTTAGGAAACATAAACTGACTGGCCAATTGGAAACAAAGGTGATGGTGGATTTTGTATATTTTTATCATCTATACTGAATAAAAACTTTTTCATTACTAAAACAAAAAGTAATCTTGCACCCAGTAAGCCAAAGAATATTGTACAGGAACATATTAAAGAATTAGAAACATTTACAATGGCAAGATGACATGGTAAAATAAGTCATGTAATGCCAAAGTGACTATATAAAAATTGCTACAGAGCCATGTTCTCCATATATTTTAGTTTAAAAGATATGTTCACTTTGATCTTTTGTTTCAAGCAATCTTGAGTTCTATATAAATTTCTTTTTACGTAACACTAGTATTCACAAAAACTGGAAATTTAGTCAAACTTTCTGTGACTCTTACATGTTTGCAAGCTATTCCATTAAAACTTCGATACCAGCATCAGTTCATTATGATCTATGATAAGCAGATATTAGAAGAAAATAGATGCTGTATATGAGTAATTTATTGTTGCTGGTATGTGTAAGTAATTTATACTTGCTACTATATCTAAACTCTTTAGATCAAATTCATGATACCCCTTAACATACTTTAAACCTTCATCCAGAATTTTATCCTCTTTGTATAGTGTTTCCTAATCACTCCTCTGTTGCTTATCTATGGCGGCCCCCTGAACCTGCTAAAGCCTAATTCTGGTTCTTTATTTTGCTAGGTATTCTTGCAACGTACATTCCTCATATGCCTGTACCAAGTAATTCTATTAATGTTATCTGATGGAGCCATATTTCAGCTTGGTGAGGTTCCTCACCTTCCCACTTCTCATCCATACAAAACATACATTTGGCTTACTTTATCTCAGTTGTGTGAATGCTCCTCACATTTTGGGAAACACCTTAATTGGTTGATTGGTGTCATAAGAGGCCATAATGGACACCCTAATTTGACTGTAACAAATGCAATTTGACATTTTAATATCCAAGGCTAACAATTTTTGTTTATAGTATAAACTTTATAATACCTGAGCTAAAGTGGAGATGAGATGCTCTACATCTGTTCTCATATAGTCAGTTTTGTGTGTCAGAATGTCTTGACCTTCTACTAGTAAAAATATATATTTTACTGCAGAGAAATAGTGAAACATTTCAACACTATTGTAGATTGTAATTGAACCATTCCTAAAAACAGTTACCAGTGGCAGGATTTGAAACTGTGATGATAGCACCCTTCCTAAGCCAATGTGGTGCAATCCTCAGAGTACTAAACAAAGTAGAAGGGTACTTCAATGATGATTAAATTGTACAGAATTTTTTAATATACTTTTTGATTAAATTTAATTTTATTTGTAAATGAGCACTGTTTGAGTTGCATTTTCTGACCCACTTACCTTCCTATTTCACAAAACTTTATTTTAAATTCTTTCATATTTCAGATATATTGTCCAGTATTTCCCACCAGTAATTTGTTACAGTCAGTTATTTCCCCTCATAAAAAGAAATTTATCCAGAACCTTACTCCTGAAATCGATAGCTATTTTGTGGCTATCCCCTCCTTTCCATTTCTTCTTCCCATTCAAGGATTAGACCTGTTCACCTGTTCTAGTTTCAGGGACTATTCCCATCTCTTTCTTGATATACCTATACCTCTTCTAGCTTTAGATCTGTATTGGTTTACTACTTTTGGTAACAGTACCTCATCTGTTAAACATATGGACTCTCCAGTTATTCCTATCTTCTTAGATGGGAATAGTCCATGAAACTGAAAAATGTCGACAGAACTGATCCTTTACTGGGAAGATGGAGAGGTGGAAATGAAAAGATTACCATAACCACAATGAGCTGGTAACCTATTTACATAAAAACATCAACTCATCACGAGTATCCTTTCCGCTTACTAATCCTTATTCTTCTACTAATATTCATCCAGGCATCATCACCAAAAATACTTCATACACTCCCAGCACTCTTTACACCTGTCTCCAGTCTTCCAATGAATTTCAACCCAACTCCTTTATTAAAGTAATTATGATGCATATTGCGCAACCATTATTTAAAACAAATATATTTTTTATCCTGTGCATGCAATCTAACTTTTGTATTGGTACCCAAAATGTGTTTCCCATGCTACACTGCCATTCTGCCACTCTCCCATTCTCATACAAAGGTGTGACCAATGTTTTGCATCTTGATTTAAAAAAAAAAAAAGCTTTTACTTCTCCATTTATGTACCTAACAATATATGGACAAATAATTATTACTTAAAATCACATAAGATGGTTTTGTACTTCAAACTCAAAGTAAACTCTAAATATTTGTTTAGGATCCTCAACCACCAGTGACATGGAGCCATATCCGAGATGCCACTGCACCTGGTCCGAATTGCGTGCAGAAAAATGCAATGTTGTTGGAAAATTTTCCCAGTGGATCTGAAGATATTTGAATGTTTTCACTCCTGAGGTATTATGTTTAACAATTTAGATGTGCATTTTGTGTTTCATTTCAATGTTATATACACCATTTTTGTACTAAAATATAACCATGAATTCTGATATAGAATATAATTGTAATTTACGTTTTAAAGCCATTAATTTCATAAATTAAAATATGACTTAGCATATAAAAATATGATTGTCTTAAATCAAGCACCTGATTTATCATACTGACAAAATTGTTCTTGGATATGAAATAATAATTAATTAAATTTTTATGTTCTTACTTTAATAATAATGTCTGTTACAAACCTGTTTATGTAAATGAAAAAACTTTACTCCCGGAATCATCATATCACATATTATACTTGCAGTTCAGTTTAATAATGAATCACATGCTCAGCTGTCAGAAACAATGCCTTACCTTAATTTTTTTAAATACTTTTAAACAATGAGTCAATCATATAAATGCTGATTTTCTATTACAAACACTTTTTAATAAATGTTTAAAATGCAGTGGTTATGCTTGCAACTCACATTTAAGATACTACTGCCCTCAAAAATATAATTTTTATATCAGGTATGTGACAAATAACAATGAAAGCATAGAAGAAATCTGGACATTTTAAAATGATCTTTAGTAAAATCATTAAAAAATTATTTATGTATCTTTTCTCTCAAATATAATACATAAAATGTGTAAATATGAAAGTATATTTCACAGAAAACAGCAGATTCACATTATTCACTGTAAAAGTTCCAATTGCCAAGTCATGTGTGTAAGTAAAAAGGTGACACCATTTAGCTCTGAATATACAATTAATGGTACTGTCCTTGAACGGTAGATTCTGCTAAATACCTAAGTGTAACAATTCATAATATTTTGTCGTGGAATGACCATATCGAGAATGTAATTGGGAAAGCAAATTAAATGCTCCAATTTCTAAGTTGTAATTTAAAACAATGCACTCTGTAAGTTAAATCGATTACATACAAGGCACTAGTGCGTCCTCACCTAGAAAATTGTTGTTCTGTTTGGGGTCCCCATCAAAAGGGGTTAATTGAGGCATTAGAGAAGGTCCAAAGAAGAGTTGCCCCATTCACGACAGGTTGGAAGGAAAGCATAACTGTGATGTTGAAGGAGTTAGGTTGGGAAGACCTGGAACACCGAAGGCGTTGCTCTCGACAGAAGTTAAATGAAAAATTCTTGACTGACGTATTTCGGAATGATAGCAAGCATATATTGCTACCAGCA
The DNA here is from genome assembly GCA_031002005.1 of Vandiemenella viatica. NCBI lineage: Eukaryota > Metazoa > Arthropoda > Insecta > Orthoptera > Morabidae > Vandiemenella > Vandiemenella viatica. The sequence continues at coordinate 374,629,459 of CM061920.1, forward strand.
ACATTCATATCTCAGAATAACCACAAAAAAAGATAAGAGAAATCAGGGCCAGCACAGATTCATTTCTGTACTCATTTTTTCCATGAGGGATTAGGGAATGGAATAGAAAGGATTTACTGGGTGAGTAAACTTAAAATCCGACAGGAGTTGCTTTTGATGAAGCACTCCGGCCATCCTGATCTGTGTTTTCCATGGTTTTCCTGGGTGAATCCTGGCAAATGCTGGGATGATTCCTCACAATAGACCATGGTTGCCTCCTGCCATATCACGTATATCCCTTCCGGATAGGTGCAATGCACCCTCCACTACACACTTTTAGTAAATCGTGAACTAATGATAATAATAATAATAATTTAATTTTTTGTTGCAGTTATCTGGGTCTTACTCAGTTATGATATGGATTCATGGAGGAGGCTGGTTCTGTGGGGGTGCTAATTTTTATGATCCAGACTACTTATTGGACCATGATATTGTACTTGTAACTATCAACTATCGCCTTGGAGCACTGGGTGAGTTATTTTTTAACAAAAGTTTATACTGTGGTGTAGTTGTGGTTGTGTAAGTTCACTCCTGGTGTAGAAGCTCATTGCTTGGTGTTTATTAATGTTGTCTTTATGGCTGTATTTAGGGTCTTTAGGCATTCATACTATTGCATCTATAAAGTGAAAACTGCTTGTTGATATTACTCAACCATTCAGTCGTTATTGGTAATCTTCCATCATTAGTATAACAGAAATTTTAAAAAATCACAACAACAAAGTCTCCTAATACTAGCAGATTTTAAAACTTTTTTTAAGTCCACTATTTCACATCTTCTCAAGGAATTTTTCAAAGTACAAAAGCTACTTGTGGAGCTCAACAACATGCATGACCTTTTGTCTTTACTACCTGTGGAAGAATGTTTGTGGACAATGGTTTTTGAGGCTCTTTTCTAGGGCCCATCCAAAGTGACATCAGACTGAACTTTGTTTCCTTCCCCCTCTTATTATATGCTTAAACTTACTCGAATCTTCCCAAAATTTTAATATGTTGTAGCCCCATTTTTCTCATGATTTCATCCCAGCAGGGCATACGCAAAAAATGACCTCATTTAGAAGATACTAATTTTTAAAGTTACAAATCACAAAATTTCACATTAATTCGAAAGTTTCTACTCCCTTGTGATGATTCTAGTACCCAAACATTCCTTTTAATTTCGCAGATCGTCAGACATATATGGCTGTACTGTGCTTTGTGCTTTCAGAGTAACTCATGCAAAATAAAAACTACATACTAGTTTTGTAATTGCCAAAAATTTTCAGAATTTATTTCTTTGAAACTATTGCTCTGATGGAGCTAGAATTTCCCTATCTCTTAGTATTTTTTCCTGATCTCTAACTTAGTTCTTTAATCATCTATTTTGTTACTTTAATTTTGCTAAATTTTCACCCTCTGACATCATGTATCATTCAAGAGCCATTTTATATATATATATATATATATATATATATAGATTGACTACGAGCTCAATTTTTACATATAAGTTGTTACTTGTCACTATGAATTAGTTGATGTTTCAAACTTCATGTTATCTTGAAAACTAAGGAATCTACCATTGTCTGACAAAGTTACATATGATTTACCCCTTGTGGTGCATTATTCACAAAATTTAGCTATAAGGTTTTAAATCAATTTATCTTATTATACATATTATACCTAAAATTGTTTGTAATTTTCTGCTCTGCCTCTGAAAATGAATATCGAGAAAGGTGGTGGGGGGGGGGGGGGGGGGCTAATAGTATTGACTTTTTAAAGCTGTAAATTTTTACAATGTTGTTTGGGTTTGACCTCCTATAGGACCTTTCTAAAACTGACTTGCTATGTATCTTGTATATTCTAAGGTTGTTTCTTAATTATTTTAGAAGATATATCACAGATAATATTGGTATATGGCACACCCTCAGCAAAATCCAGTGGAATTGTAACTCAATAGTATTTAAAAGAAATAATATGGACCGGCTTAAATCAATTTGTTCCCAAGAAGTTTATTAAGGTTAGTAAGAACTTCCCATGGTTCAATAGGGAAGTTAAACATTTGCTCAGGAAGCAAAGGCGTTTACATGCAACGGTAAAGAAATCGGGGGACTCATCTGATCGCACTAAATTAGTCCACTTGCGAGCGGATGTGCGTAAGGCAATGCGTGATGCGTTTAAAGAATTCCAAGTCAGAGATTTATGCAAATATCTGATTACTAATCCAAAAAAGTTCTGGTCATATGTCAAATTAACAAGAGGCTCTCGAAAGGTCATGCCGTCATTGATTAATGAAAATGAGGAATTATCAGAAACTAGTGTCGAGAAAGCAGAAATTTTGAATAATGTATTTAAAAAAGCTTTCACGTCAGAAAACTCGGAGGAGATTCCGATATTTAACAATCGAACCAACAAAATTATGAATGATCTCGTTCTCGATGTCGAGGGAATAACTAAACTGCTTATGAATGTAAATCCCAACAAGGCTCCAGGACCAGACGGTATTCCTACAAGATTCTACTCTAGGTACGCAAAGGAAATTGCGCCGTATTTGATGAAATTATATACCGCCTCCTTGGATCAAGGAAAAATACCAGCCGAATGGAAGACCGCCATCGTAAGTCCAGTGTTCAAAAGTGGGAATGTTAATGATCCTCAAAATTATAGGCCAGTCTCGTTAACCTCAATATTTTGCAGGATTTTAGAACACATCATCTATTCAAATGTCATGCGGTTTTTGGATGAAGATGAGCTTTTTAACCCAAATCAACATGGATTCAGAAAAGGCCGATGCTGCGAAACACAACTTGCCCTCTTAATTCACGACTTGAGCCGGATTATAGATAAGCTATCCCAGGTTGATTTAGTTTTATTAGACTTCAAAAAAGCTTTCGACACTGTGCCTCACACTAGGTTACTTAGGAAACTTCGCGGTTACGGTATATCTAGACAAATATGTGATTGGGTTGCAGACTTTTTGAAGGACAGAACACAGTGTGTAGTTCTCGACGGTGAGCGTTCATCACTTGCCGAAGTGAAGTCCGGGGTTCCCCAAGGAAGCGTGATAGGGCCTCTGTTGTTTCTCATATACATTAATGATTTGTGCGACATAATAAGGGGAATGAAAAGATTATTTGCCGATGATGCTATTATTTATCGTGAAATCACAACCCAGGACGACTGCGCATTGTTACAAGATGATATTATGAAAATAATTGCGTGGTGTAAAGATTGGCAGTTGGAGTTAAACGCTAAAAAGTGCCAAGTCATGCGTGTAAGTAAAAAGGTGACACCATTTAGCTTTTAATATACAATTAATGGCACTGTCCTTAGAACGGTAGATTCCGCTAAATACCTAGGGGTAACAATTCGTAATAATTTGTCGTGGAATGAGCATATCGAGAATGTAATTGGGAAAGCAAATCATATGCTTCGATTTCTAGGTCGTAATTTAAAACAATGCACTCCGGAAGTTAAATCAATTGCGTACAAGTCACTAGTGAGGCCTCACCTGGAATATTGTTGCTCTGTATGGGGTCCCCATCAAAAGGGATTAATGGAGGCATTAGAGATGGTCCAAAGAAGAGCCGCCCGATTCGTGACAGGTATATATAGTTGGAGGGAAAGCGTAAGTGCCATGTTGAAGGAGTTAGGTTGGGAAGACCTGGAGCACCGAAGGCGTTGCTCTCGACGGAAGCTAATTGAAAAATTCTCGACTGACGTATTTCAGAATGACAGCAAACAAATATTGCTACCAGCAACATTCATATCTCGGAATGACCGCGAAAATAAGATAAGAGAAATCAGGGCCGGAATCGATTCATTTCTCTACTCATTTTTTCCATGAGCGATTAGGGAATGGAATAGAATAGATTTACCGGGCGAGTAAACACAAAATCGGACAGGAGTAGCTTCCGATAAAGCACTCCGGCCATCCTGATCTGGGTTTTCCATGGTTTCCCTAGATCGCTCCAGGCGAATGCTGGGATGGTTCCTCACAATAGCCCATGGGCGCCTCCTGCCATATCCCGTATATCCCTTCCAAACCATTACCTTTCCTGATAGGTGCAATGCACCCTCCGCCAAACGCTTTTAGTGAATCGCGGAGTAATTGTAATAGTAATTGTAATGACAATATGAAAGAGTAGGCCTATATTTAAGATTAAAAAAAAAAAAATGATGAATGCTGATTCAGAACTCCAAACCATGCAGTAGAGAAAGATTAAAACACAATATTAATTATTCAAATTAACAATTGAAAAAGGGTGCTTGAAATCATTGTCGTAACACACAAATAAATGAAACACATTTACTACACGAACAAAATAGATTAAAGTAAATATTTTTTTGGCCTTTCTATCTCCTGCAAAAAGAGTGTATGCAGCATTTATAGGGGACTGGATATGAAATTCCTGCTTTATACGTTCTGATCAGATTATAATAAACACTCTCCATCACCATCCACTTTAGCAATTTCTCTTCCATTTTGGTAATATTTGCAGAAATCAATCTTAAGAGGCTTGAAAGGGGAGAGTGGGTGCAGATTTCAAAACTAAATGTAAACATCATTTTCACTTATTTTGGAGCGTATGTAGATTTGTGTGTGGTTGCATACTCTTTAAAATAAGTTTATACCATTTGAATTTCTTGGCTAGAAAAAATTAAGGGGATGTAAAGGAGGAAAGGGAAAATATTTACATTTTTTCTGTTTATTTTAAAGTATACAAGTTCCATCAATATTGTATAAAAACTGTTGTTATGTATAAATAATATTGGCAACAAATAAGGGGAGAGGTAAGGAGGAGAGGGTTCGGGTCCTTGGAAAATTACTGTAGACCGTATTTTTCTGTTACATGGTATAAAAACTGTTGGTATATATAAGAAACATTGGCAAAAATTAGGGATTTGGTGTAAAGGGGTGAGTAGATGACTTTTTTAAACCAAATATTGACAGTATTTTTCTCTTTGTTTTAAGGAATGTGTATGCAAATTTCCATCGAAATTAGATAAAAACAGTGGGTTTCTAAAAGCATCACTGGAAATTGAGATGGGAAAGGGCATATGTATCCAGTATTTTTCTATTTGTTTTAATGTATACATGTGAATACTTACTTCAATATCAGATAGAAACTGTAGCTTTGGATGAAGAATATTATCAATAATTAAGGGAGTGGAAAAGGGGAGAGGGATTGGATTTTCATAAAACTAATGTGTACAGTATTTTTCTCTTTGTTTTCATACATGTGCAAAGTTTTATCAAAATAGAATGTGGGTATGTATAAAAATTAGAGGGTGTAAAGTGGCGAAGGATATGGCTTTTGGTATTTTATTTGGTCAGAAACCTCCTTGAAAAAATACATAGATGTGCCAACTTTCTTGTTTCGATTGTACCTTTGTATAAAAACACTGTCATCAATTAAAGGGGTGGAAAGTGGGAGAGGTTTTGGTTTCTGTAAATCAAATATAATCAGTATTTTTCTCCTTGTATTAAAGTGTACGTATGTAAGGCTCCATAAAATTCGAATAAAGACTGTGGGTTTCTATAAAGAAGCTTAGAAATTAATAGGGGAATGGGTAGAAGGGTAGAGGGATTGTATTTGACAAACCAAATATAGACATTATTTTTCTGTTTGTTTTAAGGTATACATGTCCAAATTACCTTCAAAATCAGGTAAAAACTGTGGTATTTTATAAAGAACATTGGAAAAATTAAGGGGATATAAAAGGTGGGAAGAGGGGTTGCATTTTTGGAAACAGTATGTAGGCAGCGTTTTCTGTTTGTTTTGAAGTATATGTGTGCAAATTTCAATTGAAATCTGATATAATCAGTGGGATTATTTAAAATAAGGGCAAGTAAACGGGGAAAGGGATTGCGTTTTTGGACACTATATGTAGGAATTATTTCATTATTTTTCTGTTTGTTTTAAAGAATATGTGTACAAATTTCCATCGAAATTGGAATAACTCTTTGAGTTTGTTTAAATTAAAGGGTGTTAAGAGAAAGGCGAGTGTTTTTTATTTTTTTTTTTTTTTTTTTTTTTTTTTTTTTTTTTGAGATGGCAAATAAAATTTGCAATCTCACTTCTGTTGGACGTCATTTTGAAACCACATTCAAATTACAAGATCAAGTGTACCGTAAGATTGGATTGTTGATGCTGATGCCTAGTGATGACCCGAAGATTCTCCAAATCTATTTTATGGAAATTGTGAAAAATGTGTGACAGCTCAGTGCCAGTATAATTTCATAACACAAGCAGAAGAAAGAGCAATTGTGGTACCGTTGGAAATATATCTGGAAAATAATAATCAACTTATTCAATTGTTTAACAGAGTGTTACCATAATTAAAAAATGACAGCTATCAAATTGTCATCAAAGCCGACAAAGTACCATTAGAAGAACATGCTGGCAGGTTCAATACACCAATTGTAGATGAAGTTGCAGATATTGTAGTTAATGCAGTTGACAATAGAGCCATTAAACTCACATGTCAAGATTGTACTGTTAGTATAATTTCAGACTTAACACCATTTATATGATGCACTCCAGTATCCACTGACATTCTGGCAAGGGCCGGATGAATATCACATCACTATCAAACAGTGTGTTTCAACTAATTAATTCCTTATTTTATTAATACAGTACATCCACTGTATTCTGACAAATGTTTTGCAGCCAGGGGCCAGATTATCGCCAATCCACTACATTAATTTTTGTTTTTTTTTTTGTTTTTTTGTTACTGTTTAAATTCTTATTTTTTCAGGTAATGAAACAAATTAAAAAGTTAGTTCAATGAAGTACTATGCCCACTGATTGATGATTAGATGTAATCAGAATAACTATATCCTTTGATATCATCAACTGTACCATCAATACCTCATGGATACAAATGCTAAGTATGAATCTGAACATTTGCTATTTATTTGATACAACAATGCTAAATTACGATCAGAGGAATACATCCACTTACGAGATGCTATTATTGGTAATATAGATGAAAATTTAAAAACCAATGATATCAGTATGCATTTATTTTACCTTCAAGCTACATCGGCAGTCCACGGTACATGCAGGAATATATATAAGTTATGTTGACTTACATACATCATTACAGGCTTCCAGATTTGTTTATTACATTTACATGTAATCTAAATTGGCAGGAAATACAAACTTTCATATTACCAGGCCAATAATTAATGCATCATCATGATATCACAGCATGTGTGTTCAAACAAAAATTAAAATCATTGATTGATTGAATTGGAAAATATTCAGTTTTCAGTAACACACATTGCTATCTGTATTTAATTGAGTGGCAAAAGCGAGGTTTGCCTCATTCTCACATTTCGATTTGGCTTGAAGTTTAAATCCATCCAGAAAAAATTGATCAAATATTTTCAGCCAAAATTCTTTACCCATTAATTGACCAAGAATTGTTTGATATTGTTACCAGTCACAGGATCCATGGACCATGCATGGAATATCGAAAATGTAAGAAGCGTTTCCCAAAGTAGTATATGAATGATACTATTATGGATATCAATGGTCATCTATTGTATCACCTTAGAAATGGTGAGAATGGTGGCCACACACTTACAATGTGAATGTCAAATTCTAGAAAGTTGAAAAGTTGAAATTAACAACCGGTTGGTGCTACCATACTCACCATTGCTTTCAAAAATGTATAAGGCTCATATTAATGTTGAGTTTTAAAGTTCTGTAAAATCCATTAAGTACATTTGCAAATACATTGATAAAAGCAGTGAATAAGCCATATTTGAAGTACAAAATATAAATAAATAGCATGATACCAGATAGGTAGATACATCAGCACCAGTGAAGCTATCTGGAGTATTTTTAGTTTTCCCTTACATGAAAGAGACCCATCTTTCCAGCATCTCTGAGTACATCTTGAAAATGGTCAGCATGTATATTTCACCAAAGAAAATATTCTTCAAAGAACGCATGAGCCACCAAAAATGACACTAACTGCATTTTTTACATTGTGTCAAAAATCTGATGTGTTTGGACAATTTGCAAAAACATTATTATATACCGATGTTCCAAACTATTTTACAGGGAACAAATTAGCCACGTAAATAAGGAAAATGCATCCATTGATTGCAGGCATATTTAAAGCCAAGAGATTTACGCAGTACATCCAAAACAACATGAATGCTTCTTTTTGCATTTGTTGTTGGTGAATGTTCCTGGACCAACTTCTTTCAAATTTTTATTAACAGTTAATGGTTGAGTGTTCAATACATATCAGGATACATGTCGCGAGCTGCAATTGCTGGAAGATTACAATCACTGGGACCAGACCCTTGCTGATGCAGCATTGACATCCACACCAAATAGCATTTAATAACTGTTTGCCATTATTTTGACAACAAGTTATCCAACACAATCATGGAATTTACGGGAAAAACATAAAAACAGTATGACTGAAGACATACTACACTAAGTTAAACAAAAAAATCAAAGTCCAGACCTAGATTTCACACCAGAGATGCGTAACGAAGCATTAGTGTTAATCTAATATTTATGTATTTCAATTTCAGATTTTCCACTTAATCATTGTAGTGTGCCATCACCTGATCGGCCACCAACTTAGTAAAAAATTATTTGCAATGAGAACCACAGTAAAATAATGTTGACTTAGCTACAATTATTACGAATAATGAGCCATTAATGACAGCAGAACAAAAAAATATTTATTGTTGATACTCGTGAATGTATGGTCGCAACAGAAACCACACATTCAACATTTAAGCTGCCTCTAGACATTCCTAACAAACAAAAACACAGTGTGTAACTTTCAAACAAAAACAAAAAATGGATTGGCTACAAGTGTTACAAAAAGAGTTCAGTTATAATTTGGGACGAGTGTGCTATGGATCATAAACATTCATTTGAAGCATTTCATAGAACTATGCAAAATTTGAAAAGCAATGATAAACTTTCTGGTGGTACTGTCCTACTACTTTGTGGTGACTTCTGACAGACATTACCAGTCATTCCTCGCTCTACTTTTGCCAATGAGATTAGCGCATGTTTAAAACAATTGCCTTTTATAGCGGAATGTTGAAACACTTCGATCTGACCATGAACATGCGAGTACAATTGCAAGATGATCCATCAGCACAAGTATTTTCCAATCAATTGGTGGATATTGGAAATAGTGAATTAGAACTGCATCAAATACACAATACATCAAACTGCCAGAAAAATTCTGCACTGTTGTTCACTCAAAAAAGTACTAATTGAGAATGTGTTCCCAGATATATCAAATAATTACATAGATCATAATTGACTCCAGTAATCATGCCATTTTGGCAGCAAAAAATGTTGATGTGAACTAAATTAACTTCCAGATACAACAGTTGTTGTCAGGTGATCTGATGTCTTTTAAATCAATAAAAACTATTTTAGATGAAAATGAAGCTGTAAATTTTTCCAACCGAGTTTTTAAATTCTTTGGATATACCAGGAATGTCACCATACAATCTTTGGTTAAAGATTGGTTCACCAAATTATTCTTCTTTGTAATTTTAATCTACCTATATTATGCAACAGTACACATTTGATCATCAAAAGCAACTATTTTGACTAGAAAGTTTAAAGTTGAAATCGTCCTGTTGCCATGTATTCCAATGATACCATAAGAATCTGTAATACCATTTAAAAGGCTTCAATTTCTGATTCAGAACAATGTCCATTTGCAGCTTGACTTGGAAAATACATGTTTCTCCTATGGGCTGTCATATATTGCATGCTCACATAGGGGGAAACCATCAAATCTATTTGTATTAGAAAAAGATTGCCTAACCAAAAATATTGTGCACCAATTAATGCTTAGATAAATTAAAATTATAAATTGCAATAATTTAAAATAATGAAAATAATTGTTAAAATGTTTAAAAATAATCTTCATCTACCTCATTTTGAAACTCAATTTTTTTTATATAAATATCAATTTATATTTGTATACTCAATTACGTAATTTCTAATAAAATGTAAATTAAAGTTTTTTATGCTTGTTTGTCCTTAATTTCAACTCTCTGAAAACTCTTTACCAATTACTTTTTAAATTTCACATCGACTAATACATTTTTGTCTTTATCTGTGAACATTAATTTTACTACATTAGGAAGTTTTGTTTAACATTGATCAAATTAACTATAACTATTGAACCACAACAACGCATGACTAGGTCAGCTAGTGGAAAATTAAATTCATATACTAATAAAAATTAATTGAAATATATAACTGGTTTAATTACAGGATTCTTGAGCACTCAGGATGATGCTGCTTCTGGCAATTTTGGTTTAAAAGACCAAGTAATAGCATTAAAGTGGGTGAGGGAAAATATAGCAGCATTTGGTGGGAATCCAGAGAGTGTCACTATTTTTGGAGAAAGTGCTGGAGGAGCTAGTGTGCATCAGCTGATGTTGTCTCCACTCAGTCAAGGTAAGAAATTAGTTATTCAAGTATTACTGGCTTTCTGGATAAAGAATTATTGATGCATTATTTCTTTTTTTGTTTATTTTCTCATCAGTATCTTGACTGGTTTGATACAACTGCACATCTGCTCTTATTATAATTATTTATCTGTATTCATGTTATAACCTATTTACCCTAATTACTTTTCATAGTATAACTTTTGTTTTGCAAAATATTTCTTTTATTTGGCTATCCCATGCCCCTGTTTTTTTATATCGGTCTTCCAAATATATCTATCATCATTTGATCAATTAAAGAATGAAACTATTTCTACTCCCACCTATTGTGTCATTTTTATTGATAATCCTAAATTTTCCTTCTTCCCAGTGCTTCCAGTTCTATACTCAGACACTTACCATAATATAGATATTTCTAAATCTAGTTATATTATATTTTTTGAGGAAAAAAAGATAACTCTCATTAAAAGTAATTCTTTCTGACAAAAGCTATTATTCCAACTTTAATTCGTAGATAAAACATTTCTCTTTATCTGCCTTTCTTTATACGTATTTGATGACAGTTATTTACTGTTGTATGTAGCATTTGGTTATACATAATATTTTGGTACATAAGTAAATGTGTATTTTAAAAAAAAAAAAATCCATTTTTATCTTACAATGTTAGATTTTTATGTCATTTTTCAGCTCAAAACGATAAGGCTTCTTTTGTACAAATTTTCTTCATGTAATTTGTTCAGTATAAATTCTCATTCTTATTTGTTGCCCACAACTTCATTTACAAAGCCTGTTAATTTATAGACCTCTCTCTAAAACGTCATCAAGAGCTACATGATAAAGGATCCATGTAGCACACCAATGGTTTCATCCCACCTGTTAGGGTTAATGGTGCTGACGTATGCTCCTAGCAGCTCTCATTGTTGACTTGGCTGGCATCGACGACTGCAGTCCGCTGCCAACAACTCCTTGGTCTCCTTCAGCGGGAACCCCGAGCAGTGTCGCTCAGTGATTCAGAGCTGTTACCTCTCAGAGCTGCCCCCAAGCTTCCCCTTCTCCTCACTGCACCCAGGTTTTGATCCTGACCTCCCACCATTGAGGACCCTTTGACAAGTTGTACGGAGGGTTCTCGTCCAATTGTGGCTGCTGCACCTCTCACATCCTTTGCTGAATGCTATCATGCTTCAGTATATTTTTGCTGACTCCTGACCTGCTTTATTGCCATTGCCTGCTGCATAGCCACATTCCAATTCCTGCAATAGTTTTCTTTCACTGTTGCAACTGGTCTGCTTTGGCTGGTGCTGTATGAAATCGTAACTAATGCTCAGCTTTGGCCCACAATCCCCTTTGGCTACAAAGACTGCCGCTCCTTGAAAAAGTCAGTCCCACTCAGAATGCAAACTATCTCCCCCTAATTCCCATCTAATTTTTATTCTGCAATCAAGTATACTCTCTGTTGTTTCTGTGTACTGTCACTCGGCTCTCATCTGTCCTCGCTGCATGATACTGCTTCCGTAGGCATGTTGTGATGTAGCTCATTACGTCACTGTGCGTGATACAAGTGCCACACCTCTCGTCACCCAAGGTCATGTTGACATACTCGCCTGCCGCTCGCTTGCCCGTCTCGCTGTCGTTGTAGATTATTCGCCAGTGACAACTGCTCACATATCCTTCACATTGTTGACTTGCTTCGTAGCTGTCTTATTCCTTCCTGCAGGACAGATGTCTATCAGAATTTGTGACCTTCTTCCAAATTCTATCATCGCTGAATAACTGCGTATCTTTGTCTTCTGGCTCCTGCCGACTGCGACTTCTTTCTACTGCAATTCCTGCTGTACTGTAAAACTCGTTCAAGTCTTTATCACAAACACATTTCTCACACAGCAAATTTGATATATACTTTTCCTTTCATAGTCTTCAGTTTACTCTGATTGTTTGCCTTACCATAATTTATCTTTAAATGGAAACTAATTGTTGAGCACTTTTATCTAATTTCTCAGTTTTTCAAAGTTGTGTAAAAATTAAACATTCTTTATTCTACTAGTGATATCATGGCTTATACATTGTTCCAAACCACATCAAAATTTTACCTGTAGTTTTTGCATGAATTGTGATGTTTAAAATATTTGTGTTACATCAAATCAACACATACCCTGTTTTACTCCTGGAATTGTGGGATGTCCATTATATGTAATCTTATCAAAAATCTGTCCAGTAGTTTTGACATGAGTCTTGTTCAACAAAAATGGAAACTAATTCATGGACAACTTAGTATAATTCTTCAGTTTTCAGACCACATATGAGAATAAAACAAATCTGCTTTACCCTAGGGACTAAATAGGAATAATAAAGATAATAAAAATTTTAAAATAGCTATATACCTTGCTTAGAAGAAACTAAATCTAAATGGACAATATTTTAAATGACTGTTATTGCAATTTTTACATTAATCAGTTATTTTTGGACTTGGTGCCAGCTGTCACATAGTGAAGAACAAATTTCTGAAATTTATTTATATTTAGGTGACACTGGGGGTACGAACAAAAAATCAGAATGCATTATGCAGTAAATGCTTTACAGTTAGTATGATCTTGGCATATCATCTGCATATGTTTCAGCTTGTTGAAACATGTTGTAAGATTAATTGTAGGTAAGTTGTAGCATGATTTTTTATGTCTATTGTTATTCATTATTGTTTTATCTTTTTGTTTTCTTGCTTTTGCTGGCACTGTCTCCAGAAATAACTGATAACATAAAAATTTCAAAAAAGTAATGATATAAAATATTGTCCATTTAGATTTATTTTTTTCTAAGCAAAGTATAAAGTTATATTTAAAAATTTTAGTTTTTTTTTTTTTTTTT
>CM061920.1:374643791-374879972 GCA_031002005.1 Vandiemenella viatica
GTAATACCATTTAAAAGGCTTCAATTTCTGATTCAGAACAATGTCCATTTGCAGCTTGGACTTGGAAAATACATGTTTCTCCTATGGGCTGTCATATATTGCATGCTCACATAGGGGGAAACCATCAAATCTATTTGTATTAGAAAAAGATTGCCTAACCAAAAATATTGTGCACCAATTAATGCTTAGATAAATTAAAATTATAAATTGCAATAATTTAAAATAATGAAAATAATTGTTAAAAATGTTTAAAAATAATCTTCATCTACCTCATTTTGAAACTCAAATTTTTTATATAAATATCAATTTATATTTGTATACTCAATTACGTAATTACTAATAAAATGTAAATTAAAGTTTTTTATGCTTGTTTGTCCTTAATTTCAACTCTCTGAAACTCTTTACCAATTACTTTTAAAATTTCACATCGACTAAAACATTTTTTTCTTTATCTGTGAACATTAATTTTACTACATTAGGAAGTTTTGTTTAACATTGATCAAATTAACTATAACTATTGAACCACAACAACGCATGACTAGGTCAGCTAGTGGAAAATTAAATTCATATACTAATAAAAATTAATTGAAATATATAACTGGTTTAATTACAGGATTCTTGAGCACTCAGGATGATGCTGCTTCTGGCAATTTTGGTTTAAAAGACCAAGTAATAGCATTAAAGTGGGTGAGGGAAAATATAGCAGCATTTGGTGGGAATCCAGAGAGTGTCACTATTTTTGGAGAAAGTGCTGGAGGAGCTAGTGTGCATCAGCTGATGTTGTCTCCACTCAGTCAAGGTAAGAAATTAGTTATTCAAGTATTACTGGCTTTCTGGATAAAGAATTATTGATGCATTATTTCTTTTTTGTTTATTTTCTCATCAGTATCTTGACTGCTCTTATTATAATTATTTATCTGTATTCATGTTATAACCTATTTACCTAATTACTTTTCATAGTATAACTTTTGTTTTGCAAAATATTTCTTTTATTTGGCTATCCCATGCCCCTGTTTTTTATATCGGTCTTCCAAATATATCTATCATCATTGATCAATTAAAGAATGAAACTATTTCTACTCCCACCTATTGTGTCATTTTTATTGATAATCCTAAATTTTCCTTCTTCCCAGTGCTTCCAGTTCTATACTCAGACACTTACCATAATATAAATATTTCTAAATCTAGTTATATTTTTGAGAAAAAAAGATAACTCTCATTAAAAGTAATTCTTTCTGACAAAAGCTATTATTCCAACTTTAATTCGTAGATAAAACATTTCTCTTTATCTGCCTTTCTTTATACGTATTTGATGACAGTTATTTACTGTTGTATGTAGCATTTGGTTATACATAATATTTTGGTACATAAGTAAATGTGTATTAAAAAAAATCCATTCTTATCTTACAATGTTAGATTTTTATGTCATTTTTCAGCTCAAAATGATAAGGCTTCTTTTGTACAAATTTTCTTCATGTAATTTGTTCAGTATAAATTCTCATTCTTATTTGTTGCCCACAACTTCATTTACAAAGCCTGTTAATTTATAGACCTCTCTCTAAAACGTCATAAAGAGCTACATGATAAAGGATCCATGTAGCACACCACCTGTTAGGGTTAATGGTGCTGACGTATGCTCCTAGCAGCTCTCATTGTTGACTTGGCTGGCATCGATGACTGCAGTCCGCTGCCAACAACTCCTTGGTCTCCTTCAGCGGGAACCCCGAGCAGTGTCGCTCAGTGATTCAGAGCTGTTACCTCTCAGAGCTGCCCCCAAGCTTCCCCTTCTCCTCACTGCACCCAGGTTTTGATCCTGACCTCCCACCATTGAGGACCCTTTGACAAGTTGTACGGAGGGTTCTCGTCCAATTGTGGCTGCTGCACCTCTCACATCCTTTGCTGAATGCTATCATGCTTCAGTATATTTTTGCTGACTCCTGACCTGCTTTATTGCCATTGCCTGCTGCATAGCCACATTCCAATGCCTGCAATAGTTTTCTTTCACTGTTGCAACTGGTCTGCTTTGGCTGGTGCTGTATGAAATCGTAACTAATGCTCAGCTTTGGCCCACAATCCCCTTTGGCTACAAAGACTGCCGCTCCTTGAAAAAGTCAGTCCCACTCAGAATGCAAACTATCTCCCCCTAATTCCCATCTAATTTTTATTCTGCAATCAAGTATACTCTCTGTTGTTTCTGTGTACTGTCACTCGGCTCTCATCTGTCCTCGCTGCATGATACTGCTTCCGTAGGCATGTTGTGATGTAGCTTGTTACGTCACTGTGCGTGATACAAGTGCCACACCTCTCGTCACCCAAGGTCATGTTGACATACTCGCCTGCCGCTCGCTCGCCCGTCTCGCTGTCGTTGTAGATTATTCGCCAGTGACAACTGCTCACATATCCTTCACATTGTTGACTTGCTTCGTAGCTGTCTTATTCCTTCCTGCAGACAGATGTCTATCAGAATTTGTGACCTTCTTCCAAATTCTATCATCGCTGAATAACTGCGTTTCTTTGTCTTCTGGCTCCTGCCGACTGCGACTTCTTTCTACTGCAATTCCTGCTGTACTGTAAAACTCGTTCAAGTCTTTATCACAAACACATTTCTCACACAGCAAATTTGATATATACTTTTCCTTTCATAGTCTTCAGTTTACTCTGATTGTTTGCCTTACCATAATTTATCTTTAAATGGAAACTAATTGTTGAGCACTTTTATCTTAATTTCTCAGTTTTTCAAAGTTGTGTAAAAATTAAACATTCTTTATTCTACTAGTGATATCATGGCTTATACATTGTTCCAAACCACATCAAAATTTTACCTGTAGTTTTTGCATGAATTGTGATGTTTAAAATATTTGTGTTACATCAAATCAACACATACCCTGTTTTACTCCTGGAATTGTGGGATGTCCATTATATGTAATCTTATCAAAATCTGTCCAGTAGTTTTGACATGAGTCTTGTTCAACAAAAAATGGAAACTAATTCATGGACAACTTAGTATAATTCTTCAGTTTTCAGACCACATATGAGAATAAAACAAATCTGCTTTACCCTAGGGACTAAATAGGAATAATAAAGATAATAAAAATTTTAAAACTAGCTTATACCTTGCTTAGAAGAAACTAAATCTAAATGGACATTATTTTAAATGACTGTTATTGCAATTTTTACATTAATCAGTTATTTTTGGACTTGGTGCCAGCTGTCACATAGTGAAGAACAAATTTCTGAAATTTATTTATATTTTAGGTGACACTGGGGGTACGAACAAAAAATCAGAATGCATTATGCAGTAAATGCTTTACAGTTAGTATGATCTTGGCGTATCATCTGCATGTTTCAGCTTTGTTGAAACATGTTTGTAAGATTAATTGTAGGTAAGTTGTAGCATGATTTTTTATGTCTATTGTTATTCATTATTGTTTTTATCTTTTTGTTTTTCTTGCTTTTGCTGGCACTGTCTCCAGAAATAACTGATTAACATAAAAATTTCAATAATAGATATGTAAAATATTGTCCATTTAGATTTATTTTTTCCTAAGCAAAGTATAAAGTTATTTTAAAAATTTTAGTTTTTTTTTTTTTAAAAAAGGCAGTTTCTATATTTTTTAACAATTATTTTATTTTTAAATTTTTAGTGGTATTGTTTGTTTTTTATTTAAAATTTGCTACAACACTTCTCATTTTGCAAACTTGCTGGCAGATCAGTGGTTAAAGCACTTGCTTTCAAAAAAAAAAAAAAATCTGGCTGTATATAACCCAACAACTTCCAGAATGGGATGAGTTGGATACCATGTTAAGGAATGTCAGTTTACGTTTTGTTCCAGGCTGTGTTTTGACTTATCAGAACATCTGTTAAAGCTGCTGCATGATAATCAAAACATGTAACATCTTGTAAGACCGTAGGCTGCATACTGGGGTTGAAGTATCGCCTCAGTGCCTTAACTTACACTCTTGTAGACTCACAGTTCTCAATAATACTTGCTTAAATTTGATTTGATTTAATTTGACCATGTAGCCAGGAAGACTCAACTGAATGCCTAGGTCGCCACTATATTTGTTACCCACAAATAGAGAAAAGGGTTTTATGCTAACAACTGAAGCACACAAGTTCACTGTTAGAAAAATCAAAGTTTTATTTTCAAAGTCAAAAGTTCAAAATAGCATTTACAGTTGAGCAGGCATATCGAACTCTCTTTTCCAAAAATTGCACGTTGTGGAGAGAAACTTAACCGACCGAAACCCCATTAACAAATTTAAAAGTTCATGTTAATTACTATATAACCCGACACGATCAAACATGGTTGAACTAGCCAGCATGGCGAGACACGACGAAAGACCAAGCGAGACTCACATAATGCTAGACCGGAACAGACAGACAGACACCGACAAAAGACCCCCGGCAAGCACAGACCGGCTCTTTTATCGAAACCACGAGAACCAGTGACGTCAGCAACTGTATCACATCTTTTTCCTCCGCGTAGCTCAAAGAGTACGAAATTTATTTGACGATCCAGACTATTAAAAATGTTTAAACTTTGATAGTATCTGGACTTATCCACTAGAAGTCCGACGGCAGTCTCTTTAGAAATTTAGAGTAATTAATTTTAATGTTTCAGCTGTTTATGACTCCGCGTAGTGATACATTCAAATTCGGGTAAAATCCCTAAGTGTTCTAGAACTTTTTACGCGCGTGCACAACAATCCGCGACAATCTATTTTACAAAAACTTAGTTACCGGACAAATGCTTAAACTTTTTATGAAAACCCATATATGTATGAAATCGTCTTAATTAGGGCTATCTGCTGATACAAAATTCAAATTGATATCCCTTTTAATAAAAAAGCTCATTATTTTCTCTCAATTAAAATCGCTAATTAGTCTTTACCAAATTACTTAATTTTATTGCCAAAATATCGGGGATAGTGCTGACTACAGCTGGTGATAAAAGATCGGTTGTCGCTTTACTGGATTTAAAGTTATTACAGATCTTAGAATTTCACTATTCCGATCGCGTGTTTCAAAACATGAACAAACCTAAATATCTCCTAAACCAATCGTTTTCCGATATGATAATTACACTTTAAAATGATTTTTATAATGAATTACAACTGTGAGCAAGATTACAGGGAAATTACTTAAAGTTGAAAACTGTACTCCTCGAAATTTCTAAGTCCCGCCTAAGCAAAACTAGAATTTGCCAAAATTCAAAGGTTCTTACATGCCCCCTGAAGATTGAAGTTATTTTCGAAAGAAAACTAACTGAACATCTTGAAAAAATAAAAGAAAATAAAAATTTAAAATCCCAAAAGAAATTAACTATTCCCATAAAAAATGAACTATCGCATGTCGGTTCGATTCTTTCTCTCCACCATTCATACTCCAAAAATTCTTTTAACAATACCAAAAACTTTAACCTTTTTCACTCAATTACTACAAAAGGTTTAAAAACTCATTCATTCTCAAAATATCAATATTAATGCAAAAATTATTAAATGTTGTACCAATTATGATCAAAATGCAAGAATGTGAAATATCAGATTATCACAAAATTATACACATGTGTAACACAAATAATCACAAAATATCAAACAAATTATAAGAATACAAAACATAAATACTTACAAAAATTACATTGAAAAGAAAAATATTAACATAATGACATCATGTTTTGTTTTCAGAAAAGTAGGTAGCAATGTGTACTATTTTAAAACATAGAAATAAGAATTTATAGTGTTTTACAAATAATTGCATTATGAAATTCCATGTAGGAAAGTCTTTCGTTTTCTAAACGTCTTTGTTTTAACATTGTTTTATTTTGTTAAAAACAAAACTAAAATCAACCTCGAAATCTCATCTTAGAAAGTACATTATCTGTAAACAACTCAGTTGTGTCAGCGCTAATCTCGTTAGAGTATGTCGATGTAATGTGTGTTCTATGTGTTTCTTAATCCTAATAGTTTGTATGAACAACGACAGTGGCGCCTATTGGGGAAATGTGGTGGGCTCGTGCTGTTTCTGTACAGTCACTCTCAAAGTGTGGGGAACGGGAAAATGTGTCACGCCCATCTATGGGATGTACCAGGTATGTCCTCTGACTCTCCTACTGCACCCCCTCCATGGTCATGTACACAAAATGAGGTCGCCCTGCGTGTTTCTATTTCAATGTAATAAATATAAGTGAGGTCATCTCCTCTCTGGGCCGATGCCTATAATGTCATAATGGACATAATAATATTGGGACAATAATAATATTGTGGGGCAATAGTAATATCTTGGGGCAATAATAATGTGGGAAAATAATAATATAGTGGGATTCGCAGGCAAGTCTACGCTTCCTGGCCCAAGGGTAATAATAATAAGAATGGGTAGGAATGCCAATAATAATAATAATGAATGGATCGCAGGCAAGTCCTAGCTTCATGTCCTGGTCCTAAAATAGTGTAGCATTCCCCCCTTTTTGGTACTTCTTCTCTTCCAGCCTCCCCCCTCCTTCTTTTTATAAACATAGAAACACAAGTATAATCTCCATCCCTTATTCAACAAGCACATCTACTCCTTCATCATCACAAATAAATTCCCCTCCTTGACAATCTCTCTCAGCATCTCTCAGCTTCATCTCCAATGTATCAAACTTCTCATCAAACCCAGCCTGGCAAATAACTTCCCTAGGTAGCTGGTCACAAAATAACATTTGGATGTATACAAAAGAAAAAACAAGGTTGGGCAAAAGTTCAAGCTCCCATATAACCTTAAAACTTATCTTCAGCTTCACGAAGAAGTCAGCAAAACACATATGAAATATAGCAGAAGGGAAAAAATAAACAAAATCACTGGCAATAGTAACTGTCCTATTATTATGAATGTGGTTGCCTATTTGGGCAAAATCTGAAAAAACGTCACCTAACATATACACCATAACATGTTGGAATAGTTGTGTGTGACCCTGTATATCAAGGGCAAATAATTTTAGTTTAAGGACATTCCTCCAATCATCAAATAATGAATTTTGATTAGGTGGGAAAGGGTTGAAGTAGCTTTTAATCTTGGGTCCCCTCCCAAAACAAACAGCCTTCAAAATACTGCTCTTATCGTTTGGGGGTAAGGGGTTCAATCTACTCTTCATTTTAGTGCCCCTCCCAAAACATTGATAACTAACCAATAAATCTGCTTTCTTTCTACCCACTTTCTTGTGCTGGCATACTGTGGGGAAGAGTGTAAGAAATGCCCAAAGATTCTGAAAATTATAAGGGCCTGGTGGGCTAAAGGGTTCACTAGGGAAAAAATCTACAAAGGTGGGTGAGCCCAATTGAAGGTGAAAAGTACCTGAAATCCAATCAGTCATCTCAGGTGAAAGGTTCTTGAATAGTAATGCACCCAAAACAATTTTCTTAAAGATGCAAGGTTCCCACCTGGGAAGGGAATGGCAAAGTAAATCATTGTTGATGTTCTGAGGGAACATTTTGGCCTGTAATTGCCCATTCAATTTGTCTACATATGTGGGCTTCCTTATTCTTGACTTCTTAAAAACATTGCTAGTAGGGGTATATGCACAAACAGCATCAAATATAGGATCTACAGCCTGGGTATTAGAAATCAGCTGATCTGGGGGGTCAAGTACTGAATCAGAACAAACATCAGTCAGTGAAGTTGCAGGGGGTATCAACTTTTGCTCAGCTGACGGCTGGGGTAGGGTGGGTATGGCAGGTTCAGCTGTTTCTTCTATCATCTGTTCAGTTACCATATGTTGCAATGAGGGCAAAACATGTTCAGTTTCTTTAACAACTAATGGCTGAGGAGGTGTGGTGTGTACCACTGGATCAGCTGTTCCTGAGGTTGTACTCAACAAAGGCTGAAAAGCATTTACTTCTGGGATGTATGAAGTTTTAAAGCGTGATGGTGCCTCCTGAAGGGAATTACAAAGTTCCTGGAAATCTGAAGGGCTACTACTAAGTTTATATCCTATTTCAATAAGCAGGTGGATCCAGTGAACTTCCCCAGGTAAACATCCTCTCTTCAATTCTACAATTGCTCTAGTCTCTCCTTCTGCATGAATAATGTGTTTAGTATCCTCAATGGTACTTGGGTCAGCTGTTTGTATCTTTTGCTCCAAAACAGCTGTAAATTGATTCGAAATACTACCTTCAGTGTCATTATCTAAAATTCCAGTACTAGGTGTAGCAACAACATTATTTACAATCACCTGGTCATCTGAAAAAATACTGCTAGCATGTGGTTGCAGCTGTTGGTTTTGAATGAGAATTGGCTGTAATGCATGTGTGTTTGGTGTTTCCAATGGCTTTGAATGGGCTTCTATATAGGCAAGCCTAGCTTGAACTACTTTTTCAGAAAAAGTTTGAAAATCTGCAAGTACTTTTGTAATTGTTTCAGTATTGTATTCTATCAATCCCTGGATATAAGAGTTGGCTAAATTATACAACTTCTGAACGTCTTGTTGAATAGGCTTGACCATGTCATTAATAGTTTGTAGGACATCGAACTCCACTTTTGAAGGTACATCTTCTAAAAAAGCCCTAAATTGGGTTTCAACCTTTTGCTTGTATTGCACTAGCTGATCTAAATACTCACTTATGTAATTTCTATTCCAACAATCACAATCATCTATCTCCTGTTTAAATGGAACAAGAAGTTTTTCCAACTGATTCGCTGGAGAAATTTTTGTGAAATTAACAATGTAGTCATTATTCGCAGACTTTTCCGCAGATTGCAGATGATCTGACAGTGAGTTGAATTTAGATTCTAAAAAATTCTTAGCCTTCCTGCAGCAAGACCCGACATCAATAATGAAGAAACTAATTTCGGAGTAACCGAAATAATGAACATGAGCAATTGTTAATAATGCAGTATGTTTTTCTTTCAGGGATAGTATTAATGCCTTGACTTCGTCAGATTCGAACGGTGGCCACTGAAATTCTAGGTTGGTATCCAGCGGAATGTTAGTAGCTGGGCAACTGGTTACAAATGCCATAATGACTAAAAGTAATACTTAAAGTTATAATATTAAACAAATTGCACATAAAAAAAAACCACAGAAATGATCAAAAACTTAAGTCTAACCTGAAAAATCACTCAATGTATGTTCATTCCCGAAAAGCACTGGACATGAAAACAAAGCAAAGATGAACACGGTATCAGACAGCCAATACTTGTAAATTTTCTATCCAAAAACTGTTTATGGTGCGTTACAGCAAGCATCATAGACTCTTTGCACTGAATTGCAGCAAGATGAAAAATATGGCGCGTCTGCGATAAAGACATACTTTGCACTTAAAATAAACAAAAATAGAGTTGAAAAGTTACGTTCGCGCGGAACAAATAAAAGACAATTTACTGTAATAGTCTGCCTCAGTAAGTAAGTAATAGTTGCAAAGCAATAAATTAGTACACTGAATGAAATGCTGTTGCATATGTGGAGGCAGTGTTGGTAAAAACATTCACACGACGGTCTCGAAGAAAAGATGCTGAATAAAGTTTTTACTTAACTTTGGGGAAAGCTGCATGAAGAGTTGCAGCATGTTGGTCTGCCGTTGTCGGAGCCGCGGGAAACAGCTGTTGGTGTGGTCAGTCCCCCGGGCATGTCTCGTAGATCCGCTATGACGCCGGACGGTAGACGGCACAGGTGTGAAGTCGTGATGCCCCCGCGATGTACCACGGCGAAGCGACGCTTATCTGGTATCGGGTGCTGCATCAGGCCTCAGGAAGCGGGCGGTGTCGTAGTCGTCGAAGTCATTGTGACGGGTAGTTGCCTCGTGCCGGTTATTCCCCGAAGTTCCAAAATTTTCTCGTTGCACAAAGGTCGGTAATTTCTCCTCCACCGTTCGAAATTAATCAAACGCGAGCCTTACAGTCCCATGTAAGGAACAAAGGCCGTGCGCCGAAATGTACGGACGACACAAGATTTGTTTAACCTCCACAACTCGGAGGATAGGTTTCACTGTTCCATTATGAAAACCGAAAAAAAAAGTTCACTGGTGGAAAAATGTAAAGTTTATGACACGAAGTCAAAAGTTCAAAATAGCATTTACAGTTGAGCAGGCATATCGAACTCTCTTTTCCAAAAATTGCACGTTGTGGAGAGAAACTTAACCGACCGAAACCCCATTAACAAATTTAAAAGTTCATGTTAATTACTATATAACCCGACACGATCAAACATGGTTGAACTAGCCAGCATGGCGAGACACGACGAAAGACCAAGCGAGACTGAAACAGACAGCAACCGACAAAAGACAAAAGCAGAGACAATAGACAAAAGACCCCCGGCAAGCACAGACCGGCTCTTTTATCGAAACCACGAGAACCAGTGACGTCAGCAACTGTATCACATCTTTTTCCTCCGCGTAGCTCAAAGAGTACGAAATTTATTTGACGATCCAGACTATTAAAAATGTTTAAACTTTGATAGTATCTGGACTTATCCACTAGAAGTCCGACGGCAGTCTCTTTAGAAATTTAGAGTAATTAATTTTAATGTTTCAGCTGTTTATGACTCCGCGTAGTGATACATTCAAATTCGGGTAAAATCCCTAAGTGTTCTAGAACTTTTTACGCGCGTGCACAACAATCCGCGACAATCTATTTTACAAAAACTTAGTTACCGGACAAATGCTTAAACTTTTTATGAAAACCCATATATGTATGAAATCGTCTTAATTAGGGCTATCTGCTGATACAAAATTCAAATTGATATCCCTTTTAATAAAAAAGCTCATTATTTTCTCTCAATTAAAATCGCTAATTAGTCTTTACCAAATTACTTAATTTTATTGCCAAAATATCGGGGATAGTGCTGACTACAGCTGGTGATAAAAGATCGGTTGTCGCTTTACTGGATTTAAAGTTATTACAGATCTTAGAATTTCACTATTCCGATCGCGTGTTTCAAAACATGAACAAACCTAAATATCTCCTAAACCAATCGTTTTCCGATATGATAATTACACTTTAAAATGATTTTTATAATGAATTACAACTGTGAGCAAGATTACAGGGAAATTACTTAAAGTTGAAAACTGTACTCCTCGAAATTTCTAAGTCCCGCCTAAGCAAAACTAGAATTTGCCAAAATTCAAAGGTTCTTACAATCTGGTCATTAATACATACCACATACACAAATCTGTCTCTGAAATATATCTGTTTGTTCCAGCATCACACAGAAAATATAGATTTTTAATTGGTTTTCACAACATGTAAGCTTGGGGTCCAAGTTGAAATCTGAGGTACATGTTAAGACATTAGAACACATTTATTTCATGAATATTCTGCCTTAAAAATAGCATAATTGATTTTGACATGATTTAAAACTAGATTTTTGTAAAGAACATTGGAAATTAAAAGGGATGGGGGTAATGGGGAAGAGGGATTGGAATTTTGTATACTCTGTGTTTTCTGTTTTATATAAAACATACATGAGTAAATTTCTATTGATATCAGATAAAACCTGTAGGTATGTATAAATAACAATTAAGGGGTGTAGAAGCGAAGAGTAGTTTGGTTGTGTAAAGCTATTTTTCTCTTTGTTTTAAAATATACATGTGCAAAGTTCCTTTGAAACCAGATAAAAACTGTAACTTTGTGTAAAGAAAATTTGCAGAAATTAAATGGGGTAAGGGAGTTGAGCAGTTGGGTTTTGTTTACAGAATGTAGGCACTGTGTCTCTCTTTTTTTTATGTACACATGTGCAGTGTTTCATTGAAATATGATAAAGACTGTGGGTGTCTGTAAAGAACATTAGAAATTAGGAAGGGTGGGGGTAGAAGGAAGAGGGGTGGGACTTCTTCAATCAAATTGAAACATAATTGTTCTGTATGTTTTAAAGTATACGTTTGCAAATTTCCTTCAGAATAGGACAGAAACTGTAGATTTATGTAGATTAAGGGGATGGAGGGGAGATGGCTTTGGCTTCTCTAAACCAAATATAGACAGTAATTTTCTGTTTGTTTTGAAGTATACATGTGCATACTTCCTTCAAAATCAAATAGAAACTGTAGGACATTGACAGTAATTAAAGATATAGAAAGAGGGATAGGGTTTGGGTTATTGTAAAAATAATGTGGACAGTGTTTTTCTTTTTCTCTTTGTTTTAAAGTACATGCATGTGGAGTTCCACCAAAATTAGATTAAAATGTGGGTTTTTACAAAAGTTAAGGGGTGTAAATAGGGAGCTAGTGTAGTTTTTGAATTTTTTGGTCTACATAAAAAGTACATATATGCACCAAATTCATAAAGATCAGTCAAATGGTGTCGACTGTAGCTTTTTAAAAATAAAATTGACAAAAATCAGAGGGGTAAAACATAGAGAGGGGTTCAGTTTTGCAAACCAAAGGTTTACATTATTTTTTTCTTTGTTTTATAGTAAACGTGTGCTGAGTTCGATCTAAACTTGATAAAAAATGTAGATTTGTATAAAAATTAAGTGGTGAAATATGTAGAGGGGGTGGTTTTTTTTATTTTTGCTCAGAAAACTTCTTTGTGATAAAATACATATAAGCACCAACTTCCATGGTAGTTGGTCAAACAGAGTTGACTATAGCTTTTAATAAAGAACAATGGCAAAAATTAAGGGGGTGAATGGAGGGAAAGGGGTTGCACTTTGGTAGACCAAATGTTGAAAGGATTTGTGTCTTTATTTTAAAATATACATGTGCAAATTTCAATCAAAATCAGATAAGAAATGAAGGTTTGTATAAAAGTAATGGTTGTAAAGGGGGAGAAGGAGTGGTTTATTTTTTATTTTTTTTTTGTTCAAAAACCTTCTCCATGAAAAATTACATGTATATGCCAACTTTCATTATAATCAGCCAAATGGTGTCAACTGTGTTAACTTCAATCAAAATCAGATAAGAAATGTAGGTTTGTATAAAATTAAGGGCTTTAATGGGAGAGAAGGGATGGTTTTTGTTTTGATCTGAATCCTTCTCCCTGAAAAATTACATGTATATTCCAACTTTATTGGAGATAGGTTAAATGGTGTCGACTGTAGCTTTGGGTAACAAACATTAACAAAAACTGAGGGTGTTGATACGAGGAGAGGGGTTCAATTTTTTTCAAACCAAAAGTTGACAGTATTTTTCTCTTCATTTTTGACTATACATGTCCTAATTTCCATTGAAGTCAGGATAAAAATATGAGTTTATATTAAAATTAAGGGGTGCAAAGGTGCAGAAGGGGTGGTTTCTCTATTAAATTCATATGGGACCACTTTGGAGGTATACCCTATCCACTATAAAAATTTCATTTAAATTCATTAAAAATTGGCGAAGATATCACTGAACATACATAAACAAACAGACAAAATGCAAACCTCCTTTTTTTTAAGTCAGTTAAAAACAGAATGATGGTGAAGCAGAAATTAAAAAAGGGAAAAGGTTATTGGCCTTTTGTGAGATTAATGAGTTTATGTTAGGAAATTCCTGTCACAAACAAAGGAAAAAAAAAAACAAGACACTTTTATTGTAACCTTGTATGGCCATGGTTGGCAGAGGTAATCTGTAGTGATCTAAATGATGTTTGATGGCGAATTGAGGAATATGGTTGCTAACATAAATGTAATACAATTAGAAGTACCAGATAGTGATCGCTGGCTAATAATCATGAATTAAAAAATATATATATATATAAAAGCAAAAGTTGGAAATAAAGTTATACACACTCAAAGAAGGGAAGGGGGAGGGGGGGAGCATAAAATTGAAAGAAGTAAGATATCCACTGTAGAAATGGGTATTATAGAAGAGGATTGGGAATAATTTAAAATTATGCTGGTGAAAGCTATAGAAACAGTTCAAGTAAAGACTTGCAAATGCAAAAATGGGCACTTTTTTGGAATGTTTGAAGAAGCAGTAGCATCCAACAACAGGGTTTTAAGAGAATGCTCAGATGGAGTTCATTGGAAATGAAAGAAGGCTGTATAAGGAAAAAGAAGAAGGCTAGCAGAGGAAAAGAAGAAATGGACTGAGATCTTGGAATACACAGGTGAGTACTGTACAGAATCATAAAAATTAGGAATAAAGGTATGAGCAAAAACTCTAGAATGTTGAATTAAACTGGAAAGTAGACTAATATAACAGAAACACTGAAAAGGATGTAAATGTATTTTGAAGCCCTACCAATCCCAAATTAGATGTGGAGGTGAAATACTGCTACTTAAGAAGCAACCAAGAGAGAAAAATATAAAATAGGCAGAAATGGAAACAGTTTTGGATGAGATAAAGGATGAAAAGGCTGCAGGTACTGATGAAATGAGAGTAGAAATGGTAAGAGCAGCAAGAGTATTAAGAAAGCAGTGACTGTAATGAGCAATGGTAACTCTGTGGGAGTTCGCACCAGACTGTAAGGAAGGATAAATTGTATGTTTATATCATCAAAAAAGAAAACATGGAAGAGTTTAAGAATAATGGAGATTTGACACTGAAGTAAGGATGTAATTTTTTCAGCTTAATTTGTTCTTACTCTATCTAATTGTAAATTTTGGCCACTGATGAAGCATTATATCAGTAAAATTCAAGCTACTGAAATTAAATCTCTCACTGGCATAATAAGGGTTTCAAGAATGGATAGACCAAGGAACTAGATGGTTAGAAACACAATAAAAGCAGAACCTCCTTAGGGGAGGATTGGAAATGAAAGACACTAAAGGTATAGACACATTAAAAAAGAATACAATACTAAAAAAAAATAAGTGAAGTAACTAGATAAAAAGCTGAGAGGAGTGGAGGGATATATGCTGAAAGGAGGAGAGGACTGATCCAATAAAGTGACAGAGAGTTACAGCCATGCTCAAGTCCCATTTCATTAAAAAAAAAAACCAGTTAGTATTATCAGGGAGAGGCATTGAATGGCCACTCATTTTGTAAATTGTTTATACAGACCTTAAAGTTGTAACAAATAATATGTTGTCCATTATGACTAAAAATGTTTGTTTATTTTAATTTATTTTTGCAACACTACAACTTCCTGTAAGAATTAAGATGTGCACTGGGGTATGTGCATAAAGGCTTTTTCTCAACTTTAACCTTGCGTAGCTTTGGATATGTCCAGCTATTGCTTTACTAAAATGAAAGGTCGCCACCTAGTTTCATTTTTTTATCTCAAGCTAAGGAAAGGTATAGGTAAATAATATTTACGAGTCAGGTGTAGTAAAAAATCACTATATTCTTGAAAATATTGTAAAGTCATTAGCTGAATAGGCATCAGACAAAGTCACAAAGTTTGCAAGTTCGATTAACCTTGTAAGGTATCCCTTGCTCTATTTTCAAGATTCTGTTAAAATCCGGCCAAGTTTGAGGTTAACTTCAGTACACGATACCACAGTTAAAAGCGAGATAACAACACTTCAAGGACAGGAAAGTAAATAAATAGCACATAGCAAACGTAAATAAACCATAAATTGCAATAAATCAATGATATTCCAGCAGGAAATAGGTTATCCCATATAAAAGTAAACTGTCAATACCAGATCCTAACATTGGTTAAGGAGATATTCTGAACTGGTTTAAAAGAAGTAAATGTTAAATAATAGCGAATAGAGTGCCTAAACAAACTTTTTATCATGATTACTCAGCATTATTCCAGAGATAAATAAATAATTTTAATATAAGTCAAATCTAACCCAAAATTTTGGCATATACCAGATTTTGGTATTTCTGAAGAGGTTTTTATACAGTAAAGATTGTAAAGAGCTAATAAAAGCCAGGCCTAGACCTACAATAACAATAACTTCACAGTAATATGTAGTTTCAGTGAGATTTGAAGCAGTTTGGAAAGTTTGTAAACACATTTGCATAAGCTATTTACATAAACGATTTGAGACATTTTAAGTAATTTCAGGATTTAAAAAGTAATTAAAAATGCAGTAAATAATCTTCCCTTTCAGTTTTAATAGGTTCTAAGTAGTTTTAATCCAGGAAATATGAAATATCAATGCAAACAGAAAGCCGGTAAAATAGACGAAATTATCAAGCCTTTCAACAGTAATTCCAATAAAGTTAAACCATTTTAAAAACACTAAGAACATGTAGAAGCTCGTAAATACTCGAAATTAATTTTCTATAAACATTAAAAGACATTTTACTAACCTTCTGTCTGTTAATCCAATTTCGAAGTAACTTGCCAGAGGCACCGTACACATAATATGCTTTTACACTGATTTTGAACACTGTCACACCACATAAAGTAGCTAATAAATTAAAACAGTCCTAAAGAGAATTAAATTCATCTAAATCTGGTAGTTTCCAGCCGTCTAAGTATTTTTAAATGTTATCTGAACACACAAAATAGATCACTCCACTTTAACATTTTCTCATTTAAAAGCCTACTTAGATTCCGGTTTAAAAAGTAGTTTTTCTTAAAGATCCATTCTTCTAGTTTCGTACACATTAATTTCATGCCATTGAAAGCAGTAGAACCGATGTGAGAGAATTTTCTAAAACACTCTGTAATAACACGTGGAAATAACAAAACAAATTTATTGTGCCTAAGATATCGCACCTACAGAGATGGGATAACTTTTAAAATACGCAGTTTAATACAGGCTACACATTAGTAATTTTTCCGGTTTAATAATCAATATACCTTCAGAGCTACACATAAAAATACATGAATAATAAATATGGCGGATTTGAGAAATCTCTATTCTTGTAATAACTCAATCAATTCCTGACCGGTTTAAGTAAAGTTTACATTTTTGAGAGGCTAAAATCGGGGCCAACATTTTGAGCATAGTTTCATGTTTGTAACTCACGCCGATTAGAATTTTCTAAAATTCTGGGCTTTGGGGCAATACCGGAAGAATTTCAAATTTTGTCATGACTTCAGACATAAAATTAAAGTTAAAAATAAAGTAAAATTATTCCACACCACACTACACCCGTAAACTCCCATAATTTATGCCGTTCCAGATTTTAAATCGAACACTTGGTTGAGAAGTTATAAATTTAAATGTAAGTGAATATTTGAGAGTGCGGAAGCGCTCAGCCGGAGCGCAGCGTCACGTGAGAGACGCCTATATAAACTAGACAGAGCGCGGAAGCAGAGGCCGGTGATATTCAGTAATTTGTCAAACGTGCAGGAGTACGCACGCTCCGTGCGAGTGCGGACGCGCGTGGAAGCAGCTTAGGTAGGGGAAGTGAGGCAGTATGGCCGTCGGTAACCATGCCTGACCGGCGCCATTTTCAAAGTTCGGCACAACCTAAATTCAGACCAACAGTCTCGGCATGTGTAAATAGAAGATGTAAAGTCCTGGGGTTAGTGCGGTCTTGCTCTGTTTCATAATCTGTGATTTTCAGTGAACGATTTATATCCGATTGCTTTTGCTAACTGTGAAATTTTGTAATTAATGTGAGAATCTCAAGAATATAATTCAGTTAATCAACTTTTAACTTTCATTTCTACAATAGCACCTTTCTTACAGGAGGTTAAAGCTGTAAGTGGCGACTGTGGTCATTTTAACAGTTAGCATCCTATATGGTTTAAAACGGTAATAGAACTTTTCAGAACTTTGATGACTTTTGGAAGACTTCAAGTTCAGGTGATGAAGCCGATACCAACCCCCAGTATCCCGCTAAGTCCCTGACAACCTACTCGAGACGAACCACACCCCATAGTTCACAGTATAACTTTATAGTTTTATAAATCGATTAAAAGTTAGTCACACATTTCCATTGTTCAACAGGTTGGTAAATGTTTGAATGTAATCAATCCCGAGGGCCCACATGGCATAATACTCCTTCACTGCTACATTGTAATAAAGCTTAAATACGTGAACCTACATTATGCCAAATAAATCTCTTGCACAGTAGTGCTTGATATGAAACTTGCAGACCTACTAAGCTACATGTTGTCGCATTCACAGTTCCTGACAGACTGAGCCTGACTGAGTGAGTGCACGAGTCTACATCACATCACGCTCACCACTTCTTGAATTCTGGGGAGCCAAGGAAAAGTTCTAGACGACTACCTGCTCTCTCACGAACCGTGGGAAAGTTCTCATTTCCTCATTCACATAGTAGCTTCTGGAAGGCTAATCAGATACCAAATCCCATGTCTGAAAGTCTTGCATCATCAAATTTGTCCTCTAGAACTAAAATAATCCTATCTCTCTGAAATTTTACAAATTGCTAGATCATGTAGCAAATATCAACTTTAGTTATTATAAAAAAAAATTGTAACTTTAATAGTTTAGCCGAAAATAAATAATTCTTATACAAACTTTTGAAATACTACTCCAGGCGAATGCTCAAAACTGCTGCAATGCAAAATACTATCTTGTAAACTGCAAAAATCTGTTTTCTCACTTAAATTTACATAGTAACTAACTATAGAAATAAAATACAACATTATCCAATCCAATTCATGGTTATGAGAATAAAATTTTGTAACCCAGTTACAAAATTTCTAAAATACCTGGGATTCCCCTTCTACTGTGACCAATGTCTTAAGGTCACAATAATAGGAAACAACAGGAAATAAATTTTCTTTCTATATTTATTTCATTTTGGATTGGAATTAAGCTTTGTCCAAACCACCTATGTCTCTCTTGTTTTGTGGTTGTTATTGGGGCTTTGTGGCACATTGACAGTAGGGTTGTTAGCACCATCATTGTAAAGTGAATAGCAGACTAAAAATACAAATTTGTATTTATTTGATAATATACCATGAACTGATATTAGGCCATGTCTTTTCCTTATGGAAAATTAATATGTGATCATATATCTTAAATGATTTGGCTAGGGATGGAACCATCACTGCTTCAATGAGTCAACAAAACTACATAATTAAAACAAAACAATAAATCAATTGCAGTTTAATTCCTTTATAAATTTACAATAATTTATGTAGTCAGATTTCTTGTGAATTCTGCACCTATAATCCTGAATCTTTAATGGTTCTATGATACATGGAAAAAACCACATCATTAATTTCATAAAATCATATATTATTGGTTTGCAATGACAGCATCTAATCACAGATTTATATATAAAATCAATTTCCACTAATTTATTTATGTGCTATCTATATTTATTGTTGCAATCTGTCAAGAGATGAAGCTATTGGTTTTTTTAAAAAGAAATCATTTATTTAATACTTTCCATGTAATGCAAATCAAATCTTTCATTTCTTCAATCTGTCAGGCCCAAAGGAAAAGTGCCACTCCACTGTCTCCCTAAAATATTTAATTCTATCAATAAATTTACTATTCTTATCAAATGCATCTATTTTTGCCCCTTTTATTTTATGTTCTCATGATGTATAATTTGGCAATAAATTTTCTTGGTCAGTCTGAGTCATAAAAATACCTGGTGTCCCACTATTTCAGATGTAAGATCAGACTTGGGAGGAGGAAATGATAGGAAAGGGTCCTTGAGAGACTCCACCAGCCCACATCCTGATCCAAACAGGGTGGGCATGAAGCTTAAAGAACTGTGTCTCACATTATTTCATGTATATGATCTTAGATTAGTTCATAGATACAACATGGTATCACACAAGGGTATCCCACAGCCAGGAATCCCACATGATTCACCAAGTTCCACAGAGCTCTAGCTTAGCACCCATGTATAAGCGTGCAAGTTGGTGGTGCAACCCCTGGATCTGAGGAACCATGCTGCAAGCAACTCTACATATATAGAGTTTGTACTATGACAGGAGTAGGCAGAAGTATATGCTAGTGGCAGGGGTCACCAATCCCTGCATCATCATCATGCACAATGCACGCACAGCCACTCCTGAATAAACTGGGCTTGAGACTGAGCACAGACTTCCCTGACATGACTACTCCCTTCAATGTTATGCAGACTCCCTGGGCTCCCCATGCTAAACCCAATGCAAGTGCAGTACAAGTAGCTGTGGAACTGATCCCCACATTCAATTCAGGAATTTTTGTGTTGTGTGTTGCTGATGGCGGGGGCGCACCGAGCTTCCAATGCTAGAGCAACCAGGGGAAGAATGCTCGGTGTCTTAAGATGCTGGCAATAACCAAAGCATTCTTAGATGGCAGCTTGATTGCTCAAAAGCCTCCATCTATGCATGGTCCACAACTACCACTAAACTGCCTTCAATAAATACCAGGAGCAACAATACAGTGAACGCCAACCACAAGCTTCAGGACCAGGTTATGTTTAAGGCAGAGCGTAGACATCTATGATACGACTGATGCCTGCAACCGTTCTCTACAGCAACTCATGCCATGCCTAGTAGAGACCCCTCAATTGATAACACAGAAAGAGTAACCAAAACAGCAACAATTGTTAACAAATTTGCCATTCATCATGAATCAGGAAAGGTGTTAGTAAACAACCTCCGGCAAGGCCTTTCCTCCATGTCTATTCAGAGATTTGATTTCCCCCTTAACAAATAACCTAAGCCTCTAACTAGGAAAGCTGAGGGGGTGGGATGTGGTGTGAGACTTGCAACCTAAGGAATGCTGTACGCTATATCAGCAGTACTGTTCCAAATGTGTGCCATTACTGGGCATGAAGACTATTAATCCAGGGAACTTGAAACCCATCTGATGAACGTCCCCACAATCATGCTCTGACTTCCATTCAGCATGCTATACCATGTGTATCAGCTCTAAACCTAGGGTTTCACTGCCCAACTTGCACCACCATGCTTCTGACCCCTCCATCTCTGCATGGTGAGGCACTAGGCACTCGTGAATGTGATGTCACCAACAGCAATAGACTGGAGAGGGCTATATGAGTGCAGTTACTCCAGGAGCCCAATACTTCACCAGAAGATGAAGTCTGAGATTGAATTTTTAACTTGACAACAAATTGACATGCACCACTGGTGAGTTTCCCAAGAACATTTCATAAAGTTTATAAGTAGTTGAAATGAATTATTAATTGTAGTGAATTGTTTGAAGGTAAGAAGTGATATGTAATCACTTCAAGATCAAACATCAAGTAAATGTTCAGCCAGTGAGAAGCATCATTGTAGCAACACGCCAATTTCATAGGATCTAACAAATTCTTATGGTTGTGTTCAACCAAACATTTTAATAATGGATTTAAACTTTCACCATTACACATTACAAATGTTATAACATTTTCCATCAAATACAAATATTTTGTTGTGTCCACTTTGTTAAAAGTTACCTCAACATGCAATTTCTGGCAAATATTTTGAGTCTATTGAGTATATCAAGGAAGCCATCACAATGGAATAAAAGCCATTAATGAAACTCCCAGAATTCTTTTAGAATGTTGCAGTAACACTTGGATTAGTCTGTCTAAATCTAGAGTGGGTATTATAAGGGGACTGATATTATTGAACACATTACTACATTAAATATTTGTTTCCAGGAACATTAAAATTATTTTTTGATCATATTAAAAAAATTTAATGATGTATTAATTTTTTGTCTATTGAAATTTTTTCTTCAATTATTTGTCAATCATAATTCACTAAAGCTTAATAATTTGGTTAAATTCACTTACTTTGAATAACACAGGGCTCTTCCATCGTGCTATCTCTCACAGTGGCTGTGCTTATTCAACATGGGCTGAGCCAGATGATAAAGCTGCAAAGAAAGCCCAGAAACTTGCATCTGTATTTGGATGTCCTACAGAATCAACTCCGGCACTTGTTGATTGCCTCAGAGATGTTGATGATTACAAAATTGTTATGGCATCTAATGAAACACTGGTTTGTACCTTGTCTGTTTTATACATTAAAAATTTACTAAGTTATTTATATCATGAGCTCCTATCTTCAAATAAACATCCACAGTTCTCACTCACTACTTCAGCTTCTTAAATTTTCAGTCAGTTAAGACCATATTTCAAGATAATGTCATTTTGTAAGTTTTAAAACATAATTATGTCCTGTATTGTAAACTTAACAATTCATCTAAACAAAATAATAACTGAGTTATTTTACTACCAAACAGTCTATGGCATGACTTTTAATTTCTTGAACTAAGTTTTGAATATCACACAATGAATAGTAACATTTATGTGAATAATATTTTTGCTTCATTACTTTGGAGTCAACAAAATTGTAGCAGTCATGTAGTCACATCATTTAGTGGAATTTGTGTTAGAATCTTGAAGAAGTATTTAGTGCTTTTACAGTTTCTTAAAAATTATGTTAATATCAATTTTAATTGTATATATTATGCTGATAATAAAGCAGTAATAATAGAACCTAATTTTAATCTGATCTTCATTGGAATTTTTTATAGGCCTTAAAACTTGTTCTCATGTCTGTAAAAGTTTGGCTTTGGTAATGTGAAGTATGCTAAGATGTTCCATGGTTCAAATTCACCACTAAGGCATTAATGTGATGTCAGCACCATTTGAGAAAGGGATCCATTTATCTTATTCATTATTTTTCAAGCTAAATTGAATTCATAAAACTCTAGGCCTAGTGATACTTTTCTTTTTTGACATCCAACAGACATAGCAACATAAAGTTTAGTCTCTTCATTGTATATTTGGGGAATCAGTGCTTCTTAGGGGTATAACAAGTTCTTCTTCCTGATGCAAATAACGAAACAATGACCTTCTTTATTATTTATTAATAAGTACAGAATGTATGTGACAATTCTCTTTGCGTTTTAAATAGATTTTTGTATGTGTTTTTGGGGGAGGGGAGGGGGAAATGTGTCCTTCCCATCACAGAACCTGATTTGTCAGATCTAGAGCATTTACACACAATCGAAGAAATGTTACGTTGCTTGAAAACATGTAACTATATTCTATGTTTGGTAAGTACAGTATATGGTGTATGAAATTGTAGTTTATGAGGCGAAGATTGGGCATAATAAACACAATCTGGATGACCAGTATGCAGGGATCAGGTCTCAATCCTAGTCATACTGTACCTCCCTGATTCAGTGTGGTGGTGTGGATGACTTAAAATGTGCAGCCACACTGTCATGCTTTAAAGCAGTTTTTTATTTATGAGTTAATGCCTAATATATTGGAATAAGTAACTGAGGTAAGTACTCAACAATATATCTCAACAGAAGAATTTTAAGTAAATATTCACATGAAATTCCAGTAGGTGAATAGATAATTTTGATTATCTTAATTCTAATTAATAATATTAGTGGAGATAATATATATTTGTGGAAAGACTACTGACAAAGTGTACTACAGAAATCAATTTAATTTAATTTAATTGCATTGGAGCTCAGGCTCCGGTGGCAATTTCCCTATACACCCATCTTCCCCCTATCCTGCACCTACCTACATTTGCCCTCTACAAATTTTATCTTTATATTCTTTCAAAGTTTTCGGTAAATTATTCATCATTTCTCTTGGTAACTCATTCCAATACCTGACACCCTTACCTAAAAAAGAGAATCTTCCCACACCCTTGTGCCTGAAATCGAGTGCCAGCTTGTGGCCATGGTCATCTTTTCCCTTCCATGCACTACTTTTCATACCTATTGCAATATCTTTCCATGCCTCATCACCAGTATATGCCCTGTACACTCCCATGACCCTCCTCATCCTCCTCCTGTCTTGCAATGAATTCCATTCCAGCTCCTTTATCATATCCGTCACTGATTGCATTCTGCGATAATTTCCAGAAACAAATCTACCACCAGTCCTATGTGTCCTGCCCAGTTAAGTTTGTTATCAAAAGTAATTCCAAGATATTTACATTTCAAGTCTTCAGCAAGCAATTCTTTCCCCACCTTATATTCATAATTAACCTTTTGTTTTTTATTTTTATTTTTGTTTTTTATCAAGTAGCCTAATGGTCTTTAGTGTATTATATTTCAAACAACCTGATTTCATAGACCTGGTTTTGTTTTGCTCTTGTGATAAAAAAAATCATTTTTTTCTTCTTTGCAATAACTTACCTGCTGCAACAAAATTAGTCTATTTTAAATGTACAATTTTTATTTTATGAAACTATTTTATTAAATTCTTAATACAAGTGGATTATTGTTATGGAAGTGCATTGATAAGTTTTGATTTAATGAAGTGCTTACACCAGTAGCAATTTCTCTAGTCATATATTTAGTGCTTCCTCCCACCACATATTTACTTCTCCCTTTGCAAATTTTAATTTTAAATTCTTTCATTATTTTTGGTAATTTATTCCAATCCCCAACTCCCTTACATTGTAACTATGAATGTTGTGATTCTTTTCTGCCAATAATTGAAAAATTATTTCTTTATGCTCTCATTTTTGCTCATTAAAATTATCAAAAAAGTGCTAAGTTTATTTTGTTACATTAAACATATATCTGTTGCTGTGACTGAGTAATCACACTGGAATTCAGGTCCTTCTGTGTTCCAGGATGGAAATATGGTTTTTATCCCAGTGGTCGAAAGGGAAATTGCTGGTGCTTTCTTCCCCAAGCACCCTTCATTACTTAAACCTGTGAATGTTCCATGGATAACTGGAATCACTAAAGATGAAGGAGCATTTGTTATTGCAGGTAGTGATTTTTCATTTGCTATATACATCTCAACTATATTAGCTAAATACCCATTTTCAGTCAAAATGGCATCTGTTAGCTAAGGCACACAGCCAGCATCTCTTATTACATCATTCCATAAATATAAATATTGAGCCCTCATGGTATTGGTTTTCTAGACAGATCAAATATCACATTGTGCACATAAGCACTCCACTGAAAATATCTTTGCCCATGACTTGAATTTGCAACCCTTGCAATGTGAGACAAGCATTTTAGCCTCTACTGGTACTTGTAAAAAACTATTATGCATGGTAGGATCAGAAAGTAGTAGGACTGAATTTCTGTAGCACAAACGGAGCACTGGAGAGGGTCGGACCATCTGTGTGTGGTAGTGGGAAGCCTTCCAAAGAGACTGATATTTTTTACAGTTACCTGTGGGAAAGTGGAGAGTAAGCATGTCAATTTCCATGAACCTCTGCTGGCAAGTGTCGTCGTGATCCAAGATGAAGAAAAATCTCAAGCAGCACTACACCTTCAAATTCTGTATCGAACTCAAGAAATCCACAACAGAGAACCTCGGAATGATTAAGGGTGCCTACGGGGATGCTGCCATGAGGCATTCAACAGAGTTCGAGTGGCATTAGTTCATCCAGGAGGGTGGGAGCTCATCAAAGATAACCATCGCTCCTGTCACCTGTCAAGGATTGATGAAATGTGGCCAAAGTGAAGGCAATCCTAGACTCTGACTGGCACACAGTCATTTTACTGATTGTTGATGAGTTAGTGATTTTGTACAGTAGTGCCCAAAAAATTATTTCTGAGAATTAGGTAATGTGAAAGATGTGCGCCAAGTTTGTGCCAAGAGTCCTGAGTGATGAACAAAATTTAATTGTGACCAAATTTCTGAGGAAATTCAGAACTGTGTCCAAGAAAACCCAAATTTCCTTGACAATGTGATTACCAGTAACAAATCTTGGTGTTTTGAGTATAACCCAGAGACCAAACGCCAGAGCGTCAAGTGGTACACCAACAAGTCCCCGCATCCAAAGACAGCCAAAACGAGCAAGTCTAGGGTCAAGTCCATGCTCATCTGCTTTCTTGACCATTGTGGTGTGATTCACAGGGAGTTCGTACCTCCTGGACAGACTGTGAATGCCAGTTTTTATGTTTACGTGCTCGATACGCATCATCCTTGTGTGATCAGATATCGCCTATTCTTGGAAGCTTCACCATGACAAAGTGCCCTGCCACACTGCGCTGCTCATGAGATAGTTTCTGACCAAGCTCAGAGTTGCCACATTGCCTTACCTCCCTACAGTCCAGATCTGTAACTGCCAGACTTCTGGACTTCTTCCTCTTTCTTCGGCTCAAGAAGGACCCTAAAGGGAAACTGATGCTTCTCCATAGAAGATATTCAAGTGGCCATGACAGCATCTCTGAAGGGGTTTCCAGAAAGCAAGTTCCAATATTATACATACTTTCAACAAATTTTTATTTACCAATTCCAGGATTTTTTGACCCTACTGTTGTATTTAATATGTTTGTAATCCTTTTTTAATCTTGTATTTTTATATTTTGTAGGATATAAAATCGTTTTGAACTCGTGAAAGAACTTTAAGCTTAAGACTTGTTAGTTTAGTCTTTCATATTTGAATAATTATAAACTTTCTATGAACTGTTGCAATATATTAAAACATTATCCGATACTTAGGGATCCGAAGATAAAAAGGTTCTTTGCTTGCAGTAACTTTCCATCATCAACTCAAAATCGCAAACTAAACTTTTTCTCTCGCTGTTACTATCTTGTTACTGTGGTTAACAATTTCCCCCAGAGTAACTTTTGGTCTTTTATAATTTCTTCAAGGAACCTGTTATACCACATTACCTCATATATATTTGAAATATTTGAATACATCAAACTAATTTTGCTGGCACTGGAGTTATTTCATTTTGATCTCCTAAATTTATAAAATTTAAAACATAATTTTTAATTAGGATGGTTGACAACTCATGGTGTGTAGTTCTTAT
This sequence comes from Vandiemenella viatica, assembly GCA_031002005.1. Lineage (NCBI taxonomy): Eukaryota > Metazoa > Arthropoda > Insecta > Orthoptera > Morabidae > Vandiemenella > Vandiemenella viatica. Next base: position 374,670,230 of record CM061920.1, read on the forward strand.
TCATTAGATGGAATACTAGGCTGATTTCCTTTTTTTCCTGATTAAAATACTATTAATTAAAATTATTGTCAGAAAAGTTCTCTTTTTTGTCTTCTTTCATGATATAATTTATTTAGTTAATTATACTAGATACAGCAAAGCAATAACAGATACAACAAGTAAATTTCCATACCTCTTTGTTTCATTTAAATATACGTATGCGTAAAATCTTCACGAGGTTTCCACCAGGATGGTGCGTCAGTAAGAGGTGATATTTCGGAACCTGCCTCTGGCTCCATCTTCTGGTGAAAGTTCAGAGGCAGTTTCTGAAATGTTGTCCCTTACTGACACGCTATCCCGGTGGAAAGCTCGAGAAGATTTTATGCAACTGACTCACCAAGAAAACCTACATTCATAAATATGTTATTTACTTTCTGTATTTGCTGTCAATAAGTAACTAGTTCTTTCCTTTTAAAATGGCTCTATAGATTTTGTGTAACACTTAACTGGAACTCTTTATTTTTTAGGTTTATATTCCAACAAAACATTATTCAACGAAATAGAAAATAATTATATCCAGTTACTTCCCAAAATGCTTCAATATTCTTCATTAGCTAATGCTGATGTATTAACAGAAAAATTTCAGAAGTTTTACTTTCCTTCAGGAGCTTTCTCAGTTGAAGGAATTGTTAATGTAAGTAGGAAATAGACATACATGTATGCATCTTTCAGGTGTAAATGATTTTTCTCCTTTTAGATAATAAGATTAAGAAAGAGTAAAAAATATTTATCGAAAGATTATCTTAAATATTTATGGTAGAAAATAACTAAAATGCAAAATGACTGCATTTCACAAAATGCAAATGGGGCCTATACTGAATGCTAGCTGTGCCCATGACTACATCCACTTGTAATTTGTGTTTTGTCCATTTAAAGTATTGGTAAATTATCAAAAAAATATTTGCTGCATAAGAAAACTGTTCCTTTCATGTCAGTGTAAAATATTTATTTTATTATGATTATCTCATATAGGGGTTAATCCAAGTCCTTCATAAACTATAACCTTAAATGTAATGGAATAATATCTGATACTGAATAGAAGTAAAGAGCAAGATTCTTCAGTTGGTCACCAATCAGTTAATAAGATTTTACAGTTACAGAATATGGTATAATGTACACTATTTACCACTAAATTTGGCCGCCACTAACTGCCATCAGAATCCATCACCCTTATTTTGCTCAATTCAACAAAGATGTCACCCTAGTAAACAGTAACGCAATGCTAGTGCCAGCCCCCCTTGGCAATCTCACTGGTGGGTCTTTCATTCAGAGCCATCTATATAATGATTATTCATTTCTTTATGTCAATGCATGAAACAAAACAGGAAGAATGGCTAATGGAGTAATTAAGCTCCTCCCTTAGATGATTCTTTATTTGGGGGGGGGGGGGAGGGGTGTTTGTTCATCAACCTATATTTCAGTAATTCTTTTTCCAAATTCAGATCATGAAACCTATCATAAAACTTGTAATTAATGGCATTGTATTAAGACCGGGCAAAATAGAGACTCAGTGCTACAATTTTACTCAGACTGATTAGTGCGAAACTATAAAGTTAATTATTTATATACTGGTTTTCCTAATTCCTTCCAATAATTTTACAATCATAATGTAGTCTGTGGACACACCAGTGAATAACCATGATAAAGGAGGTAGAGGTAGTATTTATAGTACTACAAAACTACAGAAACAATAATAATGAGATAATTTCAGAAAAGTGTGTCTGCAGGATGGATTTAATGAAATTTTCTTCATAGGCATCATTGTTTGTACACTGATGAGTAACACAGCAATGTGAGTGGCATGGTCATGTGGATGTGTGGTTCATGGTTTAAATCTGAATATTTCTGAATTTTTAAATTTACTTTTATTTCCTTTTTAAATCTTCCAAACCTATACATTGTTTATGCATATAATATATCCGTGATTCTACACCTCATTGTATCAGAGAATAACATGCTTGAGGAGTGTCTCATACATAAGAGTATCCAAGATTTCTTAACCAACTGCCCACGTAAATATGAACGCTACCTCGGTGGCAACACTGAAAGGTAGCTACTCGGGTTTCTAGCCACATCAAAATAACATTGTCAGCCCTGCACACATTTCAAAAATAATTATTTTACAATGGAACTAACTTCACCTATCAGACACAAATAATTTATTGTTGGAATTATTTATCTAATTTTGAACCATCCAGTTGGTGGACTGTAATGATTATTGCACCGTTGCCAAGAAAAACACAAACATTATGTAAAATCATTTGAGGAAATTGCATAGGACTAAATATTAGTGCTGTAAGCGACCATAGCCACTCAAAATGTGATTACTATCGTAGGTCAAATGTAAAATCTCATATAACTGTTATACTTGTAAGATAACCTAAATTTTGGTATTTCATTGCCAAAATTTGTTTAAAGAGTGTCATGCTAACTCTAATTACCTTACAAATCATATTTAAACTCATTTTCTCAAGTATTTCATGGGTTAAGTAAAAATAAACAGTTATATGAGGTAAGAACGTATTCTAAATGTTGCCACATAATGCAGTTCTAGTTATTTTGTGATGGAAAACCTTGTATTCATTCTCAAAGTTACTTTAAATCATGAATAGCAAAATGAGATATGTACCTAGTCTGGTAGGAATATTCTCTGAAGACATATCACTTTTTCAAAATCGAAAGTGACCTAAAGTAGTATGCCATAGTAAACAGAAAAAAAAAAAAAAAATCCTGAAGCCACAATTTGCTAGATAGAAATGTGATCAATATCTCAAAAGATGTGAAATTTCTCAGCACAAATAATATAAATATTCAGGAAACATACTTAATATTTAAGGGTAATATTTACAAGAATTAGTGAAATCTGGAAAACACATGTCTGACAGGGAAATGATGGAATATAAGAATATAGATAAATTCCAAGGGAGAGATTATATTAAAAATAAAGTATAATTCCTTCTGAACATTTCACAGTAAGTTTTATTAATACCCATAAAGTATTTTGGTCAATATGGGTGAAAGTAGATTATTTATAGTTTTGACAGATTTTGTCTACTTCCAGATAAAACTGGCCAAACCTATTCAACCAGTTGGCGCCATGGGAATTTAAATGACATAAAAAATGTGTTGAAGAAATTTTATTACAATTAAAGAAGATTAATTTTTTATAGGAAACATTTCATAGAATTTTTAGAGCATCTTTCAGACCTGTGTTTGCAATACCTTAAGACACTTATTTTCCAAATAAACAGTTTTTTTACACTCAGTTGGAGGTTTATAACCAGGCAGATTTATATATCAGGAGATAGAGATAATTCAGCAAGTTAATTTAAAACGAGTTTCAGCTTGATAACTCAAATACTTTAGATGGAAGAGATAATTTAAGATTCAACATGAAAATAAATTATTTTTTTTTTTACAGCCAAAGTAGTATAGATACAGAAATTTTGAGGGTCAGTTTTAACGTTTATAATTGGGACTATATTCTGTAAAAATTTCAAGTTGATAGGGAGAAGTCCTATCCCATAAAGATCAAATGACGTCGTGGGAAAGGCGGTAGCAAGTTGGTTCTCACGACGTGGTTATAACAGGGCACCCCTGTGATGGGGATGTTGTCAGTTGATTGTGATCACTTGGGCAGTCACCACGCCAGTTTGATCAATGGTTGGGTGTGTTTGAAGGGTTAGGCCAAAACTCAATACCTGGAAACACCACCATTTCGGCAGCCATCTTAGAAATTTTTTGGCACGTGTGACTGAGTCACAAAATTGTCATGTAGCTCTAATCAGTTAGGAGTTCGTGAGGGTTGAGCTGACTTGATTCACTTATCAGTACCTACAACATTTTTTTTGAAGAAGCTTTCCGATGCCTACATACTGTATACCGAACTTGTAAAATTTTGTTGAAGAACCACAGTGAATTTTTATTCTATTACCTACCTTTGCTAGATAAGGTGAATAGCTAGCTGGTGACTGAGATAAAAAGCTATCAGTTATCCTTAAGCAATATAAAGCTCACAGTTCAGACTAAGTGTTTACGCATAACCCTGGTGAACGTTAAACCGTGTCATGCTATAAGTAAACAAATTTCATTGAGAATCGGTGTAGAAACAGAGAGTTCTTAAATTATTATTGTTTTTGTTTGTTTTTTTTGCCTTTTTCTACAATTCTTTTAGTGGTTTCTGTACAAAATTACTTTATGTGCTTTACAGCATTGTGATTTAATAGTTATGGGGATTAAATGCTAATTACTTAATAAAGCATGATATTTCTGAGTTATTCTTTGTTTGAAATTGCTTCAGCACAATAACATAAATAAATACCATCATTTGGCAAAGAATGGTGTCGCCACTTGCATGTCTGTTGTTTAGTTTCAGGTGTAAAGTGGAAGGATCACATTTTTTTACGAGTGATAATTGACTCCAAAATCACATAAGCCACAAAAATTCAAACAAACACAAGGTTGCCCGGAAGGCCAAGCGTAATGGGTGTGCGTGTGGTAATTCTCTGTCCTCGCATTCAGAAGGAGGCGGGTTGAAATACCCATTTGGCCATTCAGTTTTGGGTTTTCTGTGCTTCCCCAGGTAAATGCTGGGGATCATTCCTATAAAATATCATGGCGGAATTCCTTCTTGTTTCTTTCCACAAGTCGTTTCCCACCTCTAACGACCTTGACAAAGTTAAGTGTAATGCCATAAGCAAAATTGTTCATTGTTTTGAAGGAATATAAGTAATATAGATTCGACTGACAGGGGTAAGAAAAAGAATTATACTAAATGTGAGATATTTTAGAGATGTATTGGAAAACCATTTCAGATTCCAAACAGAGGGTTGTTATGGAACGAACATTTATAGGAAATGATATAATTTGGAACAGAACATCCAAGATGTGTTGAAAGTGGAGGGCATTTTTCATCACTTAGGTGGGATATCCTGCTTAAAGTGAAGATATAGTTTTGGTTTTGAAAATACTAAATTTGTTTAAGGCAACTGGATTTGATCTGATTACCTTATATGAAACTAAATTATTAGGAGAGAGAGAGGAATTAAGAAGAAATTGGGAAGTGATGTAATGCATAATAGGTTTTTCTGGAATCACGAAGACCATCGTGGCCAAGGCCTCATTTAGGGTCTGAAGGCCCCTAAGCTATAACTGTGGTGCGAACGATTATATAGATATATATATATATATGTATATTATTTAATTTGTAAACCTTCTAGTGCAAAATATTGAATGATTTAATGAGAGTAAAAATATATGAGGATAATTTACTGAAGAATCGAAAGTTCAAACGAGCTTTCTGCATCGTTTCTGAGACTGAAGTGAACAAGATTGGCATGTGATGTTTGCACTTTCAATTTTTTTCCTGATGATCGATAGATAATATAGTGCTGCCTATTGTGTAGTTGCAACCAAACACCCTCATCAAAAGCCTGTGGTATTACAAACTCAAAAGTTTTAACAACAATATGAAATAGTAGGCTTTCATATTAAAATAAAACAAATGATAAAAGGTGATTAAGATCACCAGAGCACACAATAAAGAAAGATTAAACACACAATATTGGTTATTAACACACAGTTGTCAACAGGAAGACAGAGACTAATATATTTTTATGATTTTTATTTTTTGATGTTTCGAGGGCCCTTTTGTGGTGTGGGCCTTTTTGTGGTGTGGACCCCTAGGCTACAGCTTTGGAGCCTATGCCTAAATGCAGCCCTGATCATGGTTGGAGTTAATGGGGGAAAAAAATTCATGACATATTCAAGGTATTTGTGGACTGAGACAACTCTTTCAGTATAGTTGGACTGAATGTTAAAAACTTTAAAGAAGTATATTCTAAAATTTTGTAATATAATGCTTATAGGTAAACTGTATAAAAATCAAATTGTTGTAACCATAGTTAACAATTACAGTTTATTAACTTAACAGAACAAGTGTTTTTTTTTTTTTTTTTTTAAATGGCAGGTTTACTATCATTTGTCAACACATGTGATAGTGTGTGCAAGGTCTTTAAATCACCACAAGGGCTGTTCTTGATCATGCCCATTCCATATTCTATGGTTTTGGTAACATGTAATTCTGTGCATCAGTGTGTCAGTATCCCACACCTGTCATTCAGGGACAGATACGGTTGAGATATTGTCATTTACCATGTAATACCACAAGGATTGTGTTTTACAGTTTAAGGTTTTATTGGTTATATATTTCCATATGTTGCTCCAGGAGTATTGTGAATTTTTAACTTCGATTTTGTTTCTGTGATTTGAAATGTTGATTATTTTGTAAATCTATTTTGTTGTCTTGCTATGAAAAGTACATTCTTTGGTTTTTGCATAGATTGTTTCAAGGTGGAATTTTCATATGTGTGGTAAGATGAACATTTTCGAGGCCATGTTGAATGGTATTTCTTCAATGACTGGTTTGTTTTTTGTTTATCAGGTTATTTGCTGAACCATTTGGGTTACTTATGGCTGTCATTATGATTCTTTTGAGGAATAATGTTCAACATCTTTTGCATACACTTAACATTCATATGCTTTCTTTACTTGGGGATGAATCATTGTTTGAACACTGTTTTAAAGATCTTGACCCTGCTTGTAAACCACCTAAGCAGATTTTGTATCCAATCTGCAATTGTGTCGGGTATCGGCAGTACTTGGGTGATGTAAACCATTTTACTCAATGACACTTGTGTGATTTTAGCCTCCTATACTGCATCCAAGTCTCAAGCACAATGTATGTTTATAAAAATAGGTACTCATTTTTGGTAATGTTGTGAGCAAGTTTTTGGTTATTGTTTTCAGAATGTTGTTTTGATAAGTAACCCATAATGTCTTATGTTCATCTAGTTGATCATATCATGTGTCTGCAGGAAATGGGATCTCTCTTGTCCTTATTGGGAGCAGTGCTGTTTTCTTTTGGTTTCTTGTCTTGGTTTGGCATTATTTGTCATTCTTTCTACTTTATCTGCTTTTCTTGTTACAAGTTTACTGTTATTTTTTATTCATTCCCCAAGGGCTTGGCATATTGCCTTGCAGTATTGGCACCATCCTTATTTGCACTTCTGCTAGATTGTCATGTTATTCTCTTCTTGCATATTTCTTCTTCGGCTTTTCTATTGATTGTTGCAGTGTGCATCTCAATACATTTTTTGTTTCAGAGTCTTCTTCTCCCTCGTGATTTCTTTTATTTGTACATGTTTGTGCCTTTGTGACTTATTCTGGGCTATTGTGTTCTTTAATTTCTTTTTCATCCTTTCTGTTCCAGTTCTTCAATTTCCTCTTCTTCTTATCCCAGTTCTTCAGCTCAGTTTTCCTACTTCCTGTAATGCTGTTCCAAGTTCTCCTCTATAATGATTAATGTGTTTTCCATGTTGTCCAACATTTCTGTGTATGGCTTACTTTCTGATATGTGATGTAAGTTTAAACTGTTGACTTGTCCAGTGGCTTCTGCATAAGTCATTGTGTTGCTATTTTCCTTACTTTTTTCTGTGGTTGTAGCATTTTATGTTATATTTTCAGCAGTTGTTAACAATTTTACTCTTGGCAGTTGTAATGGTCACTGATTTATACACTCAGATCTTATAGGTCGTGGTTCATTGCAGATGGAGCATGTGCAAGGCTTTCCCTCAAATATTATTAATATTCTAAAACCTTGTATCATTACATAGGAGGGTATATGTTTTTTTTAAATCAGTTTTCACACACCACTTGCCATTGTTTGTTTGTTATCTGAGGAAGAAAAATAATTTTCCATGTCACAAATGTCTCTGTTTTTATGATAATGTCTAGCTATGAGACACAATTCCTTGTATACAGAAATGACTACAACACTGCTAGCAGGCAGAAAATGTGACAACATTGGAGGAAGTTAATATGGCAATGTCGCAACAGGAAATAAGTCTTAACTTTCTATTTCTTTGGCCAAGAAGAATACCCTTATAACACGTAAAACAAATAATTTATCACAAGCAACATGTTTAATTTAATTTAATTTAATTGCAATGGAGCACAGGCTCCGGTGGCAATTTCCCTACACACCCATCTTCCCTCTATCCTGCACCTACCTACATTTGACCTCTACAAATTTTATCTTTAAATTCTTTCAAAGTTTTCAGTAAATTATTCATAATTTCTCTTGGTAACTCATTCAAATCCCTGACACCCTTACCTAAAAAAGAGAATCTTCCCACACCCTTGTGCCTGAAATCGAGTGCCAGCTTGTGGTCATGGTAATCTTTTCCCTTCCATGCACTACTTTTCATACCTATTGCAATATCTCTCCATGCCTCATCGCCAGTATATGCCCTGTACAATCCCATGACCCTCCTCATCCTCCTCCTGTCTTGCAATGAATCCCATTCCAGCTCCTTTATCATATCCGTCACTGATTGCATTCTGCGATAATTTCCAGAAACAAATCTAGCAGCCCTCTTTTGCCCCCTCTCCAACTCCTGTATTTGATACGTAAAATGAGGGTCCCATACTACACTACCATATTCGATCAATGGTCTGACCAAAGTTTTGTAACCCAATTCCTTGACTTTTCTCGTACATCCCCTCATCACTCTCTCCAACAATTGCAGAACCTTGAAACCCTTTCCTACCACCTGTCCTACATGTCCTGCCCAGTTAAGTTTGTTATCAAAAGTAATTCCAAGATTTTTACATTTCAAGTCTTCAGCAAGCAAATCTTTCCCCACCTTATATTCATAATTAACCTTTTGTATTTTATTTGTGTATCTAATAAGCTGACTCTTCTTTGAATTTATCTTCATTCCATGTTTACCAACCCAATTAGATATACTGTCCAGATCACCCTGCAACTGTTTACAATCTTCTATCGTTTTGATTATTTAATACAGCATTTTTTCATCTGCAAATATTCTAATTTCAGATAGTAAACAATCAACACAATTATTCATTAGAATAATGAATAGCAATGGTCCCAATACACTACCCTGTGGCACACCCAATTTTACTTCAACTTCTTTTGATACTTCATTTCCTGCCCTAACTTTCTGTTTTCTACCTTTTAAAAATTCTTCTACCCAGCAAATGACTTTCTTATCCACTCCAATGGTTTTTACCTTATTTACTACCATTTTATGGCTTACTCTGTCAAACGCCTTAGACAGATCTAGTGCTACACTATCAATTTGGCCTCCCTTGTCCATTTCATCTGAAATATCTTGCATATATCCCACCAACTCAGATTCGCATGAATATCCTTGCCCGAAACCATGTTGCCTGCTTGAAAACCAATTACGTTCCTCACATATATTTCTGATGTGGTTGCATATCAATCTTTCCATTAATTTACCTACCACTGATGTCAAACTGATTGGCCTGTAATTCTCAACTCTATTTCTCACCCCTCCCTTATGTACTGGTACTACTATTGCACTTTTCCAGTCCTGTGGTAAGCAGCAAGTGTCTAGACTCAATTTAAATAATATTTCAAGATAAGGTACAATGTCACATCCGGCTATCTTTAAGATATCTGTAGTAATATTATCTTCACCAGCCCCTTTATTTATTTATTTTTTCAGCTTTCTTATTTCCTTCATGATTTCCTCAGGATGGATATCAAATTTTTTTACTATCGTCATTTCTAATTGTGTTGTTAAGCTCGTTCTCCGAATTAGACCCTCCTGTTTTTGATTCATTGTCCCTAATGCTTTCACTGAACCAGTTACTTAAAATCTCTGCCTTTTTCAAATCGTCAGTAACTTCTTCTCCATCCTTATCTATAAGTGTCTCTACACCCTCCCTTCCCCTCAGTTTCCTGATATAGCCGTAGATATTTCTAGATGCATCAGTCAATGGTCTTCCTGCACTGACAATACTTTTCATAAACCCATCTTAAGCCATTTTCTTTGCTGTTATTAAGTCCTTGTTTAGTTGTTTTAACCCTTTCCTACCGGCAATTTGAATTGCAGGTTAAATTTTTAATTTCAGTTATATATTTGTATAAAGATACTTGAAATGAAACACGTATATTTTTTTCAAATTTTTATTGGACCTCTAATTACTAATTACAAAGCCGGTACAAATAAGTACCATCAGGGACTTTGTGTATGAAAAGATGTACCGATGTGGCAATTGAAATCAACTATATTTATATTAATATTAAATGCTTGCCTCATGATATTCATCCAAACAATTTTTTTTCTCATTCAGACACAAAAAAAAGTTGCAGTGGGAACATTTGGAATGAGGTTTAGACTGTATCTTCTTTGTACTGCATATTTCACATCTTCCTCTATTTTTTTACAAATAAAGGCCAGTGGATACCTCTGTTTCCCAATCTTACATCTCTTATTGTGGAATATTCTGACTTGCGTCATTTTAATGGACGAAGGCTTGGTGAAGTATCTGTAGATGACCTTTTCTTCTTGCAGACATCCTTCATAGTCATCAACCACTGTGCAACTGATCTTCTGAACGCTTTTACAGAAGTTTTTTCAAATATAAGTCCATTTATGATATAGGTATTGACAAATGCAATATCCAGAACACCCCAAAACAATCTGTGCCACCATTTTGGTGATTTTCTGTCAACATTGTACAAAGCCCTCAGCTGATTAGCAGTATCAACACCTCCCATGAATATATTGTAGGCCTTGATGACTCTTGGGATTGAAACGTTCGACTTCGACCCATCCTTTTCTTTGCGTGTAACAGTGGTTTCCGCGCTGCCATGAAAATTTGACACTAAATGTACGATCTTCTTATCCTTCCATTTCCAGTAGCCAATGTCTAAGTTTAAAAATCTATGGTCATATTCTCCTCTTTTCAGTTTGCCATCAGCAGTTAAGTTGTTAGGAAGCCCCTTGCGGTTGGGCCTGATTTTGCCACAAGCAAAAGTTCTTTCAGTTTTTAGTTTTTCTAATAATGAAACGGATGAAAAATAATTATCAAAATAGATAACTTTGTCTTTCCTCCATTCTTGTTCAGTAAGTTCTAAAATTACTCTTTCACCTAATGAATAATCGGAGAACTTAGCAGTCATTTCCTCATCTTTGCCTTGGTAAATTATAAACTTCTTGACAAAACCTCTTTGATCAGCTAAACACCATAATTTATAACCACTCTTTATGGGTTTCATAGGTAAATATTGCTTTAGTACAGATCTGCCTTTGAATTATATCATCGACTCATCGACACTGATTTCTCTTGAAATATTTTATTCAGTTCCTCTATAATTGGTCTAATCTTGTACAATTTATCTCTGCAGTCTGGGAGCATTTTAGAATTATCATTGCAATGTAAATATGATAATATGGCTGCAAATCTGTCCCTGGACATTGTCTTGCATGCAGAAGGATTATTCAGATCAGGTGCAGAAGAGTAGTGGTTAGTCCAAGCAGGTCTTGTATTATAGGCCATGTAGAAGTTGATATCTATGAAAGCCAATAGTTCTTCCTTCTTGAGATTCAGAACTTTGTTTTTTTGATTAGCATACAAATTACTTTGATACACAATATTATCTAACATGGCATCAATCAAGATTAGAAATATATCTGTGGGGGTAGAACAACTAGCAAAATATTGTTCAACCACTCCAGTATTTGCAGAATAGTCTGGTAAATCTGTATCCTTATCAAGTTTTTTCTATTTATGATTTGGCTCTGTAACTGTTGTCCGGATATATTGCTTACGAACTGCTGTACTGATGTCAGGCAATTCATTTTCTGATGAAGCGTTTATTTCAAGATGGGCAGTCACCTGGTCTATATTTAATACTGATTGTTGTCCTTCATTTCCTGCTTCATCTATGACTGAATGCTGAGCTGTGCTTAGAGTACTTTCCAGCGCCCCTCCAAAAATGTCATCAAAGTCTCTCAGTGTCGGTAGCTGACTATCATTGAAATTTTCATCATCAGATTCCTTAAGTTCTGAATCTGCATCACATTCTGGGAGGTCTTCTAAGAGAAGAGCTTCAATTCGAAACATCCATTTGAAAATATCTAAAACAAAAATAAAACCCATTGCATACTTGCTAAATCTATTTACCAATATTTCTCATAAAACATACCAGAAGGCCCTGACGGTACTTATAAGTCCTCGTCAGTTTTTCTTAATTATTTAGTAAAGAAACTAGAAACACACATTTTATACGTAAAATATATATGTTTAAAAGTTCAAACTAAAAGAATAATTACAGAAATCAACACTTACTAAGAAAATTCTAGTCTAAAATGGCATCGTAATGTAGCACTTGTTACTCTCGACAATTCACTACTACACTCTAACTTGAAAAATTCACTGTTGAGCAGTTTCATGCGAACTTTAAAAAGAAATGCCTTCATTGTCTATTGTAAAGATACAACAATGGAACAACAGTCTTAACAATGCAGTTTACAATGGCATTGTTGAATTATATGGTGATATGCATAGTGGTACTAATAAGTACCGTCAGGGAGGAAAGGGTTAAATATTCCCTACTACCCTGCTGTCTCTTAACTCTGTTATGTTCTTTTCTTACCAACCTCTTTAACCTCCTCACTTCCCTATTATAGTTCATAGTTTCTCTACTTCTCTTTATTTTCTGCTTTGGAATAAATTTTTCTTCCCCCTTTCTTATTATCTCCTTGAACTCTTCCCACCTTGACTCTACTGTACCTGAGCCTTCTTTCCATTTGCTGAAATGTTCTCTGAAATATCTCTTCAAATTTGAAACCTGTGCCTTTTTATAATTGTACCTATTTCCCCCTTCAATTTTGGCTGCTGGTTTACTGAATCCTTTAATATCCATCAGAACTGCTTCATGATCACTTATTCCTTCAGTTACTTGATACCTGAAAAGGTTTTAATCGGGCTTAATAAGAAATATATCCAAAATATTTTGTCCCCTAGTGTTTTGCTCAACCACTTGAGTAAGTCCTCCTTCCCTTATTAAGATATTTGCAAATCTTTGTTCCCTTGTGTTATTTATCTTATTCCCTTCTCAGTTTACACCTGGTAAATTTAAATCCCCGCCGATGATGATCATTCTATTCTCACCTCTGAAATCTGAGTATGAATTTAATTTCTCCCCAAGAGCCTCATCCTCTTCTGTCATTCTTCCACTGCGGTAAATAGCCAACACTCTGATTTTTTCTTTTTTATTACCCCAGAAATCTACCCCAAGTAACTCATGGTCTTGATCTATGAATGCCAGTGAACTGTGGTAGTTTTTGCTAACTAGTATGAAGACTCTTCCACCAATTGCTCCTCTATCTCTGCGGTACACTCTGTAACCATCAGGAAAAACCTCACTGTCTAGTACTTCTTCTTTTAACCAACTCTCTACCCCAATTATTACTTGTGGTTCGTGCATCTCTATTAAGTTTGCAAATTCGATTACTTTGTTCATTATACTTCTACAGTTTACCATTAGCACCCTTACTATTGGCTTTACATTTTCAGAATTTAACTCCTCTTTCCCACTTTTACCGCAGTCAGTTATTGTTTCAGCCACTTCATCTAATCCTTTAACATCTGTGACTTTCCCCATCGTGAATGTGCAATCATTATCACTTTGATAATCTATTTCTGTCCCTTCACCAGCAGCCCCTAACCTAAAAAAGGCACAGTCCTGACCCTATCATCACTGGAAATGGGCTCCCTCACTGCTTTAGCTAACAACTCAGAAAGTACTCCCTTCCCCCTTCTATTTAGGTGTAGGCCATGCCTAGTGAACCCCACCTACCAATGGTGTTCACAGGCACAACCCCCAATGCCTTTCCCAAGTAGCACTTCCGTTTCCACATTAATCCGCCTCACAGCATAGTTCAATTGTGGCCGGTCATGGCGACTTAGGACCTGCATGAGCTCCACCCTGGTATGCTGTGCCTCCTTCACCACCTTCCTCAGGTCACTCTCTATACTATAACTCGCGTTTCTAGCAATACTATTTTCCGCACCTCCTACTATCACTACTCTATCATCCTTAGTGAAATTCCTACAAAGGGAACATATATCCTCTATTACCTGGCCTAATGTTGCACTAGGTTTGAAAAAACTTGTGACCTGGTATCCTGTACCTAACTGATCCTGCAGAAGAGGGCCTACACCTCTCCCATGGCTACTACCTAGCAGCAGAACCCTTTTTTTCCTATTCTTGCCCTGCACGACATTATTCCTAAAGGTCTGCTGCATGTTACCTACTCCTACATCTACATGAGGCTCTACTCCTCCTGACACTGGCAACAGGTCAAACCTATTTTTTCCCACAATTACTGAAGTATCTGGCTTGTTCATCCTGTTAACCATGTTTCTCCTACGACCTGTTACCAGCTCCCACCCATCCTTATCAACTTCCTCCAACCCACTATCTCTACTTTCTGCCTCTACAGCTTGAGCCTCGTCAAGCTCAGCCCTCACAGGCTGTGCCTGTGCAGTCTGAGCCTCCACAGGCTGAACCTCCACAGGTTGAACCTCCACAGGCGAGGCCACCACAGACCACGCCTGCAGAGGCTGAGCCTCCACAGGACGAGCCTCAAGAACCCTGATCCTTTCACTCAACTCCCTAATTGTTTTGCCCATCTCCCACATCCTATCATCCCTAAGACACAGTGAACAAAACCATGGGAGAGCCTCATTTCTTTCCCCCGTTTCCTCTTCCCCACATGCCCAGTGAAACCACTTCTTACACCAACTACAACCCATCCCCTTCACAATGTACCTACGACAGGCGCCACAGTTTCCAGTCATGTTTGACATAAGCTTTTATTGATTTTATCCACAAGTATCCAACTTAAATAATAATGTTTCTAATCATATCTGGTATATAAAAATACAGTTGGATTACATGTTAATTGTACAAGGACAATCAAAAAGTAAGATCTTCCAAGCATTTATACTTAACAAAATCAATTTATTTTATGTAATCTAGATACTATTTTAAAGGTTGAACAATTTTATATTTTGCAATATCATCACCATTTCGACACACTCATTTTTTGTAGACTCTGTGACTGTTTGTAAATGACCAGGCGTGGTGGGATAAGTGGTGATCCTTTTAGTGAACTTACTTTATTTATACCAGTTATATAAGAATTTATGTTTGTCCCACAGTAATAATCTGGATGAAAATTGAGTGACTATGGACATTTAATTTGTTACAGCACTAATATTTAGTTTTCTCTCATGTTTTTTACATATAATTTTTGTTTTTCTTGACAATGGTGCATAATCATTATAGTCCATCTACATAATAGTTCAAAATTAAAACAATAATTCCAGTATCAATTGTTTTTTTTTTTTTTTTTTTTTTTTTTTTTTTTTTTTGAAAGGTGAAGTTAGTTCTATAGCAAAATGACAGACAATGTTATTTTGACCATGGCTGCATGATTTCAACCTGGCTAGAAACCCGAGTAACTATCATTCAGTGTTTCCACCACAAAAGAGTTCATTTTTACGTTGGCAGTTGGTTAAGAAATATTGGATACTCTTAGTTATGAGACACTCCTCAAGTATGTTATTACCTGACATAATTAGGTAAGAATCAATTATGTATTATATGCATATACATTGTGTAGGTTTGTGATGTTTTAAAAGGAATAAAAGTAAATTTAAAAATTCTTAAATATACAGATACGACCCGGAGAACGACACATGCACAGGCTGAGAACATTAACGATAGGACTGCACTACTCATCAATGTGTAAACAATGCCTCCTAGAAAGACAATTTTGTTCAATCTGTCTTGCAGACAGACTTTTCTGAAATGATCTCTTTATTCTAACTTCTCTAACATCATTATCCACTGTTTTGTCTACAGACCACATTAAGATTGCAATATTATTGGAAGGAATTAGCAAAACCTGTATATAAATAATTTTTGTTATAGCTTTATACTAATCAGCTGGGATAAAATTAGCACTGAGCCTCTATTTTGCCTTGCCTTAATGTAATTCCATTAATTGCAACTTATACAATAGGTTTCATGATCTGAATTTATGAAAAATATTACTGAAATGTATGGAAAGATTGAGAAACTACCCAGGCAGTAAGAATCATCAGTAGGAGGGACATAATTACTCCATGTTAGCCATTCTTCCTGTTTTGATTCATTCATTGACATAAGGAAACAAATAACCAGAAATATAGATAGCTCTGAATGAAATTTAAGCCAATGATATGCCAAGGGGTGGAGCTAGGTAGCATTGCTTTACAGTTTGCTGAGATGACGTTGTTGGGGGATAGAATCTGATTCCAGTGGCCAAAATTAATGGTAAAGAGTGTAAATCATGGAAATAAAATTAATTTATTGAAATGGGAGTGTACTGGCGATGAGGCATGGAAAGATATTGCAGTAGGTATGAAAAGTAGTTCATGGAAGGGAAAAGATGACCATGACCACAAGCTGGCACTTGATTTCAGGGTGTGGGAAGATTTTCTTTTTTAGGTAGGGGTGTCAGGGATTGGAATGAGTTACCAAGGGGAATGGTGAATAACTTACCGAAAATGTTAAAAGAATTAAAGTTGAAATTTGTAGAGGGCAAATGTAGGTGGGTTCAAGATAGGGGAAGTTGGGTGTGTAGGGAAATTGCACCGGAGCGTGTGCTCTATTGCAATTAAAGTAAATAAAAAAATAATTTCATTCTATGTATTCTTCAACATTTGTGGCTCTAAAGTGGAGTGAGACAATGCAATCAAAAGTCTTAATAATGGTATCAGACAGTTCAAAATCATTTCTAAGGACTGCAAGCCATCACCAAACATGACTTCACATTAATTCATTCACACTTTCACCAGTGAAACTTCTAATTTCTGTGAAAGTTGTTACTAAAGTTCAGCTCATTTCTTAAGCAAATCAGAATTTTATCACTGAAGCTACAATGGTGAAATTTCTTAGTTTAAATCAATTGGAATATCTTTGGACTCCACAAAATGCCTTCATGCTGTAAAATTTCTAAGTACAAATGCATCTGTTTCAAAATTTTTAAAAGTCCTGCACATGCTTTTAAACAATTGTGGAGACAATCGTCATGA
Source organism: Vandiemenella viatica (assembly GCA_031002005.1). Lineage (NCBI taxonomy): Eukaryota > Metazoa > Arthropoda > Insecta > Orthoptera > Morabidae > Vandiemenella > Vandiemenella viatica. The sequence goes on from CM061920.1 coordinate 374,687,255, forward strand.
ATTGTTTCTGCAAACAAATTATGTAAGGATGCAAGATGACATCTCTATTTATAGCCTTTTAAGAGGGTAGTGTAGGAGCTCAGTAGTATCGTTGAATAAGAGTAGCAGAAAAAGATGATCTGTGAATGTGAGAGTCAGAGAGTATATAGAGAAAACAAGAAAACGATTGTATGAATTGTTAGCGAGTTTGCACCGTGAAATAAATTCATTCTGCTATATAAGAGCTTCTACTTAATATCTGAGGTGAGTATTATTGTTATTCTATAAGTTGGTGACCCTGACGTAATGATTTAAAGTGGACAAAGACGGTAGCTCCGTTAATCTCAACGATGCCAGTTTGTGTTATTCCGAAGTTAGCAAAATCTCAATCAAAATTCTGCCATTCTGGACTGATAAACCTGAAATCTGGTTTTATCAAATAGAGGCGCAGTTTTCAATCAGCAGAGTAACATCCAAAGAGACTATGTTCAATTATTTAGTGTCTCAACTTGAACTAAAATATGTAGAAAACATTTGGGACATTGTAACAAGTAGTAATGCCGATAAGTATACTGCAGTGAAGGAAAGACTTCTTAACATCTTCAGGGAAAGTGAAGACAAAAAAATAAAGAGGTTAATGACAGGCATTGATTTGGGTGACTTTAAACCAAGTCAGCTGTTACGTAAAATACAATCTTTGGCCGGTACAGACATTTCAAATAAAGCGTTACGCACGATGTGGCTGGAAAAACTTCTGAAATCAATTAAGAACGTGTTGTTGGTCAGCAAGGAAGATCTGGAGAAGGTCGTAATCATGGCTGACAAATTAATTGAAATGAACCCGCGTAGCGAAATTTACTGTGCTACTACATCTAATCAATGCCAGAGTACGAGTAATGCCACTTTGGACGATCTCGTAATGAAAATTGCCTCCTTGGAACAACAGGTAGCAGCTATTTCAATGGGAATCGGCGCTCGCTTACAATGCATCGTAGCCCCGGACGTAGCAGAAGTCATAGCTGGTAAAAGGTTTAATCCAGATGGAAAATTTTGTTATTAACATTTTAAATTTGGTTCAAAATGCTATCCTGAAAAATGCAAAAAGCCATGCAGTTGGGATTCGGAAAACCCCAAACAGCAGCAGAATTAGCGGCATGATGTGCTGCAGAATGTCACAAGACATGCCGCAAGTCCCGATTATTTGTAAGAGACAAAGAAACGGGAGTGCAGTTCTTGGTAGACAGTGGAGCAGATGTTTCAATTTTGTCCGCAACTAAACATGACGTAATAGACAATTCCTATAAATTGTATGCTGCAAATAATACAGAAATACCAACGTATGGGGTTAAAATCTCGACTTTGAAGTTGGGACTTAGACGAAAATTTCAGTGGCCATTTGTAGTAGCCAAAATAGACAAAGGTATAATTGGAGCCGACTTTCTCAATCAATTTCACTTACTTGTAGACCTGCATAACAAACAGTTAATTGATGGTGTAACTAAGCTTTGTGTTAAAGGTGATGTTACAGCTATCACAGAAAGTATTGTTATTAGTTCTTTGAATACAAACTTCAAATTCTGTGACTTACTCGCCCAATACCCTAGTTTAACAGTACCAAATTGGGTACCTAATATGGTTAAACATAATGTAAAGCATCATATTGACATGGAAGGACAACCAGTATTTTCTAAAGCCAGGCAGTTAGATCCTAAGAGACTTCAGGGGGCTAAACAAGAATTTCAGTTCATGCTAGATAATGGTATCATAAGACCATCAAAATCACAGTGGGCAAGTCCATTGCATATGGCAAGCAAACAGGATGGTTCTTTCCAACCTTGTGGTGACTATAGACGATTAAATGAGAGGACCATTCCAGACCTTTATCCCATTCCAAGAGCAGAAGATTTCCAGCAAATTTTAAAGGGGAAGAAAACTTTTTTCAAAAATTGACCTATTTAAAGCTTATTACCAAGTTCCCATTGCTGAAGAAGATAAACACAAGACTGCAATAATCACTCCTTTTGGACTTTATGAATTTAATGTCATGAGCTTTGGATTAAGGAATGCTCCATCCACGTTCCAGAGATTTATCACGGAAGTCTTTCAAGGGTTGGACCTTACATTTGCATACCTGGAAGACATCTTAGTGGCATCTACATCCTTAGAAGAACACAAAACCCATCTTAAATTGGTTTGTATACAATAAATGAGTATGGTCTCCGTATAAACAGCACAAAATCAGTAATGGGTGTGGAGAAAATAGATTTTTTAGGGTACCTGATCACAGCAGAGGGTACAAGTCCTCTGCCTGAAAAGGTACAAGCAATCCTGAATTACAAGCTGCCAGAAACAATACATGAACTCCGAACCTTTCTCGGCATGGTCAATTTTTATCGCCATTACCTGAAGGATGCTGCCCAAACACAAGTAGTGCTTCATGATTATTTTAAAGGTGCAAAAAGAAAGATAGAGGAAAAATTTCATGGAGTGAGGAAGGAAAGCAGATGTTTCAAAAATGTAAAGAAGATTTGGCATCTGCAACACTTCTAACTATTCCTGATCCGGATTTTCCATTAGCCTTGTTCACAGATGCTTCAGAAATCGCCATTGGATCAGTACTGCAACAGTATGAAAAAGATGGATGGAAACCCATCACATTCTATTCAAAGAAACTCAATGATAGTCAAAAAGCTTACAGCACATATGATAGAGAACTCTTAGGTATTTATCTGTCAGTAAAGCAATTCAAACACTTTCTCGAAGGAGGAGACTTTACAATATTCACAGATCATAAGCCATTAATATACGCATCTCTTCAGAGGAATGATAAAGCACCACCAAGACAAATGCGACATCTTCAATATATATCTCAATTTACTACCAATATTCAGCATGTCACAGGAAAAAGCAACGTTGTAGCTGACATGTTATCCAGGATGGAAGTGATTTCTGTGGTTGATTATGATAGAATTGCAGAACAACAGTCACAGGATAAAGAACTCAAAACATTGGTTGAAGAAAACAAGGCATTGACATTCAATAAGTGCATATTATCAGCAGGGAAGGAATTGTGGTGTGACATTGCAACAAACAATGTACGACCTTATATTCCTAAGTCTTTCCGTTTCCAAATGTTCCAACAAATCCACAACTTATCCCACCCTGGTGTGAAATAATCAGTAAAACAGATGACAGCTAGGTTCATTTGGCCGAACATAAAATCTGATGTTCGTAAATGGGCACAAGCGTGTATCCAGTGCCAAAGAAACAAAATAACAAGACATACACAAAGTCCATTAACCTCATTTCAAGAGCTGGATGAAAGATTTAGCATTGTACATATTGATATTATTGGACCATTACCACCATCAGATGGAAACATGTATTGCCTCACATGTATCGACCGTTATACGTCCTGGATGGAAGTCATTCCTATGGAAAATATCACAGCTGACTCTGTTGCAAAATCATTTTATTCTTATTGGGTTGCACAATTTGGAACTCCAGCTGTGCTTATCACGGATCGAGGATCTCAATTCGAGTCAGAACTGTTCAAGAAGTTAGCTGCATTGTGTGGTGTTAAACTGAAGCATACCACAGCCTATCACCCAGAGTGCAACGGAAAAAATCGAATGTCTTCACAGAACCTTAAAAACTGCTATCAGGACACATAATTCTCAGAAATGGACAGATATTTTGCCTACTGTACTTCTGGGTTTGCGTGCTGCAATAAGAGAGAGTTGTGACCATTCTGTAGCTCAGATGGTGTGTGGGAAGACGATTAGACTCCCTGGAGAGTTTTTTGAAATGCCATCAACAACAAATAACCCAGATACATTTGTGTCCAAAATAACAAAAGCAAATGGAAACACTACAGCCAATTCCGACATAGCATAAAAGCAACAGGAGTGTATTTGTCCATAAACATCTAAAGGCATGCACTCATGTTTTTTTTTTGTGGAATGACAGAGTCAAGAAACCTCTATCACCTCCTTACGATGGACCTTTTCCTGTGCAGCAGAGGACTGAAAAATTCTTTACACTTATCATCAAGGGCAGGCAAATTAACGTGTCTTAAATCAACTCAAACCTGCTTATCTCCTGGCATCAGATGGTGAATCAACGGACAACTCCTCTGTTGTACCTTCACCACATTCAGAAGAGTTTCCAGAAGGGAATGAAGATTCTTCAGAACTAGAACAACCAGCAAGAACTTCCCACTCCAGTCGTAAAATCGAGTTACCTACTCGTTTCTTGTGTTAATTTCATAGTGTAATTTTATGGTCATAATACCATTGTTGTAATTTAATTTTTGTAATATCTGTTATTGTTATTATTCTCCTATCATACCACTTATTAAGCTCCACAAGCGTAACTCTGTTACTGGTGGGGGAGTGGTGTAGGAGCTCAGTAGTATCATTGAATAAGAGTAGCAGAAAAAGATGATCTGTGAATGTGAGAGTCAGAGAGTATATAGAGAAAACAAGAAAACGATTGTATGAGTTGTTAGCAAGTTTGCACCGTGAAATAAATTCATTCTGCGATATAAGAGCTCCTACTTAATATCTGAGGTGAGTATTATTGTTCCTCTATAGCAGTATCTTGTGTCTCTTTCCTACAGTATAATTTTAGATTGTTCTTTTTGAAACTATACCACTTTGTAGACTGTTTTATTCTGATTACTTTATGTTATGACAAACTTTGTCTCAAATTGCCTTATTTAGCTGCTAGTAAGTGCTGAATGATTCTCTTAGTTATTTGGCTATATCTTTTAAAGTACGGTACTAAAAAAAAATTATAACTATATTTCTTTAAAAACTTTCCTTCAATTTGATACATGTGTCAGTTGCATGGTTATGTTAATTTAAGTATAACTTTTGGTTTCCTCATTTTACGTTTTATTTCTATATACCAATTCAGCTCAGGTGGTGGGACCCTTAAACCTTCATAAATTAATATCTCACTCATTATATATTAACCCTTGGCATATGCTCTATCATTAAAATCTATTAATTAGTTTCGCACGATAGGCACAATTTTAAGCAGGAAATTAAAATTGTTCAGTTTTGTCCTCTATTATGTTAGGGGAAACTAATCTGGGTAGAAAATATCCTATAGCCTAACACTTGACATAAAATTTTATTACCTTATGTGTAGTTTTGTTAAAATCTACAGCACCTACTTTAGTTTGTATCTTATGTTTGTATAGACACTCAGGTAAAAAAATTTAAAAAAACCAAAATAAAAGAGGCTGTTTCTATGCATACAGGTATAAATTTCGACTGTGAGGAGTAATTTTAATATTACACTAATTGGAGGATCCTTTTATATTAACTTTTCAGCTTGTCAATGCCACATCAAAGGGAGAAAAAAAAACACATTTCAATCCTGTGAGTACATGGTTAGAAATGTATTCAAAATCAAACTATTAGTATTTGGGTGAACCATGTTCAACTGTAAAGAGATACAAATTTCTGGAAACTTTCATATTAAATTTCTCAGCTTTCCAATGTCACATGCAAATAAAACATAGACTTACAGTGTTTTACCTGCTGGACAACTAATGAAAAATTATCTTAAAGTTATAAGGTTCTTTTTTTAAGTTTATTTGAATGTTCAGACTGTTCAGCTATTCAGCATCATGAAACACACCATATTTTAACTGTGGTACCACATGCTATACAATACATCAAAGTCCCATCAAAATCTAACCAATATTATTTTTGTGTGTCACATTCAATAAAAAAAATAATCTAAAATTTATCTGCCTTCCAATATTAATCAAATTGAAGCACATTTTATTTTACCCATGGGACCAAGGACTGTATTTTAATAGAATCTCTGTCAAAAACCAACCAATGGGCTATCCATGAATTATGATTAACAAACATTTATCATAAATTTATTAGATTACAATATCATTCCAAATTATTTTCTTCACACTACCATGCATTTTGCATTAATCCAAATCCCATCAAAGTAATACCAGTAGATAGTTTTTATGTGAATCAAGTTCAGCCAAATAAAAACATATATATATTATCTTAAATTTTCAGCTTTTTGACAACACATTAATATAAAATACCCACTCATACATTAATACAAACTCCATCAAAGTAAAACAAATAATTTTTATGAGAATTAAGTTCAGACAAAAAATCATTTTAAATGTATCATCTCTATCACAAAACATTAAAATGAAACATACCATACATTAATTGAAACACCATCAATAGTTTTTATGTGAATAGTGTTAAACAAAAAAATATTTTTAATTTATCATACTGTTTCACCTGTGGCAGCATGTGATATGCAGTAATTAAAACCCAATCAAAATTTCACCAGTAGTTTTTCAGGAATCTTGTTCAACGAAAAATTGGTATTAATCACGGAAACTGTTATTTAAATTTCTCAGCTTTTCTTCATCACATCAAAGTGAAGAATACACTATTTTAAAGCCAGGACCAAGGGCTTACATTAATTGAAATCCTGTCATAATCAACCTGTAGTTTTTGCATCAATCCCAACTTGTAGATGGACAAAGACAGATAGACAGATGAATAAACATTCATATAAACAGATATTACTTTTTTTAAAACATTTATATTCATCTCTGTTATCTATTAACAATACAACCAACTCTTCTTCTTTTTTTATGTTCTAAATCCACATAATATTTCCTTTTAAAGTTTTATTGTATGTATAAATTAGTAAAATTTGTTACTGGTAACTTTATTATAACTCTTAAAAATTGTTGCAGATATTGTCTGATTACTTCTTCCTAAAGGGAACAGATCAGTCTGTTAGGATACAAAAAGATGTGGGACCTGTCTACTGTTATCTGTTTTCATACAGGGGAAAAAACAGTTTTGCAGATATTTATGGTTCCACAGACATTGATTTCGGTAAGGACATCAATTAATATATTTTCCAATATAATGTGAGTTAATTATTTACATATTTTCACTTTCTCTGTCATTCTATATGTTTTCCATTATTTATTATATTTTATTTATGTAAATAGTTAGTGAAGTGGACAGAGGCAGAAATTGTAAAGTAGGGCAAGAACAAAAATTGTTCACAAACATGATTTAAACAAAGAAAACATGAATTTTTCAGTGGTTCATTTGTTGATATAGGGAAATTGATTTGCAATTTATGATTTTAATTATGGTTTCATATCTTGTTTCTATATTACCAAGTATAAATATTAATACACATTTATATCCAACTGCTCTATTGCAATAAAATGATGATAAATGCTATGTTAGTTATTTCTAGGTGGAGACTGTTGGAGGAAACATAATTATTGATTGCAAAGGAAAATATGATCCAGTGGTAATCTGTCTATTAACCTGTTTGTATAACATACTTTGTTATAAATTCAGCAATTCCTTCAATGATTTTTTCAACTTACCAACCTTCCTACATACAAACAAAATTGCTTCTATTCACTAAAATAAATGAATGGAATAAACAAATTAAATTTATGATAATTGTCATTTCTCCTTTCACATACTAATCTTAAATGTTCTGTCATTATCAGCACAGACCTCTTGTCAAAGTATGCCTAATTTACAACCAACACTTTCGTTGCCCATCACTCTTTCAAATTGCTCTCAAACTCTAAATTAGTGGAAAGTTCTGTGGGTAATTTCTGCAAAGAAACCTTGTAGCTCTCCTTTATGCAGTGATGTATCTACGATCTTTCTGACCCAAGGCAAAAATCTGCTGCTCCCTGAAGTTGCCACCCTGGGCAAAATCCCTGGTCCCCCCCCCCCCCCCTACTCTCCATCTCCCCCTAGATCTGGCTCTGTCTTTATGCCTTCCCTAACTTCTCTTAGTGATATAGATAATGTGGATTCCATGTTAACTACTTTCAACTCCTTGTATATTTCAATTAGGACAAGGTGTAAAGGAAAATTTTTAATCTATATCCCAATATAATAGCACTTTGTGTCTTAAACAATTAGTATCTTCTTGACTGTATAGTTATACAAAATCCATATTTTCCTCTCTGCTTACCCAGTATGTTGAATCTTTTTGGTATATATCTAGGTAGCATGTTAATCTAAGTAAACTGAAATCCAAAACAAATTTTTCTGTAACACCTAACTCTCTCATTTTAGTTTTACTATACAACCTTAAATCATTTTTTATAACCTTGTTTTAAATTAAACACCATCTACCAATAACTGTTTTATTGATGTTTTCACCATAAGTGTTTCACCATTTTCATGTGGTGCATTGTCAGTGGCTGTAAATGTTTATAGTAATATTGTAATATCTTTATAACTTACAAAATATTATAGACATTCGATTTACAATCGTGTAATTTCTATATAACTGAAAAAGACTAAAAAATACATAATATGAAAAAGATACACAGGAAATTATGAAGGAAAAAAGTGCACAGAGGCTGGTTTAGATATTATTGCTGCCGGTCTATCAAAGATAGCAGGGTACAACAATGTACCTCAGTTTGAAATGTCATTTAAATTGAGCCTAGAGTCATGCTGCTTACCAGAGGGCTGGAAAAGATCAATAGCAGTATTGGTGACATTTAAGGTGGAAAATTACCAATTGCTTTCATATTTGTGACATGCAAAATGATGTAGTGGGTAGTATGCAACTTCATCAGAAACGTCTGAGAGGAAAGAAACTGGTTTGCAGATCAACAAAATGTCTTTAGGCAAGGATTTTCTTGTGAATCTAAGTTGTTGGGTTACATGCAAAATATTTTGGGTGAATTGGAGAAGGGGGATTAGTTGATCTTTCTAATGCATTTGACAGAGTGAGTCACTATTTGAGTAGATGAAAAAGTTACTTCCTGGGTTGAGGAATTCTTAACAGGCAGCACGCAAAGCATCAGAGTAGGAAATGAAGTATCAAATGAGGTGAAAGAGATTTTGGAGTGTCACAGGATAGTGTATTTGGACTATTGCTACTGATTATTCTAATTAATGAATGTTTTGTTGATGGTTTATGATCAGAATTTAGGTTTTTTTCACATGACATAATGGTAATTATAAGCTAAGTCAATATGTAATGAAGATAAACATCAAGAACAGTCAGCTTATTAGCCACACAGATAAAACAAAAAAAACTAAGGTTAATTGTGATTAGAGGCTGGGGACATAATTGCTTGTTGAGTATAGATGGCTTGGCATAACATTTGATAATAAAGTTAACTGAGCAGGTGATATAAAAAGGTTAAAAAACCAACCCTTAACTGGAGAGAGTGATGAGAGGATGTACTGGATAAGTGAGGGGAATGGGTTATGAAACACTGGTCAGAACATTGCATCAATGTGTTGGGATGGCTTGGAGCCCAAATTTTATATATCAAATACAGGAGATGGAGGGTGTGCAAAGTAGACCAGCTAGATTTGTTTGTGGAAATTGCTGCATGGCTCAGTCAGTAACTGGCATTATAAAGGAGCTGGATTGGGGTCAATAGAAGATAGGAAAATGATGAATGAGGTGCTGGAATAAGGGGTTTATGTTGGTAAAGATGCTAAGAGTAGTGCATGGAAGGGAAAAGATTACCATGAGCACATATGTAAGGGGGTGGGAAAATTTTGTTTTGTGGGTAAGGGTTTCAGGGATTGGAATAAATTACCATGGAAGGTGATGAATAATTTACCAGAAAATGTTGGAGTAATCTATACTATTATAAATCTGTAAGCAAGCTATAAACTACCACATCAATTTGGATGGGGTTTTCAAATTTTTTGTGCTAATGGTCTGAATCAAAATCTCTGGAAATAGCTAATGACTTATATGTACTGTCAGAAGGAGCAAGCAATTAAAAACATTTAAATATGGAAAATTGTATGCAGGTATGATTATACACTTCAAACGTGCACTCCTTGTGCAAAAATCTGGCAAAACTTAGAATTCCATTTTATTTTTTACTTTTGTTATTCAGTTTTCTGAACAAAAGAGCTTTAAAATAAACAGAATATGTGAATCAACCATAATAAGCATTGATTTGCATCACAAATGGTCAGTTACTGTGCAAAATACATTAGATTACTAATGTAGTCATCATATTAAACAGTTTGTCTCTGGAACAATATGTCTACGGGATCGTTGAATGTGTGCAATAAGTAATGGTTAGAAAGCCAATACTTCTTCCTAACATATCATTATGGATTCGAAATTCAGTTTTCTTCTCGAAGAAAGATGCCTGAAAAACAGCTACCATAAGTATCAACAGGTAACAATTCATAATGACTTGTGCGGAACTGCCCAAATTTCAATGTACATTATTCAATTAGTATATATTTGGTGGCTATAATGTACAAATATTCTTCAATAATATTGCCCAAGAAAAGTGTGTACAAATTTTGGCTGCTATTCAAACCATGGCCAGTAAAATAAACTATTATTTCTATTAAATACGTCTTATAACCCTGACTTAGCCATGTTTGTTGCCAAACATGCTATTCAGTTAGTGATGACAGCAACATGGAACCAATTAAATTCCATCCTAAAACCTCATGCTACATTATGTAAAGAATAATAAAACTAAATCCATTATGCCTTATGATCTAACAAAAGAAGGCAATTGTCATTCTGGTCAGCTGCATTTCAATCAAACCACAAATTTGGCTAATGATTCCTTTCATAAATCATAGCTTCTACCACATTCACTGTATTGGGATCAATTCTTGAAGCTTTGGAATTATTTACTTGTAGGTGAAATAATGACATTAGTAATTTAGTGACACTGAAAAAAAAAGAAATTAAAAATAATTCTTATCCTGTGATACCATGTAAGATTAGTTTTAGTCCGCATAAATTTCTATTTTAATGCAGTAATAATTGATCAAATCAACATATCCTCAACATAAAAGCAATAAGCAAAAAAAAAAAAAAAAAAAAAAAGGCTGTTATTATTAATAAAGAAAACTCTTATACTACTACACACTTCCAAGAGGACTAAGTCGTCAGTAACTGCAATATCTATATAAATTTATGGCACCATGTTTATTGTGTCATCCCCTTTATCCGAATTTAAAAAAAAGATCTTTTTTTTAACTATGGAAATAATATTTTTTGTTATGTCCACAGATATGCTTAGCTATGTAATCCCAGCCAAATGTTACACATAGTGGTTATAATTTCAGCTGTGTTAACTGCTAACTAGCGATAACCGAAAGAAATGTTTAACAATGAATCGTGAAAATCAAGCACAGCTATTTTTTTTTTTTTTTAAACCTGCATAAAGCAACAAAGCATCAATCTCAAGCATATTTAGTGAATACTGTGTCTGAAGAACTTATAGAAAATCAACAGATTTCACATGAGGAAAGCGGTGAACAATCTGATATTTGCACCAACTGAAGACAGGCTTAGAGGGTATCTCTATTAGATGACAAAGGTTCAAATGTATGTGATATAACTCAGCAAGTACTTCTGTGGGAAAACTAATTTATGAGTGGATTTCACTATGAACTTCGCATTAATTATGTAGGATTTGTAAACATTGGAGGTGTGACAAAAGTCTGTAGACAATGTGTGGCTTTAAAATGGAAAGCTGAAAGGAATGGTTTATGCTGCTCCTTTGGGAAGTTGAAGCTGAAACCTCTACATGATGCACTAAAATCTCTCTTATTCAAAACACTTTTTGAAACATGTGTATGCCTTTCAGATAACTTCCTTTGGTGTAAAGGAAATAAGGGAAGGAAACTTTAAACCTTTAAAGTTCAAGGTCAAGTTTACCACCTTATTGGATCATTGTTGTACTCAAAAAACACACCATTAAAGTTCAAGCAAATCTATTTCATTTCAGATCATCAGGCCCAAGTCAAAGCATGCATGTCGGGTTTTGGAAACAATTATCGTGGAACTGCAAAGTCTCCTTCACGATAACAACCAATATGTTTGCTCTTTCAAGAATGCTTTGCAATCTATTCCTGAAAGCGATCAACATAATTACCATCTGCTAATAAGCGTGGACCACAAACCAGGTATTTCACACAGTGTCCACTTTAACAAACCAGGCACTAATGAGGTAGATGCAGTTTTGGTGAATGATCATAGTGGAACTCATGATAGTATTCTTCGCACTTGTGATAATCGATTGCAGTGCATCAGCGAAACAAACTGTGAGTATGACTCTCTACAATACCCGCTTAAGTTTTGTTGAGGTGAGGATGGATACCATTTTGAGCTTTACAATGTTAATCCATTGTCTGGTTTAAAAAAAAGTAAAAAGACATCTGCCCTTCAATTTTACGCCTACCGTTTAATGGTCAGAGAAGGGATAACAAATTATTTGCTTCTCTTTCACGAATTACTTAATCAGTATTTGGTAGATATGTTCGCTAAAATAGAATCAAAACATCTGTTGTAGAAAGGACTTATCAAAGCCGTCTACGGGCACAGAATTACATAAATTTGCAAGAAGCTCTGAGACAGGATGTTGCTATTGAAGATATTGGTAGATTGGTCAGATTGTCATCAAGTTTTATGGGTGGACCCTGCTATATGCATGAATGCAGCCAAGATGTATTCGTTTATGTACGGAAGTATGGTCATCCAGATCTGTTTATTACAATCACTATCAAACCAAAGTGGGATGAAATCACAAACTTTGTGAAAGTCAGGTATCTTACACACAACACGATATTGTCTCTCATGTCTTTCATTTGAAAATAAAGAGACTCATGGATCTCCTAATTAAAAAAAAAAAAAATGATGCTGTATAGTGTAATATGTTTTCCATAGAGTGCCAGAAACAAGGATTACTTCATGCCCACATTCTGCTATTATTAGAGGAAAAAATTAGACCTAACACCATGCTCAAAGTTATAAGTGCAGAATTTCCAAACATAACCACAGATCCTCTCTGCTATGAAATCATAAAAAGCCACATGATCCATGGACCTTGTGGACCACTCAATCCTCATTCCCAATGTACAAAAAATGGCCATTCCTGTAAGAGGTTTCCAAAGCCACTGAATAAACAGACAGTAAATGGAGATGCTAACTACCCACCGTGTCGTCGCAAATCTGTTGAAGATGACGGATTCACCACTAAAGTTCATATGTCTGACATTATGATTGATGTTGATAACAGATGGGTTATTCCATATTCTCCTGTACCTTTACATGCCCTGAAAACCCACATAAATGTTGAATATTGTGGCACCATACAGGCCATCAAATATTTATGTAAGTGGATAAATAAGGGTAGTGATCAAGCTACATTTAGTATTCACAGTAATCATGATGAAGTGGTATGATACCAATCTGGAAGATATCTCAGATCTTCTGAAGTGATACGGCTTCCATTCCATTTGTATGTCCACTTGGAAAATGGTCAGTGAAGTTGTATTCTCCCATCCAGTATCCAACAGCAAGTGAGCAGTTCTAGAAATACCACACTTTATGCATTGTTTCAGCAGTGCAGGCAAGATACATTTACCAAAACTTTGCTGTACATGGAAGTTCCTGCATATTACACCTTCAACAAACAAAAAGGAGTTTTCAATAGAAGACGACAAGGTATCCCAATTGCTTACAATCCTGCTATCTATTAGGAAAAGGCACTGGGTACAGCATACGTCGCCCACCCAACAAACAGTGAATATTTTTATCTAAGATTATTACTAATTACTACTGTAGAAGGACCTACCTCCTTTGCCAATCTGATATCTGTTGATAGTGTTGAATACGCTACCTATCAAGTGGCATGCATTGGTAGACACTTGCTAGAAAGGGATAATTACTGGGATAATGCTTTACAGGAGGCATGCATGAGTGATAGTTTGCCTAAAATGTGAAAATTATTTTCTGTAATGTTGGTTTTCTACAACCTGTCAAATGCTAACCGACTATGGTTGAAATATCAAGAGAACCTTGCACATGATGTAATGAGTGAAATTACATGTATGGAGTCCTATAAAAACAACCACAACTACAACCTGGAAGTTACAAATAGGTGCCTTCTCAAGTTACAGGATTTCGTAACCTCTATTGGTGGCAATTCTCTAGAGCACTACGGACTGACAAAGCCTACAATACAGAAAAAATCCAAGAAAGAAAATAAATGTGCTGAGGAAATAGGTTACAACATCAATCATTTCCATTTTTTCTTCTAAAATAAGTAAAGATGCGTCATCAGACTGGGAGAAAATAAAACATGGAATTCCACAAGGCTCTGTCCTAGGACCCCTCCTCTTTTTGTTATACATCAATGACCTTGCTGGAAACTTATCTGACAAAGTGAAGAGTGTTTTATTTGCAGATGACACTAGCCTGAATGTGAGAAAAAAACAAAAACAAACAAACAGTAATCTAGAATTTAATGTAAATGAAGTACTTAATGAAGTAGCAAATTGGTTTAAGGCAAATTCATCAAAATTAAATTTTCAAAAAACACATTATATTAGGTTTAAAACAAAAACTTGTGCATCACCAGATTTACAAGTAAGCAATAAAAATAACACAATCTTAGAAGAAAAAAAGAATATAAAATTCCTTGGTATTGAGATAGATGAGAAACTTAGTTGGCACAAACATATCACTTCACTACTGAGTCACCTTTGCAATACGAATAATTTCTTTATCAGCAGATCTAGAATTAACGAAACAGGTATACTCCTCATATTTCCATACAGTGATGTCACATGGCATAATTTTTTGGGGAAACTCTTTGCAAAGTAAAAAAGTTTTCATAGCACCAAAAAGAGCTGTTAGGATGCTGTGTACGGTAAAACCAAGAACCTCTTGCTGACAACTTTTTAAAAAACTCAATATTTTTACAATTACTTCTCAGTATATATATTCTCTCATGTGCTTTGCCATAGAACATTTTAACCTGTTTACATATAATTTACAGGAATACAATTTCAATACAAAAAACAAAAATAATTTGCACAAAACACAAACATCTCTGTCATTAGTACAAAGAGGAGTTATCGTGGGATACATCTGTTTAATAAATTTCACAGGAATATAGTTTGTAGACAATAAAGCTATATTTAAAGACAAAATGAGAAATTATCTTACGGGCAACTCCTTCTATTCCATTCAAGAATTTGAACAAAATAATTAATTGTATTCAATATAACCTTTTGCAAAACTCAATTGTAAAAGTTAATATTTATTTTTATTCTCTTTATTTGTCTTCATAACATATGATTGTTTTCTTTATGATTATGACTCATATTGTATGACATGTTTCACATCCCAGAGGTCCTTCCTCAGCAGGGATCTATGAATCAAGATTGATAAATAGATAAATAAATTGATGCTTCTTGGAAAAGAGAAAGAAACAGTACTCAATGCCAAACAATGTCTGGTATATGCAGAAATCATAGGTTCTGTCAGGTGTAATAAAGGGATTCTTCCTGGATATGCCAGGAGGAACAGGAAAAACATTTGTTTTAAATCTATTACTAAATAAAGTGCGTTGTGAACATAAAATATGTTAGCTGTGACATCATCAGGTATTGCAGCAATGTTGCTCCCAAGAGGGAATACCGCGCATTCCTGTTTCAATATTCCACTGAACATTGAGTTCAATGACAATGCAGTATGTGACATATCCAAACAAAGTTAAAAATCCAAAGATATCGGAACATGTGAACTTATTATCTGGAACAAATGCAATATGGCACACAGAAATGGACTGAGGCTGTTGATCAGTCATTACAGGACATTCATAGCAATAACAGAATAATGGGCAGCATTACATTTCTTTTTTCTGGAGATTTCTGCCAAATGTTACCTGTAGTGCCAAGAGGAATGAGGGCGGATTAGGTATCAAGCAGTCATCTTTATGGTTAAACATAAAAAATTATTCTTTAAAAATGAACATGAAAACATATCTCGGAGCAGATCCAAAGTCTCAACATTTTTCAAAAACTCTGTTAACATTTGGTGAAGAATTAATGCCAGAAATTAACGGAGAAATAAAATTGACTTCATCGCTTTGTATTATCGTACCAAACATCGATGATTTAATTTTCAGTTTGTATCCAAACATAGTAAACATTACCAACATATAAAAATCTTGGTATTGTGAACTTGCGATACTTGCACCCATGAATGACGATGTGAATAACATTAACAAGTACATCCTGGAAATGATCAACACCATGTTGATGATTTACGTCGCTACTAACACGGTGGAAGAAAAAAAGGATGAGACTAATTATCCAACTGAATTTTTAAATTGCCTCTGCGCATCTGGTCTTCCTGCACCTGAACTGAAATTAAAAGATGGCACTCCGATCTTGCTCATCAGAAACATATCATCACCACAGCTGTGCAATGGAACTAGACTTCTTCTGAAATCCTTGCACAAAAACATCATTGAGGCCATTATTTTAACATGATGTGGCTAGGAGAAGAATTATTCATTCCACGAATACCATTGGTACAATCAAACTTTCCATTAAAATTTAAGCACCTGCTATTTCCGGCAACCTTTGTTTTTGTCATGACAATCAACAAGTCTCAGGGCCAGTCACTGAGAACCATAGGAATTGATCTTTGGATACCACGTTTCTCTCATGGCCAGCTATACATTGCTTGCTCAAGGGTGAGAGGTAGGTCACGTCTGTCTGTATGTATGTTTACCAAACAATCAAACTAGAAATGTGGTCTACACAGAGGCATTGCATTGAGTGTCCTACCAATTAAGGTAAAGGCAGCATCTTATTTATCTTGACCATTGCTTCACTTACTTATATTGCAAAATAAAACCCTTTCCAACCAATTTTTTTTTTTTGCATTTCAAACAATAATTAGAACCACAAATTAGTACTGTTAATTTTTCAGGTAGCTTTTCTATTATTAAATATATTAAATCATGTTAAAATATGAATGAAATAACTCTTGTATATCAGTATGAAAGACAAACCTTAGTTAGTAACTAAAACAAAGGAAACTTTTCTGAATACATAAATTGTTCATGCCTTTCCATATTAATATTTGGTAATAGAATAAAACTGATAACATTTTTGACACATATCAAAGCAAGTGAAGCAACGGACAAATACTAGTTTAAAATTATTAAGTAATAAAAGTAGATAGATGCAGGAATTTCACCCCCTAATTAATAATAATAAATAATAATAATAATTAGAGATGGGTAAATAGATGACTAGGGAAATTTCTACCAGAGCATGTACTCAATCACAAATAAAATAAAACAAATTCAGTTCAATTAATTCACATACTAATATATAACATACATGGGTCGTTTGAAAAGTCCGTGCAAAAAATAAAAACTATTTACGTATTTGGGGTAAACCTTTTTTATTTTTCAACACAGTCTCCTTTTAGGCTTATACAGTTTGTCCAACGATGTTCTAGTAGGATTTGTCCAAGTCTGCTAAATATCCATTAGAGTGTGCAACCACCTCTGCGTTTGAATAAAATCTTTGTCCCGCCAGCCATTTCTTCAAATTGGGGAACAAATAGTATTCTGAGCGAGCCAAGTCTGGAGAATAGGGGGGATGTGAAACGAATTTGAATCCCATTAACATTAATTTTGCGACCACAACTGCTGAGGCCTGTGCTGGTGCGTTGTCGTGATGGAAAAGGACTCTCTTGTGGGCCAATCGCGGGCGCTTTTCTTGCAGCTCGGTTTTTAAATGGTCCAATAATGATGAATAATATGCACCTGTAATAGTTTTACCCTTTTCCAGATAGTTGATGAGGATTATCCCTTGTGAATCCAAAAAGACAATCGCCATAACCTTTCCGGCCGAAGAAAAGGTCTTTGCCTTTTTCGGTGCAGATTCTTCCTTGATAACCCATTGTTTAGATTGTTGTTTGGTCTCAGGAGTTTAGTAATGTACCCATGTTTCATCCACAGTGACAAAACGACGCTTAAAGTCCTCTGGATTCTTCTGGAACAACTGCAAACCATCCTTGCAACACTTCACACAATTCCATTTTTGGTCAAGCGTCAGCAATCGTGACACCCATCTTGCGGATAGCTTTCTCATGTCCAAATGTTTATGTAAAATATTATGTACCCATTCAGTAGAGATGCCCACAGCACTAGCAATCTCACACACCTTAACTTTTCTGTCATCCATCACCATATCATGGATTTGACCAATGATTTCTGGAGTCGTAACCTCCACTGGCTGTCCAGAACATTCAGCGTCACTTGTGACCATATGGCCATTACGAAAATTTTGAAACCACTTATAAACTATTCTAATTGAAGGTGCAGAATCACCATAATGTTTATCAACCTTCTCTTTAGTCTCCTGAGGTGTTTTACCTTTAATAAAGTATTGTTTAATCACCACACGAAATTCTTTTTCGTCCATTTCTTGAAAATCACTCGACTTCCTTGATTCACACGAATACCAAACACAAAGAAATAGACCAATATGGCTGAAACTTGGTGTGTGTCCATTCAAGAGATGCTACTAACTAAACATGACCTCACTACGCATCGATGGTGCCATCTCTCGGACTTTGCACGGACTTTTCAAACGACCCTCGTAATACAATAATAATAACATATATAACCCTGTCTTAATATATAGTATTGGATAAAGGAAACAAAGAAACTGCCATGAGGCACTGAAAATAAGATAGGATAGGGAAAATAAACAGTTACCCGTCACTTACCACAGATGAAGGCAGGAGGGCGAGACACGTAAAAACACAAAACAAAAGGATTACACAATATTTCGGGCTTGGATGTGACCACATCTTTCCCCCTGCCATATGTCTCACCTCCTACATGAGTAAGACTAAAGTCAAAATATTGTGTAATCCTTTTGTTTTTGTGTTTTTACGTGTCTTGCCCTCCTACCTTCATCTGTGGTAAGAGACGGGTAACTGTTTATTTTCACTATCCTATCTTATTTTTAATATATAGTATAATATATAACAGAGTTACAATGATACTATTTACATTTACAGCAACTGACAATGTTCCATGGCAAAATGGTGAAATGTGTCTGCCAAAATGTTAATAGAACAGTAATTAATAGATAGTGTTTAATTTAAAATATTTTTGCAACAGCTTCGGTACATGTCAATTAACAAAGTTATTTTAATTAATTTTCATGGAAATTCTCATAGCTATTTCCCTACACACCTACATTCCCATTTCTTATTTCTTTTATCTTAAATGTATTGAGTGAAATTTCACCAGCGAATAATTTTTGCATTCACAAATTTTAATTTTAAATTGGTTTACATTCCACCACCTTACTCCCTTAGCTATAACATAAAATTTACCCACTTTGTTATTCATGACAGCTTGTAGTCACAGATATTTTTTCCCTTGAATGTTATACTCCTAATTCTTATACATATATCTTTCCTAGCCTCATCACCAATTAACACCTTACACTCTAAGCATTCTCTTCACCTTCTTCCTGTCTTAAAATGACTCCACATCCATTTCCTTAATCATATCTGTTACTGATTGTGGTCATAGGTAATTTTTATGAACAAATCTTGCTACATGACTTTACATCTCCAGCAAATCTTTCATTTAATACCCAATATATGGGTCCTTTAATACAACTCCATGTTCATGCAGTAGTCTGACAAAACCTAAATATAAAAAATGGAAAAAAACACCACAGTGTAGCACTAACATTTTCACTATTTCCTCTTCAAAAATCATATTCTACATTTAAATTGTTCTTTATACCACTTTCGTCTAGTAACACATGTGCTGATTCGCCCAATGATTATAATCTTATTATTCCATATTCTATGGTTCATCTGTGAAATACCCTGGGAATGATCCAATACTATTGTGTCAACTAATTTTAGTGTAGTAATGATGCAACAGCATTAGAGATGTGTATTGGTGAGACTCTCAGGTTATAGAGTGAAGATAAACAGGGAAACAACGGAAGGAAAAGTTTACTAACAGAGATAAAGAAACAGTTTAAAACATATTTGATATAAGTAAGAATTCAAATAATAGAGTTATTTCAGTTGGTAAAATTTAACACTCAGTTATTACGACATAATACAAATAACAGAGTTCACAACCTGCTGCAGTCTCAGAAAGTAATGTTTGGTATTGTAAAAGCAGAAAGGAGACTTATAATTATAGTTTAACTCTTTGACTGCTGACAGCGGATCGTCTACCTGCCACGCTGGGACCGCCTACCTGTGCTAAGTGATTATTCCTGGGGACGGAGCGGCCCGTGCTGTCTCACACGCCCAGTGCTGAATATTCCTGATGTTACCTCTCACGGCTGATACACAATAAATACTCTCACTACATAGTTTCTCTGCAAATAAATTAATGCAGAATCAAACAATTATTAACCCTATTTTTTGTCACTAATAATTACATCTTGCTTGTAGTTTTTACTAGATTTTCGCAGCTTATGTCGAAAGCATCGTGATTCTTAAATTTACCTTAATAGTTTACTGTTCTTACCTGCATACACGTTTATAACAACTGCAATTTTCTATATGTTCCTTACTGTATCAGAATGTTTTTGTTGAATTTTAAAGTGTGTAGATTTGAAGAAGATGCTAGAAATATTTTACTTCCGCGTTCAGACCACGACTGTTAAATTAGAGATATTTGAATTTATACAGAGAGTTAAAGGCATCCGATTTTTCCTCGTGCTATCCATGAATATAAAAAGACACCTGAAAATGATAATTGCACAAGCATCCTCCCCCATGCACTGAAATTTGGTTTGCGGAATATCTTTGTAGATGTGGATTCCAAAAATATCTCGATGTTGCTGTTTGCTGTGCTTTGTAATTACACGACTATACATAATTTTGTTTCTTTGATGAAATTTGTTCCACATAAGTACTCAACAGATTTTTCAACATTTCAAAGCTGTGAAGTGTCTGTCCATTACTACGCGAGTTCGGAGAAATCTCACAAAACCTCACCAGAGTAACAAAAAGCGGTATCTGGACATAAGTTCAACAAGAATTGCGGTATTTAGAAGAACATCTCTGGTCCAATATTAGCTAATTTTCAATTTTTTTCACGCGATGCATCAGAAGACAAATAGCTATGAAACAAAAAATTTCATCATATTCAGTATCTTTCCACTTTGATATTCAAGAATGCACTGATTCTGGAATATTCTCCATAGTGGTTATATAAAACCGATTCTATTCGTCAGCTATATATTTCATCAGTTCTTCTGTAAAAAAAATAACAAGAAAACTGACAGAATATTTGGCACATTCCCTATTTGACACATGTCCCGACAGCGTATCATCAAATGCGTGACTAACTGGATGAAAATCATTTTCTTTCCAGTCAGATTTATCAATAAGATGTAATTTCTTCGTAAGCATTTCCCTATCACTTTCTGATTCTTCATATTCAGAACAACTAACATCTCTTGTTGAAACATGAGACTGCATTGTCACCCCTGCTGACAAGTATGGTTTATGACTACAACCTTCCAATTCTGTGGAAAAGCTATCACTTCCATCAAAATCAAGTAGTTCAACCTCAGTGTCACTCCTCGTAAAAATCTCCATGATTACTTCCTCATTGCACCCATGACGTCTTGCCATTTTCTTCATAAAATACAGGACACAAAGAAGACTGATGTAATTTCTGTTGAATAGTGAACTGTAGAACAACGCCTAGGCTCCTTACAGACAAACATTCGGACGATAAGCTAGCGACCAGAATTGGAAAAGGCTATTGAGAAATGGGTCATGAAGTCCACTGTACGACTCAGGTAGCGGCACATCTATATTCGTCATCAGCACTCATGTAGCAGCAGGCGGGTGCGGCTTAACTCGTCAACAGCACTCAGGG
Organism: Vandiemenella viatica; assembly: GCA_031002005.1. Lineage (NCBI taxonomy): Eukaryota > Metazoa > Arthropoda > Insecta > Orthoptera > Morabidae > Vandiemenella > Vandiemenella viatica. Next base: position 374,709,000 of record CM061920.1, read on the forward strand.
GAAAACCGGCGGCTGCGTCTAAACTCGTCATTAGCACTCGGGGCAAGCAGGCAGCATGACGTGTATACACGTCAACAGCAGTCAAAGGGTTAATGACAGGAAAGGGCAGAATATAAGATATTTAAAATAAATGAGTAAGGTAACGAAATGTCCTGAGTTTGAAAATAGCTGATAAATCTTTAGTTAGTTAATGTATCAAGAGTGTGAGAAGATACAACAAAATAGTACAGGGATGCTAGCTGTAAACATTGCTTAGGGAATTTTTGTCAGGAACATTTTAAATTCAAACTAATTATTTTTTCAGGATTAGGGAATCTTTAACTTAGTATGAAAGTTTGATGTGTGCCAGTAATTCTAATTTTTGCATGGAAGTGACCTAAAAATGTTTATGCTGGATAGAGTATGATTTATTAACAGTTTTGTTTGTTATTTGATTGGCACTGGAGATATATTGTGAAATTTTGGAGCAGTAAATAAAGTGAATTTTGATATATAAAGTAATTTATTATAAAATCCATTGACAGTGATGATATCTTTAGCGATGATAACAAGTGTCAACTCTATTTTAGTATGCAATCATCTATTTTGGAAGATAACAAGTCATCTATAAGGATCTTCCTTACAATCTCTAAAATTACTCTGTTATTTGTATTTACAGTACCAACAATGTTAAAAAGTGCAGAACATCCTCCATTTCATATCAGTGAATTTGTAATAAAACCAATCCATTTAAACAGAAATACCTTGAAAATAGGTCACTAACAGAGATTCACATGAATAACTGCTGCTAAAGCAGTGTTGCTGATTTATGGACTACTCTTTTGTTCACAGTCTTTTCTGATTTGTTTGTATATAAATTGCTGCAGTAACTCACATGTCACTTTGGTGAAACCAATCAGTTTATAAACTTCAACTCTCATTTATGAAGTGTTACTGTTATGACTAAGTTTTATACCTCCAGTATGCAGTATTAAAATTTGTGATAAGAATAAGAAAAGTCTAATATACACTAAATGTAATCCTTGGAATGAGTGAATTTCATTATACTCAAGGAGTGAATACCGTGGATTTGAGCAAAGGTTGTCTGCTGCTACAAAGAGCACTCTTCGTTAACTGGCTGCTGCAAATTCTAATCAAGTCTCACTCAACTTGCTTGTACGGGAAATAAAACTTGGATAATATGAAACAGAATATGCAAATTAATTGTGATACCTAGAAAGACTATTTCTGACTGATGGCCAAAGGTAGGACTTTCTCGAAATGTATAAATGGATTTCAGTATGTAATAAAAATGAAACTCACACTTTAAAAACATCATGTAGATGGAATACTGAAATGTGGTAGTCTATTACAGGAAAATGTTGAGATATAAGAGGACAAGATAAGAAATGAACATCCTCTGAAAATGGTGTTTTAAGTATCACAGAAAAAACTGGATTGTACTTTTTTTCATGTTTTAAGACTTCAGGAACTGATTAATTTTATAGCTGAGAAAATTGAAAAAGGGTTAAACTCTACAGGAAGATAAAGATCAAATTACAGGAAACATGTAACCAAGAACATAAGTTGCAATTAGTATGTTGCAATGAAAAGAATTAGCTCAGGATAGAAAGAGCAGCAGCAATGCATCAATCCAGTCAAGAAACTGTTTTCACTACAGTTCTCTTAAGTGATTTTTCTAGCTACAATTTACAACTGGATGTTTCACATAGTGCTCATTACTGTAATTTTAATTCTTCTTCTTAATATAATTACACATTTCAGAAAAAATGTTTGAACTTTAAGAAATAAAACCATTAAAATCACTATTAATAAAATATTTCTCTAAATGTGTCCATGTATACTACTAGATATACAACCCACAGTATCAGTAACAACAGAATAACAAATCATTTACATACTAAAGACTTTGAGAAAAGCTTTCCTCTTCCTCATCATCACCACCACCAGCTTTTCTTCTTTTGCTGTATTGAATGATCAACACATATTAGGAATTTTATTTAAATCTATTTCTGAGCTTAGATAATTTTATCCCTTCCAACTGTTTATTATTTTTAGAATTTCAGAGCCATTATTCTTACCTGGAATGAAGATATGATTATAAAATTCTCTGATCTTCCTATTAAATTATAGGCTTTGTGAGCCATTACAATTATTGTAAAATATATTATTCTGTGTTAAATTTTTAGCATCAATAAATACATCTGACTTTATTAAACAGTAAAAATACATTTGTTTTTATATGTCTAAAGTGCATTTCAGATATATGCTGAAATATCAAGAAAAGCAATAGAAAAAATGGTACAAATTGAAATTGGTATTGAAAATTGCCAAATCTGAAACATATAAACATTAAAGCATTAAAAATTATGTGAGATTTTACACACATCGAATGGTCATTGCTCTAAATATTTTGGAGACCTAAGAAACTGTTAGCAGTGTACCGACTGCTTTCATATGTAAAATGGAATGAATTAAGGCAAATAATATGTACAGACCAACTAAAAAGTAGAAACTAAAATTTTCAGTAAACACTGTAGTCACTTTTTATCATTTTATAGAGAAAGGGTAATAATAAAGAAATATGTCTCACAGGTGTTAGTCATGTAGATGACCTGTTCTACTTGTTTCCCATTGGGAAGTTGGTACCAGGTGACAAACTACAAAATGAGGATGTAAAAACTGTGCATGCTATGACAAAGCTATGGACTAACTTTGCAAAATATGGGTGAGTAGCATATTTAAGTGTTCAAACCTTACATCATATCTATTTTTGCTAAAAGCCTGTTAAGCTAGAATGGTAAAAATGTCTTCACAGTGTAATATAAAGGCATTGTACACTTAAAAAATCGAAATAATAATAAAAAATCAAGTAAACTATTGTATTATCTCTGTAGGATTTTTTTTTCTGTGTTCAGTTTTGTTAATAATATGTTATCAAGGAACAATTTCTTTCTTACTTTGAATTTAACCTAATATTGATGTGATATTTTGTTTCTGTGATTACTTTTTCTGATTGGGTAAAACTTTGATAATTTGACCTCATATATCAGAGCTGGTTCCAACCCACAACGACTGTTCAACTTTTCAAACTAGATGTCTTTATTCTTGTTTTTGATTGTGGATTTAAAAATAATCCTTGAATTATAATAATAATAAACTGATCAGAAGTAAAAGACTTTGGTCAGCTTGGAAAAACTTTGTATCTTGAGAGATCAAGTATTTATAAATCATTTCCATGTAACTTTTGTGCTATAGGTCTTTCCAAAAATAGTCAATTTCTCATTTGTCTATTTCAGTGGCATTATTTTGTGGAGCAATTTGTTGATGAGATTAAAGAAAGGGATTTAAAAGTCTTGCATCTATTGGGGAGGATGACTAATAAAGTACTAACAAAGTAAATTATCCTGTGTATATGTTCCATTGTAAATATTAATTATAAAAAATATTGGTTATTTGCATAATATAGAAATTAATCAGTTTGCAGAGTAGCTCTCCATGTTATCAGATGTTATCAGTTTTACTGTGTATATGTGTAAACAGGCATGTGTGTGCATGTGCATGTAATTGTGTGCATACAGCTGTGGGCACTGAAGTCTTCATGGATGTACCACCGGATTCTGTTGTGAAAACAATATATCGATGAATAGCTCCCTCATCTTCCTCAGATGGGAAAACATTTGTACTGGTTGACTGAACGAGAGATAGCCTAGTCATCATAACATCATGTTTTTCATAACACAATCTGGCTATACACCCGTGTAGACTTCATTCCAATTGTACATTGGGAAAGTCTCCGTTCTTACAACTGCAGGCACACCAATACATTCATGACGTTATCTGAAGAGCAACACAGCATATAGCATGATGCCAATAGTTATTCAAAGTAAGTTGAGAGAGCTTGACTGAAGGGAAGAATGGAAAAAAATAAATGTGGTTTAAATAAATGAACTAAACAATTTGTCTTTATAGTTTCCTTCAGTAAAATATTATTTTTGCTGTTGAATTATTATTAATACCAATTTTTACTAAATACAGAAATCCTTCTTTAGAAGATGATGAAATTCACTGGCCAAGAGTTTTATCTGATGATGAACCTGAGTGCTTGGACATAGGACAGGAACTAAAAGTGGAAAAGGGACTTCTCAAAGAACGTATAAATTTCTGGAGGTCAATTTCTCTCAAAGACAATACATATAAAGATGAACTATAAACAGAAATGTTATTACTACTAAGGCTACAAGCTGAATTGTTATTATAAAAATTCCTATCATTTAATATATTGTATGAATTGTTATGTGGTTTTATTATTTGTTGAAACCCATTTTTAAAAAAATAAAGATGTTGAATTATGTTTTACTTTTATAAGAATGAATAATTTTATTAATATATCTATTTTATAAGCAATTGATATCAAATATGTCTGTCGAAAATGAAACATTTCCAGTTGTGAACAGCAATTCACCCTTTGTTACCTCATTATGTTAAAAATAGGAGGATATTAGAACTGGAGGTAAGGATTAGTGGCCTTGACGGAGAAGTGATAGATGCTAGGAAGGAACTGGACATGTTGTGGGAGGGAAACAGAGAAGGTTGAGAACTGGCAACTGGGAAAAGGAGGACAAACAGAATAAGGCAGACTTCTAATTTTATTTTATTTATTTTTTATTGAAAAATATGTTTGATCTGTTGTCAGAGTTAGACAGAAATTAGCCTACTGTAGCTATAGAAATTGGGAAATGCAGCAGACTTGTAGGAAAAGTGTTGTATATAAGTTTAGTAGACAAGAGTTAAATAAAAAGAAAGTCTTGCTGTTGGTAAGTTGTAACTTATGAGGAGTGGGCCCATCAGTAGATAAAAAATTAGGACCAGAGTTCTTGGTCATTAGTTTCTCTTGATCAGGTGGTAGAAGGTATATATTTTATATAAGACTGGATATATTTTTTTTATAAGGACATCAAAGATCAAGACCATGCAGTGATAGTGAGAAGAGTGAGAAGTAGTCTAGACAGGGATGATTGGTATAGTATTAGTGGTGACCTGGAGAAAATAACAAAAACAATGTGCCATACATGGGCCAGTTTGATGTTTGTCCTAAGACACTAAGATAAGCCACAGATGAATTCTGCTGTGGGATGAGTAAATTTAGAGCTGGAATGGCTTCATATTTCTAGCATCAGTTCTGGCATGAGCCTGTTATCTGTAGATGCTATTGATAGGCTTGACCTGCACCTAAATAGTAGAGGAAATAGAGTTCTTACTTATCTGGTTCCCTTGAAACGATTCCTGGAGTTAATGGTGTTAAGGCAGCTCCTTTTTTAGATTATATTCAAGTTTTAGGCACAGAGTGTTAAGAAAAGCTAGTATAAACAGTAATGACTTCTCAAAAACCAAAATTAAAAATTATATTAATGTTGTCAGGAAGAGCGAGCTGGTTATTTAGTTTAATGAAAGTTGTAGTTTCTTGTTAAACTGGAATGCATAAGTTTATTTCTGCTGATTGTAAATAATCAACCACCAACTTCAACTGATATGACCGCTTACTAAAGTACACACATCACTTAAGTTGACCGTGGATAAGGCTAATACAGACTGGTCGCCAAAGATACAGATCCGACTACGATAACGTAGACCCAGGCTTGAGCAATATGTTTTCCCGATCTAAGTCAGCGCTTCACTTAAACAGTTCAACTTCATGTATAGTTCTCCAAATTGCTTAAAATCATCACTACTCATCAACTATAACAGTAAAGTTACTCTACTTGTCTTTCAGGAGCTTAAATTGCCATCCCACGTGCATTATGCTACGTACACAAATTCTCATGCTTACTACATCATGCGCCGATCGGTCTCCACTGACCCTATATGCTCACTGCCGGGCCTCCTTCCCGAACCCTCTCATTGTCGCTAGACTAAGTCTTTTTGTTACAATTACGCTCTGGCAGTTTGATGACCAATTAATTCTTATGCATAAGCCTTTCCACACTACTCTTTTAGTACCAAATTACTGTCTCATCACAACCCCCCTTGATTTACGTTTGCCTTTGGGATTTATTCACTAATGGCAAACTAAATCCACCCAAGACGGATGAGACATTTTACCTTATATCATGTTATACACAAGGTATTAAAATACAATCCAAATTTCAAATTCTAGTTACTTTAAAGTTGGTGGTAGTTTTCTTTTTCTCTACATCTGTTTACAAGCATTGTTTACAGCTTTACAACAAATTGAAATATAATATCTTTAAATGGTACATAATTACTCCTCTCAAATCAGATTCATCAAAATTACACATCTTTCACATTTTCCTCTCCAACTTTAACAGTCCAAAATATTGTAAAAATACTAGTCATGTTACAACGCCACTACTTATTAAACAGAGTCCACCTGTTGTGCACCAATCTGATAATCTGGCTATGTGCACCAAAATACTAAGATTCTCCACCCCCTTTCATAAAGAAAAATATGAATCTCATAACAGATTATTGCACAATTATTACAGTACAGAAATGAACATTCATGCACATATCATAGTAAACAAATGACATACATAAACAAACAACATAAGATATATGAAATTAGAAAGCAGAAAAAAAAGTATGTTATATACATTGTGTTTGCAACTCTATTAGCCTGCTTGACTTGTAGCATAACGAGCTATTACAGCTGCAAATTTTTTGTTCTCTCTCTACGTGGCTTGTTAAGGCACAAATTATGTTTCTTATTAGCAAGTAATCCATCAGAATAAGAAATTATATAATTGAATGAGAGCTGTTTACTCTCAGGGAGGCACCAAGTGCGTCCCTGCAGTTAAAGCTTAGACCTTTTTCCTTACTTCCCACAGCATTCTTAATTTGTTACATACATACACTAAGATTTTGATGCTAAGCCAAGTAGAACTTTGACCATAAACCATGAACCATAGCCCTATTAAATATGGGGAAATCTTTCCTACTCTTGCTCGTACCTCTTATGAGAATCTTGGTGCTGCCCCCCTTCAAATTATGGATCGCGGTAGAAGCACCCCCCTTCAGATTAGGCAACTTAACTGAGTTAACCCCCCCCCCCCCTTCAAATGTGTTGAACGAGGGCATGTTTTTGAAGGTTTACTGAACTTCCTGGAATTGGAAAAATAGATTAGACTGAACCCGTGGTAACTGATTGGCTGTTGAGGCATCTGAGTCATTTAAAGGTGATGACACCTGGAATTTGGTCTTGTTTCTGGAAACTAGATCCTGATTGAGAGTTAAATCAATTAAAGGACTAGCCTGGATAATAGTTATACCTTCACTACCAAATCCTGACTACTAGATTCTCTGCTGTGCTACGGATACTTAAATCTGGAGGAACCAAAGGTGAGGGAGTGTTGTTGATAGCAACATTATCATTGGAAGGTGAGGACACCTGGAACTCGGTCACGCCTGCAGAAACTAAATCCTGATTTAGAGTTAAATCATTTAAAGGTCAAACCTGGACAATAGTTATACTTCCAGCCACCGATTCCTGAATACCTGCTGCACTAGCATGGGGAGTAGGGTGTTAATCGCCCTTTCCCCCCTGGAATGACTTGTAGGGTTTCAGTGACTTAACATTGTATGTTCCCTTAATAGCCACTACCAACTCTGCCTCTGTGTATAGCGTTTACATGTGAGTTACTACCTTGCCCGTAGTGTGTATTTCGATCATCCCTATGATGCTGGGTACCACGTGAATGATGAAAGCCCCCTCTTCCCCTATTGTAGTATAGTGTGTGGGGCTTGTCCCCAATGTGAGTGTGATTTGGTCCTTCTGTTGTATTGCCTCTGTTGTCAGAGTCTCCATTGGGGAAGCCTTGTTCATTTCGCCAATAAATGGAGTAAATATCCTTAACTTTTAACAATCTTTGTGCTTCCTCCAATGTCGTTACCCCGTGTTTAGCAAAATCCTCAGATATAGGCTCTGGTAACCTCCTGACAATATCTTTTATTAAAATTATTGCTGGCACTTGGTCCTCTAAGTACCGAGCCCTATGAACTTTTCTACGAAAGAAATCACACAAACTTTTAGGCCTACCATTCCATTTCTTCCCATTGGATATTGACCTCCTAACTTGGTATTGGACCTCCTGGGACCAGTACTCGCCCAAAAACCTATTCTTGAAGTCGTAATAAGTAGAGCACTTTTCTACAATACCATTTCACCAAAGCTCGGCAGTTCCTGCTAGGAAACTAAGCACACAATTTATTTTCTGCTGTTGAGAATAATGTACAAATTGTGTTGAGCGTTCGTACTGTTTCAGGAAATCAACAGGATGCAGGTTGCCATCCCCGTTGAAATTCCTGTAATCAACTTTTTCTGATGTGACTATCACTCCCTGTGGCCCTACCCTACCTTGCTGTGGATTTAATTGTTCTACCACTTTGGCCTCTAACGCATTCACTCGTGCTGTCACTTGACTCTCTAATAAGTATACACCTTGTCTACACTTGTTAATATCATCTGTATTTGTGCTACTGAGGATTGTAAGGGTTTCAACAGTCTTCGCAACCTCGGCTACCCTAGCCTGTGTACAGGCCCGCCGCTAGCTGTTTGAGCGCCCGCGTGCAATACCGATTATGTCGCCCCCTATCTAACTACAGTGGTGGATCTAGGAAATTTCCGAACCGGGTCAAAAGAATGCCGCCCCTTCAAACATTAATTGCCGCCCCCATTGTTGCCACACCGAGTGTTTCCGGCCGCCTGAAGCAGCTGTTGAGCTAAAAAAAAAAAAAGGTCGCCCGCTCCATAATAAGCTGCAAATTTCGTAGTGGCGACAATGGAATGACAATTATCCCGGGGCGGCGACTGTCGATCACTCGATTTGCCGCCCCCCTCGACCTGCCGCCCGCGTGCGGTGCACGCCCACTTACGGCGGCCCTAGCCTGTGTATGGTTACACACTGTAAGACTCCAACCTCCTGTTTACATTGTTCAAAATTGTCTGTTAAGTTGGAAATAGTTGCTGCAGTGTAGTCTACTTTATTGTGAATTACCTGAATGTCCTGTGTCTGCTCTTTCAGTTCTAAGTTAAGCTGGTTTATCTGTGTGTCATGTTCATTAACCCTTAAGGTAACTGAATTGACCTGTTTGGCTTGTGAGTCTAATGCTGTACTAACTGACTGTTCTAACTGTTTAACTTGTAATTCAAATTTTGAGCTATCCTGTTAGAAACAGGATAGTTTCTAACCTATCCTGTTCAGCTTGTTTCGCCTGTGATTCAAGTACTTGTTTAGTTCGTAATTCTAGTAATTGTTTAGTTTGTGAATCTAGTTACTCAAATTTTTTAGTCTGTGATTCTAGCAGGGCCGCATTTAAGCATAGGCTACATAGGCTATAGCCTAGGGGCCCGCACCACAAAGAACAACCCTCGCCTGGGCAGGTAGTAGAGCTAAAAAAAAAAAAGGTCGCCCATAAATTTTTTAGGTCCAATATTTCGAAATTTAAGAATCCAGCCACTACCGACAGGGGGCCCGCACCACATGTATAGCCTAGGGGCCCACAGAGCCCAAATGCAGCCCTGGATTCTAGTAATTGTTTAGTTTCTAACCTACTCTGTTCAGCTTGTGATTCTAGTAATTGTTTAGTTTCTAACCTACTCTGTTCAGCGTGTGATGCTAGTAACTGGCCTAACCTCAATAGGATATCGCTATCGACTGGATGGTTCATTTGCCTACCTGCCATGGGAAATGTGATTACCCTATCATCCGATGAAGATTCGCCATGTTCAAGTTGTCTTGGATGTTCCCCCTGTGAGTTAAAACCTATCAGTTCATCATCAGATGATGATGATCTAAGGGAAACTTGCAATTGAGTATCAAAGAAAGTGTCCTCCTGTCGGTCGCGCAATAAATCTACACTTGCATTTGTATTTGGTACAGTAAGGGGTGTTACTTCCATAATATCTCCCAAATATTCAGTTTGATTGTCCAAAGTTTCATCTGCATTATCCGCAAATGATGAATCCCCCCGGACTGGTATATTAGAAATCGGTTCCTTATTCATTGTATCTTTAAGGAAATATAAAAATATATATTCACAAAAATGACACAACGCTGGAACTATCCACAGCAACAACGCTGCAGTTATTTACAAAACCGAACACACAAATATGTGCCCTCCAAAATGATTAAGCGCCAAATTGCCCTAATAGAACACCTCACATATACACATGAACAAAAAATATAATGAAACCACAGAAACCCAAAATCTAAAGCACTAGTAATGTTTAGGCTTGAAAAGAAGTTGCTTAGTATGGTTTGAGATAAGCGCGTATGCTTGTATTAATGATCCACATGTATTATCAAATTACGTCGCTTATGGAAACAAACGTCACAAACACAACTAAACCTCAAGGATGGTACCATATGTTCAATGCAAAGATGATATTAGTAGCAAGTAAATCTGTGCACTGCGGATCAAGCGATTAAAACCTTTGCATCTAATTCTTTGTAGCGTCTGTGGTCTCTGGCCCGCAAATGTCAACTAGCAATATGGCGTCACTCTGTAGTTGAGAGAATGATCGCTACAATACAGAAAATTAGGTATCTGAAATTAAAGTTTGAATGAAATGAATAATAGAAAATTTTGAACAATATGGATAAAGTTTGCTAACAACAAGCCACGTAGTTACAGGTTTAGTGTTAAGCTTATGTACAATGGAACCAAATGCAGTGTTGGAACATTACGTAAATTATCAAAAGATTTTGAAACCATGAAATTGCGGAATAAAATGCTACTTGTTGGTAATAATTAACCTTGTTTGATGTGAATTGCCGCACAAATATAATGAACTTAGTGGTTTACTGTATAACACATGGCGTATGGTTCAAGTGATACCACTAGCAATTACTATGTCTTTTGAAGTCTATAATTACTGAATTAAATTGATTTTTGTCACACGTGTGGGCAAATCAAACACTGAATTTAACTGTTAACACGGAATTGCTTGCAGAAATTGCTTTTATGAATTGCACTTATTGTCACACACTACGCCGCTGCTACTGTAGTTATTGAAGCCAAAATTCTACGCAAGCGGGCGACTTATCTGTTCTGCTGATCGCTGATGATAGAACTGCAATCGCCTTGACCCACTGGAACTGCTTTCACAGCTGCTCCTCCCGGCTTGTTGTTTGAAAACGGCTGCACCTCGAAATGTATACTGCCGAAATGGTTGCCCACTGCTCGACTCTCGTTGACTGAAGATTAACGTCTGCGTCTGTTGCGTTGTTACCGTAGTTCGAAGTCGATGTTTTAATTGTCTCCTCCGTTGGTCAGTGGCATAGCTAGGGGGGGCGGTGGGGGCGGTCCGCCCCGGGTGCCACCCGTTTGGGGGTGACACCCACATTTCGAAAATAGTAATCGAAATTAGTGTGACAAAAAAAAAAATAATAAACTTTTATTCTTTGGTTTCGAAACATGTCTACTTTTATTGTTATGAATATTTGTTTTTAGGCTGATCTAGCACTTTTTGAAATGCGATCCAGGCAGCTGTGCTCATTCGCTATAGTAGAATACAATTGTTGGCAATACCGTGCGCTTAAACAAAGAGAGCATCGCTCTGTAGCTCCAACAATCACAAGAAATCATTCATTGTTATGCTTGCCACCCGTCACTGTTGTTTGGTTTGTTAGAAGCGGCGGTGGATATAATGTAAGTTTTCTTGTATAAAAAGAGGAAGTTTTAAAATTAAAGTTTATATATAATTGATAAAATCACAGTAATTAGACAGTTAAATTGTAAATCCTTGAAAATATTTAGAGAAAATTTGGAAATGAAAACCAAGCGTATGTCGGAATACGCGTAGTCTAGGTTTTAAAATTGTTTTGCTTATTTAGAATTCCATTAGCTTTCAAGCTAAGATTTACAAGTGCTTTGAAGTTTTTCTAGTAATTTTTGAATTTATTATCTGACAGATTCGTGGTGTACAAACTGAGTACATTTCACGTTATCCGATTTACACTCTGCGTTCCTGCCTATTATCGACAGTGCACCTATATTTGACATGAAATCGTATCATATTCGAATTTATGCTAATAAAAACTGCATTAAACTAGCAATACTGTCAGGTTTCGAATCAATCTGAACGGGTCCAAGTGGTCGTTGATGGTATCGTCCGTCGTTGGTAATCAGTTTTTGTAAAGCTTGTGTTTAAAACAGTCGGAACCATAACTGTTGTGTGTAGAACTGTAATGTAAATTATATATATTTTAAACTGTAAAGGAAATGAAATGTAAATTGTTAAACTATGTAAATAGAACTGTAAAGTAATGAAATGTGAATTGTCATAAAACGCAAAGAACTTGGCTGTGTGGCTGATAAGGCCGAAAGCCATTTAAATAAATAAATAAATAAAAAGTCGGAACCGCGTATCTTGCTAACGAAATCGTAACATTAGTAAGCACTTAAATTCTAGGTTCATGTAAGTTTGCTATGCTTTCTTCTGATCGAGAATATGCAAATATGATCACGATGAAATAAATAAGCGTATGATTCTCTATGAATTTTCCATAATAAATTTAGAAAAGAAGAAAATTTGTACTATGGGTAACCCCCCTGTCGAATACAGGTGTAATCCTTAAATCAACAGGGATGTCGAACTTATGTTCCTGATCAAACTGAGTGAACATTCAAGCCGTTTACAACATTTTTATTTATATGCTACAGAGCGGCGCTAGAAATGTAAATTAACACGTGAAGACGGTCTTCAGTACATACAATGTCATATCTAGAAGTCTGTAGCTACGTGTAATTTAGGCGGATAGTAAAATACTTCACTTGTGAAGTACTTCATGCAAAGACGGCAGATATCGCAAAGGCATGTTCTTATAATATCTAAGCCGTTTTTTTTTTGGTTTTTTTTTAAATTCATTGTTTTTATATTGCATTTATTGTTCTATTTTTAGGAAGGAACTTAATGTAGAGTTGCTTCTCTGACTACAGTATACAGTCTCTCCCAGGGTCTCACGACTTGTGGGGCCCGGATTCTGGGTTTGCACCGATGGAATCCCATCTGGGTCTGAAATTGCTTCTACTTGGATCAACCACTTCTGTTAACTTTCCTCTCGATATCCCTTGTGAAGTCATTTAAATACAACTTATGTTAATGTTTCAACAACAAATGATTAGGTAGTTTTCGATTTTTTAAAAACTTATAGCGAAATATTATGGTCGCCCTATAGTTACACTGGCAAAAATTAGAATCTCACCATGCATACAGGAATGGTAGAATTTTAGGAAACTTTGAAAATATATCCAGGGCCATACCCAGAAGACATGATAGCAAATGGAAATGGATCAGGATAAGCTATTACCTTTAGATACAGTTTTCAGTAAGAAATGCGTCCAACTTGAGCACCAATACATTCGTGGATTCTTGCCGACATTGAATCAACAAGTGTTTCGAATGTCTTCTTGGGGTATTTCTCTTTACACCTGCATGTCTTTTGCAGTCAGTTGTTTCGCAATTTGTGCTACTCCTGGTATTCCAGACATGCTCTATTGGGGACAAATCTGGGGACTGTGCTGTTCAAATTGTGATCGAAACCCCTTGCAAGGCTTGTGTAACGATGGCCGCAATATGAGGACGGGCATTATCTTGTTGTAAGATGCGATTTGAATGGTGAACATGAAGGGTATCACAATAAGATGCAGTACCCTGTCCACATAGTGGTGGGCTGTCATTGTGCCTTCAACAACAGCCGACTCAGTCATGCTGTCGAAACTGATTGCCGCCAAAAAATGACACCGGTGACTGCATTTGTGTGATGTTCTGAAATCACAGCAGGTAAGCCATTTTCCAATACGCCTCTGAACATGTCGTGAATTATCACTTTGCCACAGACAGAATCGAGACTCATCTGTAAACACAAATGTACGCCATTCACATGTCCTTTTATGTTTTGCATTACGCCAGGTTAGATTATGCTGGCAATGAAATCAGATTAATGGACACATTGTATAGGGTTGAGAGGGCGTACTCCAGCTTCAAGCAATTGGTTTTCAATCGTCCAGGGAGGGGGGTGACTCTCTCTGTAACCACTGTTTGGATCTGGCCTGCAGTCAACCATTTGCCAGCAGCAGCCACCCACACAATTTGGCGGTCTTCACGTGCTGTTATCCATCTGTATAGACCTGGAGTATTAGAGCTTTCTTTCATCACTGTGTAACAAGTCTGTATACTGACAATGCACTAGGGCCAATCCTTTGGGAGATTTCACGATATGATGCACCTTTTTAAAACCCGTCAATTCTCCGACCTCTCTCACAGTTAGACATTTGAGTGTATAGAGTTGTCACTCTTCACCTGGGCATACTTAGCCAACAAGAACCCGTGGACAACAAAGTGTCATGTTACACCACACTGTGCGCCACTAGTACGTTAAAAGAATATAAAAAATAGCAATTTACATAATAGATAGCACCGTAATTCTCATATTATTACATGTAAAACTTTCAATTTTAAATCATTTAATACTCTTCATGTGGGCATACTTCGGGCCAAATTTCATTCATTTATCACAACATCGTATGGGTGTTGGGATTTTAATTTGCGCCAGTGTGTGTATCAGTTGCTACGTGTAAAGGTCGAGCTCGAGCTCTATTTTGCCAATACTGGTCTGTACCGTCACCGCAACGACAGTCGGCCGAGTGGCAGCTCGCCGCCTCGCGTCCACAATTTTCCATAGCTCGCCCATGTTCCTACATGGTCTTTAGTCTCCTTTAACGTTTTCAAGTGATTGTTACAGGGAATCAGTGTTGGGGATGGCAGGTAGGTTTGATACCTTTACTTTATGTTGCATAGTTTTGGTACGAAAGTACATTTTTATCTGACTCATGTAATCACCTATCTGGTTGATCTTTTATGTACAAAAATAATATCCCAGCACAGCACTACCGGATTAACCACGTAGCAGGAGGTAGCAAATGCCACGGGCCTCATGCCTTATAGGGGGCCTCGCGCCTCCTTGGGGGGCTCCGCACCTAGGCTAGATGGGCGACCTTTTTTGTTTTTAGCTCCACAATTTTCCCCAGGATGGCAAAAATCAAGGGCCTCTTCTTCACATTTGCTTCGGGCCCCGCGCTGTCTTAATCATTACCACAATGTACCGGAATGAAAGATTCTCGCATATTTCAACGCAATCGCAATGAAATGTCAATCACTTCGCACTTGACGTGTTTGTTTTGCTTGAGGTTCATTTCGATTCATTCAGTATTTTTTTTTTTTTTTTTTAGCAAAGAATGAGGTTATAACATATTTTAATTTAAATTTAGGTCGTAAAGATTTTGTATAGTAAATATAATAATTTCATGTTATCTCAAAGTTCTAGTCAGAGTTCCTTATTAGGAAACTCGCAGTGCACCTATATCGTAGTCACCTAACTTCGAAAGGAGACCTACAGATTAACATGAAATTCGAACACGGAGCGTCCTAGAATCCTCGTATTAATAGATAAAAGCAATGCCATAGGTAAATGTCAATTTTTAGGCCCGCAAAAATTACAGTCGAGACGGGGATTTGAACCGGGACCTTCAGTATCCAAACCGCATGCAGTCATTTGAGTCACCAGTCCGAATGTAGGTATAACGAAAAATAAGTTTGGAAACATGATACAATGAATATACATTTTTCTAAACCATCTATTTTTGCTATCAAAAAACACAAATTAACTTTTATGTGTGTGAATAATTATTTTTCAGTATTTCTCGATTAGTCTGGCGTATGGTTACGGCATGCGATTCGGGTGTGGAAGGTCCCCGTTACAAATGCAGATCATGGCTGCAATTTTTGTGGGTCTTAAAATTCATCTTCAAATCTGGCAATGTTTTGATTTATTAATGCAAAGATGCTATAACAATTCCTACATGTTAAGAACATCTTATGAACATGGATGAAAAAAAAGACACTTGTTTTAAGACCAACAATAACATGAAAACAACATTTGGTCTTAAGGGAAGGGAAATTTCCGAACTCTCTCTATGCGTTCTACACATCCAGCAGACCGATACTGGTCCACACCGTCAAAACATAAACCAATTCAATGATGGCCGCGTGTCGGCCGAGTGTCGGACGACATGCCGTGTTCTTTGGACAAACTTCGACCGAGTAAGAAACGTGTCGGTGCAGTGACGGTGCAGAACAGTATCAGGCAAGTGAGGCCCGATCTTCAGAGGAGTTAAAATTGATCTAAAACCACTTTCGATCACCAGTGATCAACACGTGGCTAAAATCTTGCCATATTGATTATTGAACATTAAGTAAATCAAATTTTTAATTTCGAAAATGTGATTTACGGGTTTGCAGTTGTTAAAGCTAGAAAGAGGGGATTGTGAAAGCAATTGTTTTTATTTTATTTGTATATCTTTTAAATGTGGTTAATCTTACAATTTTATTAACTATTATTTTTAAATAACAATAAATTTTTATTTAATTATGTTTTATTAATATCATATTATACCCCTAAAAGATGATATAATATACTCAATTTTGGATTTAAGTTTTCAAGGGGTGACACCATTGATATCCGCCCCGGGTGTCACCCACGCTAGCTACGCCACTGTCGTTGGTCACCACACGCACGCCATGTCGGGAAAAGCGAGCTGGTTATTTAGTTTAATGAAAGTTGTAGTTTCTTGTTAAACTGGAATGCATAAGTTTATTTCTGCTGATTGTACATAATCAACCACCAACTTCAACTGATATGACCGCTTACTAAAGTACACACATCACTTGATTTGACCGTGGATAAAGCTAATACAGACTGGTCGCCAAAGATACAGATCCGACTACGATAACGTAGACCCAGGCTTGAGCAATATGTTTTCCCGTTCTAAGTCAGCGCTTAACTTAAACAGTTCAACTTCATGTATAGTTCTCCAAATTGCTTAAAACCTTCACTACTCATCAACTATAACAGTAAAGTTACTCTACTTGTCTCTCAGGAGCTTAAATTGCCATCCCACGTGCATTACGCTACCTACACAAATTTGCATGCTTACTACATCATGCGCCGATCGGTCTCCACTGACCCTATATGCTCACTGCTGGGCCTCCTTCTACCGAACCCTCTCATTGTCGCTAGACTAAGTCTTATTGTTACAATTACACTCTGGCAGTTTGATGACCAATTAATTCTTATGCTCTATCCTTTCCACTCTACTCTTTTAGTACCAAATTACTGTCTCATCACAATGTAAACCACCAAAATATCAGAGAGTTATCAACCAAAGTGGATGGATTGCTAGTTCACATAAATGAATTGAATGCTTTCAATAGAATTGATGTTTTATACTTGTCTTAACACTGTACAAAGGGGTACCCAAAAATAACTAGAATAACATTGCCGTTGGCAGCGTTTGTGTAGTACATGTTTCTGCTGCTACGTGTTTATAGCGAAACTCATTGCCATTTCAGTTCCACCTGTGTTGTCAACCTGTCTTTTTCTGTTAATCTGCAGTAATTGTTTTTTTCTAGCACTGTTTTGTTGTTGTTTTGTTTTTGATGGTGGCAAGTTTAAGTGAACAATGTGCAGCAGTGAAATTTTGTTTTATACTCAGCAAAAATGATGCTGAATCTATTTTAATATTGAAAACAGCTTACAAAGATGATACTATGGGAAAAGTCAGATGTACGAGTGGTTCGCTTGGTTTGAAAGTGGGGACATGGATTGATGACCAACCTCGTTCTGGACGTCCATCAACTGCCGAATTGATGAAAATGGTGAAAAAATTCGAGAGATTGTGCTCTCAAACCATCAACTGTCAGAGATTAGTGGGTTATCTCGAAGCTCAGTTCAGCGAATTTGAACTGAAGATTTTGGAATGGAAAGTGTTGCTGCCAAGTATGTTGCTTGAGCTCTGACTGATAATCAAAAAGAAAGTCAAGTTGAAACTTGTTGTGCTTTGAAACAACAGCTTGAAATTCATCCAAATTTTCTGTCAAAGCTCACTACGGTGATGAGTCATGGTGCTATGGTTATGACCCGCAAACAAAGCTAAAGTAAAGTGATTGGAAGGCGCCATTGTCACCCCCTCCAAAAAAATGTCGTCAAACCAAATCAAACATCAAAACAATGTTCATTTGCTTTTTTGATGCCAAGGGTTTGTAGTTCATTCAGAGTTTGTGCTCCCACTTCAGACTGTCAATAAATCCTTTTATTTGGAAATTTGTGAAGACTACACAACAGTGTTTGTCAAAAAAGACCCTATTTATGGCAGACAGGAAATTGGTTCTTCCACCACGACAATACACCTGCACACACAGCTTTCTCTGTTAGGCAGTTTTTGGCTAAAAATGTCATGGTTATGCTGCCCCATGCACCTCACTCACCTGACCTGACTCCATGTAACGTTTTCTTATTTCTATGCATGAAAAAGGTCATCAAAGAATACCAATTTGACAACATTGAAGAGGTCAAGAAAAAATGAGGGAGGAGCTGTCAGTCATTTATAAAGATGAACACAGAAAATGTTTCGAACAGTGGAAGCACCGTTGGGACACTTCTCACCAGCGCCGGCTTTAGGGGGGGGGGGGGGGCGACCCGGGCGACCGCCCGGGGCGCCGGGGTCTGGAGGGCGCCGGGGTCTGGAGGGCGCCGGGGTCTCGAGGGCGCCGCGCGTGCCAGCTTAACTTAACCATTTAATTTAATTACATACTTCTGTCGATCTAAAGAAAAACGAAATGCAGCGTATTAATGTTCATGGACTTATCTCATGGGTGTAGGTATTTTCCATGATGGCTCGCTCCCTCGCGTCCACACTTGTCCATAGCTCATCCGTGTGACGGACGGGTTCTTATGTGTTCTTCAGTCTCCTTTAACTTTTAAATTTTGTTGTTTCACAGTATTAATGTAAAAAAAAATTATCTTAAGAATGATATGGGAATCGCAGATAGGGTTACCTCCCGTACTTTATTATAGAGTAGTGTATTTTATTTTGCGTAGGCATACTTTATAATCTACAAATGTAATAAGTTATGATAAATACTTTCTTTTGCCTGATTCCTGTAATCTCACTGTTTGTAGCTACGTGGCCAAAAGTACTTAATGCGACCAATATATATCACATTATTTTGTTTGGGCCCTCACAAGTACATTTAAATAATTTACCGAAAAATCAAAATGGGCGTCATTTCTCTTCAACTTATTACTCAAGAAAGCTTCCAAACGAAGAAACTATCAGATGTCGGTGGTTAGTTTATTCAATATCAAACGATAGTGTCTTTTGTTTTTGTTGTCGACTGTTTGATTTAAAGTCAACTGCAAATTTGACCACTACTGAAGGTTTTAAAAAAAAGGAAACATTTAGGTGAAACTTTGAAAGTGCATGAAAATAGTCCTTCACATAAAAAAGTATTTATTCAATGGACTGAAGCTGAAATCAGGTTCAAAGCTGATTCAACTATTGACAAGGGAGAACAGTGGGTAATTTCTAAAGAAAGAATATGATGGAACAATGTGCTTCAAAGATTGATGCACATAATAATGGATATGATAATGACGCAAACATGAAGGGAAAAAATAAAGGCGTACGTAAAGAATTATGGACATAAATCCGCTAGCTTTTTTTGTACCATGTAGATGCCATAGTTACAATTTAGTTTTATGCAATGTGGCAAAATCATCGGTAAAATCCGTTACCCTGTTCGGAATTTCAAAAAAAAAAAAAAAAAATTTTTTGCAGGATCGGTAAATAGATGGAAAGTGACACGCGCTGGGAAGCTGGAATTGAAAGCGTCAAAGCGGTTCTCTATCAATTATGTGATATGCATGATGCTTTGGTTTCCTTGGCTGATGTTACCAAACAAAGCAATGCCTCGACGTCATCCGAAGTGACCACACTGGCAGGACGAATAAAAGATTTCAGCTTTATTGTTTCACATAATATGGTATGATGTTCTTTTTCAAATTAATGTTGTGAGCAGAGCCAGTCAGTCATCTAAAATCAACTTTGTCGACTTTACTGAAATGCTTGATAAATGTTGCTCTTATTTGAAAACTTATAGACAAACAGGTCTCAAACAGGCTATTGTAACAGCAACTGAATTAGCATCGGAGCTTGACACGCAACCAGTTTTCAAACCTCAAACTCGACTAAGACCTATTAAACGTAGACCGGGTGAAGAGGCTATTGATGAACCAATAACTGATCCAAATGAAAGGTTTGAAGCAGAGTTTTTTAATGCTCTTTTGGACACCGTGCATATATCTATGAAGGAAAGATTTCAACAGATGCAAGATTTCTCTGCAATGTGGAATTTCTTGTTTAACATATATATATATATATAAAAATCAAAACAAAGAAAAACTAATGCAGCATTGTCCTGTATTGCAAGAAAAGTTAACGATCAACTTTAAATCTGACATTGATGGAGATTTATAGAGCGATAAAATTTTAGGTCTCCAGCACTATCTCGAAGACCATCAGGCAACATCTATTGAAACATTAAACTTTATCAAAAAGTACAATCTTCAAGAGTTATACCCCAACACCTGGATTTCGCTGCGTATTCTGTTAACAATACCAGTGACTGTTGCAAGTGGCAAACGCAGTTTTTCTAAACTAAAATTGATAAAAACGTACTTGCTGTCTACAATGTGTCAAACAAGATTAACTAGTTTAGCCTCGCTGTCCATTGAAAATTAAGTTGCATAAAATGTAGATTTTGCCAGTCTTAAAAGAGAGTTTGCTGACAAAAAAGCTAGAAAAGTAAGGTGTTAGTTTTATTGTTTTAATTTTCGTTTTTCATTTAATGTTTCACGACTAAATGCTTAGAGAATAAATCCATAAAATGTTATTATTAATAATAATAAATACATGTTTGTAGTATTATATTATTTAAGTAAAAAATATGGTACAAAATTCAAAATATATAAAAAAAAAATTATAATCAAAAATAAAAGGGCGCCAGACGCATGACTCACCCGGGGCACCTAGATGGTTAAGGCTGGCCCTGCTTCTCACTACGGTGGAACTAATTTTAAGGGAGGAGTAGTTGTAGGGAACATAAACACCACACCGAGCTACAGCAGCCGTCAAAATCTACAGTTGCTGAACATTGTCTTGAGACACAGAATACTATTAAATATGAGGACACCGAAGTTCTGAGAAACACATCTCACTTCTGGGACTGTGTGTACAAGGAAGCCATTGAGATCCGGCTACGGAGTAACCAAATAAACAATGACAACGAGTTCCAACTAAGCCAGGCTTGGAACCCAGCACTGAAGCGGCTCCGCAAACACCAGAGCCGAGGCAATGTGCACAACGGAGGTGGCGTACAGACTGATGGCCTCTGCTCGACACATCGAAAATTCGTACATCTATGAACAAATGACCCAGCTGCATGCCCGAGAGATCTTCAAATATTCCTAGATAACTCAAAGTTCAGTTATACTATCAAGCCATCTATTAATGGACTTTTAAACCATGATGCCTAGTTATTAACTATTCACACTTTGGTAAGAACTAGCTCAAAGGGTAATGCTTTTAAAGCTCAGTGATTAATAAATAATGAATCGGTTAGTTATTTTATAAATTGCTTGAACACACAAGGTATGAATGAAGATAAAAACATTTTTAGTAGCATTGTGCTATACGACTTTGAAAGTTCCTACCGCATGCAAAGGTCTCAAAAAGAAACATCCCCCCCACCTAAAAAAAAAGAAAGTTGGATACCTGTAGACATTAGAAAATCATCCAATTTTTATATGAAGATATATATATTACCTCTAGAAATGGTCACAATACTAATATCAAAAGACAATTCAAGCAGAACTGCAAAATACCAAAAAAGATTATTGAAATATCTAAAAGTATGTGCCACCAACATAAGATACATGACTGTGATAATAAAATTAAGACAATATGGGATATTATAAAACATAAAATATAGAAGAACAGGCAGCTTAGGAAAGACATTTATATCAAACAAAATTAAGTAGAAACCAATTTTCTAACTGCTGATATATTTAATAAACATCTTTTGTGTGTTGCTGATAAGTTTGACTACCAGTAGCTCAGTAAACAGCAGTATGGATTTCATCGATGCAGGCTTCCAAGAAAATTTCACACTATCTGTAAATTTATCTAGTCCATGAGAAATTTAATAAAAGTTATCATGTCTCTTAAGAGCAAATACTTGAGTGGTTATGATAGGATTTCCAGCTGATTAATTAAACTGTATTCAACACAATTATGTGATATACTAAGTCATCTATTTTATATATCTTTAATTGAGGGTACCCCCAAAAAGAGCATAAGTGTGCTGTAGTTAAACCACTCTATAGGAAGGAGGAAAGGGCAGTTGTACCAAATTACCATCCTATTTCATTACCAACAGATTTGTTCAATTTTTTTTTAAAGTACACTCTTTGGGGGGGAAAAACTGACAATTGGTGTCAGAGTCCTTAAAGACCCTAATTTTGATAATCTGACAACATCGGACAGCATGTTTTCTGAGGAAACTGAAGCTCCTCAGTTAGCTCTGTCCAATGTATGATCCCATTGGTGGGTATTCAATTTGGCGCCATCTGTATTTCATTTCCTTATGTCAATGCCTGGAACAAGACAGGAACACTTCCCCCCCCACTGACTATTCTTATTGGCAGGATAGTTCATCAATCTTCCCTACATTTCAGTAAAGGCTACTGACCAAGAAATGTAATGCATTTTACTGCAGTGGAATGGGTTGTCATATTCTGCACTATACGGCATGATCATTGGATTGGACAAAATTCAGTTCCAGTAGATGACCAGCCATGCTTTTCCTAAATTCAGGTTGTGAAACATATCATTAAAGTTGTAATTAACAAAATTGCAATAAAGTATGGCAAACAAGAGCCAGTGTTACATTTTGTTCCAATTGTTTATTGTAAAACTATAACAATAATTATTTACTAGAAAAAAAGTCTTGTTCTGAGTTGTGTTAATTTCATTCTAGAACTTGTTTATCTCATTCCAGGTCACGTTTATCTCATTAGGCACCATGTTAGTCTCATTTCGGTCCGTCTTTGGCTTGTTCTGATTCGTGTTAGTCTCGTTCCGGGTCATGTTTGCCTCTTTCCCACTCGTGATAGTCTCGTTCCGGGCCTTCTTTATCTCGTTCCAGGTCATGTTTTTCTCATTAGGCACCGTGTTAGTCCCGTTCCGGTCCATGTTTGTCTTGTTCTGAGTAATGTTAGTCTTGTTCCAGGTTGTGTTTATCTCGTTAGGTGCAATGTTAATCTCATTCAGGGCCAGGTTTGTCTTGTTCCGAGTCGTGTTAGTCTTGTTCTGGGCCTTGTTTATCTTGTTCTGAGTAATTGTAGGTATACTTTCAGGAGTCAGAAGTAGTAACATGTGTTTTATCATTTTCATGCCTTATGCACTACTAGCAAATAAATTTCCACTGATGAATCTGCCCATAGCTCCAATATCAACGGTGAAGAATTTGTAATCCACGTACGCTTTTCCTTTTCGACAAAATATACTCATTAGGCTATTTAAATTAATTTAATTGCATTGAAGCACAGGCTCCGGTGGCAATTTCCCTACATCCCCATCTTCCCCCTATTCTTCACCCACCTAAAATTGGCCTCAACAAATTTTATCTTTAAATTCTTTCAACATTTTCGGTAAATTATTCACCATTTCTCTTGGTAACTCATTCATGTCCCTGACACCATTACCTAAAAAAGAGAATCTTCACACACCTTTGTGCGTGAAATCGAGTTCCAGCTTGTGGTCATGGTCATCTTTTCCATTCCATGCACTACTTTTTATACCTACTCCAATTTCTTTCCATGCCTCATCACCAGTATACACCCTGTAAACTCCCATGACCCTCATCAGCCTCCTCCTGTCTTGCAATGAATCCCATTAAAGCTCCTTTATCATATTCATCACTGATTGAACTCTGTGATAATTTCCAGAAACAAATCTAACAGCACTTTTTTGCACCCTATCCAACTCCTTTATTTGATAAATAAAATAAGGGTCACATACTACACTACCATATTCAAACAATGGTCTGACCAAAGTTTTGTAACCCAATTCCTTTACTTCTCTTTGTACATCCCCTCATCACTCTCTCCAACAAGTACAGAATTTTTGAAACCTTTTCCTACCACCTGTCCAATGTGTTCTGCCCAGTTAAGCTTGTTATCAAATGTAATGCCAAGATATTTACATTTCAAGTCTTCAGCAAGCAATTCCTTCCCCACCTTATATTCATAATTAAACTTTTGTTTTTTATTTGTGTATCTAATAAGCTGACTCTTCTTTGCATTTATCTTCATCCCATGTTTACCAACCCAACTAGAAATCCTGTCCAGATCACCCTGCAACTGTTTACAATCCTCTATATTTTTGATTCTTCTATATAGCATTATGTTATCTGCATACAATCTTATTTCAGATAGTAAACAATCAACACAATAATTCATTAGAATAATGAATATCAATGGTCCCATTACACTACCCTGCAGCACCCCCATTTTTACTTCCCCTTCTTTTGATACTATATTTCCTACCCTAACTTTCTGTTTTCTACATTTTACAAATTCTTCTTCCCAGCAAATCACTTTCTCATCCACTCCAATAGTTTTTATGGCTCACTCTGTCAAACGCCTTTTTTTTAAAAAAATTTCTTATTTGGCAAGGAATAAACATCATCTGATTCTAATATTGACAATTGTTAGTAATAATAACACTTGTTCTTAGCGTGTCCTTTATTTTCAGATAAAAGTGGTATGCGCGCCACTTGGAAACTGCGTCTCAATATACAGAGCAACATGCTACACATGTCAAATACACGCTTTATGCCACTCGTGTCACGTCATGTCACATACGCTATACACGTCTCAATTTGTGCCTTGCCTTAGTGTTGCCTATTCCGCCAAACTCAAAGCAGCGTGCAACAATTTGCAACAAGTATATATGAATATAAAGACAATACACAAATAAATTAACAGACGTTGTTCAATCTCACTTTGATAATGGAGCTCGCTGTTATTTTCGAGAAAGCTTGAAAAATTTATGAAAAACTGGATGTGGAATATAACCGTCTTTGAATAGCGACAAGGCAAATCTACAGATCAAATCAACCATCTGAAAATACAGAAAAATTCTTCAGAATATCAACCTTCATTCCAATGGTTCAATCATTTCTTCCCTTAAAATGTGATTTTCTTCTACACATAAAAAAGTCTTTTTGCTTATACTGCTACACCAAAAAAATATAAGAAAGTTGGACAGACCTTCCTTTTAGCTGTGACAGAAAATATACAGAACCATTATGGATATTTTCTAAAGAATTTTATTGCGGAGGTTATCATGTGATGTGATATGTTGAAGGCAGATGAAGTGAGGGATGTGGCCTTAAATGAATCCCTTGTTGAATATGCAGATTTTAATGCTCAAGCCACCATATTATACCCCGCCATATGTTAGGCAATCACGATTGACCTAACTATTCCAGCAACAACACGTAGTATTGAACAATCATTTAGTCCATACGTTATGAAGGGTCAAAATGTAGAACCATTAATGATGGGAAATGCAAGATTAAATGGAATATGTGTGCTCATTGTTTATACAAAAAGGATAGAGAAGGATACTGAATAAGGTGTTTAAAAAATATTGACAACAACCCAGGCTCCTTAAATTATTTTTCAAACAGTTAATTTGATAATAAAATATTTGTTTCTTAATCTTTATCTGTATATTTTCTTTCATGGTAGTGGGGTGCAAGTACACTCCCTGTTGTATTTTTATTCTTTTTTTTCAGATCGTCTATTTGTGTAGCTTTTGGACTTCGTGTTTCTTTATAGCTTAAATCACAGTAGCCAGAGATACATGTCCCATTTAAACTTGTTCAAAACTTTATTCTTCACACTTATTAACCTAATTTCTTCTATTCCAATAACAACTAACTTTCATATGAATTAATGCACTTTATTAAAGTAGCATTCAGTAGGTAAGGATCCAAAGATACAAGGTCCTTTGCTTGCAGTAATGGTTTATCATCAACTCAGACACACACATATTACCTCACCGGCTCTGTGGTTGTTACCCCAGTATTTTCCATGACTACTAATTTCTCCACAAAACTCGTTATGCTACACCCCTTACACCACTCTCCCGGCGCCCATGGTAAACTTAATAAAAAATTAATTGTTATAAGTAACCTGACTCAGACACAATTTAATCACATGTTAATCACAAGGTTGACAATATAAAAGAGATTCAAAACATGTAGGCATGTACTAAACTTACCAAAGCATACAGATTATTTAGAGAAATTTGACACTATATACAGAGCACTTTATATAAACTTTTATCTCTGAAACACAGCCGCCAAATACGGTTTTGTGTAATAATGTTTAAAAGAATCTCACCATAACAAAAATACTGTAAACATTGTCAACCGCCCTCCCACTGTTGTATTCATTGTGTAACCAATCTTAAAACATTCTTACCCTACTACTTAGTTCAGATGTGTTCAGAATCCTCTAAATTCAACATAAAACCCAAATTTTCTTAAAAGATAAATGAATGAACTTATTATTACACTGGTTAGAAGCTGTGTTAACACTTATCAATAGGCACAAAAAAAATAGTAGTTTGTAGTTTCATAAAACTGTATCTTCCTGTGTTGGCCTAATAAATCGAAATGACTGTACCCAACAAAGTAAATACTGTGAACTTAATGTATCAAATCAACGTGCAAATTTATATATTTTTTTCAACGTATCTGTGTGTCAGAATCTGATGATTTATCGAATCAGCTCGAAGCATTGTGCCACAAATATCGATTTTACCGATACATTTACATGTATAGAGAATTTTAATATATTGACTTAATATTAGGTTAAAAAATAATTTCCATAACTATTACATATCATTATCAAAAGAACTGACTTGTATACCATTCTGTGCAGCTTTCTGAATTAGGAAATAAAACATTTCCAGTAAATTTATAAACTCATACTGAAAGAGATTCTGGTTTAGAGCACATTTTACCCCTTGAAATACTTTACTTCTTGAGTTTGGTAACCAAAAAGGGCTGAGGAAATAAATATGCTGTGTTAAATGGATGATAACATAGTAATTGTATAATAGTGATGTAATTTTTGTTAGTTTTTTTTTTCAACAAAAAATTAAAACGGAGAAAAAAGATGAAATATCTTATAATGTATAAATAAAACGATTAACAAGTGTCTTTTAAAAATGCATTCAAACATATTAACATGTTTGTAGTTAACACAGGTAATTGTGTTGTCAGGGCGTTGCCGATAGTGGGGGTTGGTGTCGGATACTTCACCTGAACCAGTCTTCTTCCAAAATATTCTAAGTCCAAAAAAAGTTCTGTTACCGTGTTGAAATATTTATGCTAACTGTTAGAATTGACCACAGTCGCCACTTACAGTTTATAACCTGCTGCAAGAAAGGTACTATTGTAGAAATGAAAGTCACATGTTGAATCACTGAATTATATTCTCAAAATTTTTCACGTAAGTATTACAAGTTACAGTTAGCAAGGCAATCGGATATTAACGTTCACCAAAGATCACAGGTTGAGAAACAAGAGCAATAACCGCAAGAAAGAACCCCCAAAACTGAATTGAAATTTACATCACTTGGCTAGAACTGTTCGCCTGAATGTTCCAACATGGCTGCCGTTAGGCGTGCGCTAGTCCATGTAGACTCGTTTCCCGCCTATCCTACCATGACGTCAGAGTTCCCAACATCCACCGCTCTCCACGCAGCGCCTAGCACGAACGTGCTCCCACTTGCACATCTGGATAGAGACTGGAACCCGAGCGTATGTAGGGCCTCTACCACCAATCTTATATAGGCTTGCCTCACGTGAGGCCGTATTACCTTGGTGCGCATCCCCGCTGCGACACATACCCTACTGTTTACTCTAATAACCTCTTCATTATAAGTCTGATTCAAGCGCGGAAATGGGAAAGTTAGGTGTGTTTCGAGTTGAAGTGTTTAGTGTCAGCAGATAGTTCTATTTGAGTCTCCCCGAAGACTACTAAATATGGATGTGTGAAAAGACTTACCACGTTAGTCAATATTTCGTAACCTTTTTTTTTTTTTTTGGCTTTAGTTACTAACTCGAGATTAAGCTTAAAATATTATTCCCGTTTTTAGTCTCTCGAAAATATACACTTCGTTAAAATCTGTCAGGAAATGGTTAAGTTTTTGTAAAAACAGTGACTTCTAACAATCAGTTGTAATTATTATTTATGTTTTGTCGTATAACTCTGAAGTTTTGTGGATTATCAAGCCGGAAAAATTATCAATGTGTAGCCTACATTAAACTGCGTATTTTAGAGTTTATTTCATCTTTGTAAGTGCCATATCTGAGACACAATAAATTGTTTAGTTATTTACACGTGGGTTGTTACAGAGTGTTTTTAGAAAATTCATAACATTGGTTCTATGGCTTTAAATGACGTGAAATTAATATGTACGAAACTAGAAGAATGGATTGTTAAGGCAAACTACTTTTTAACCCGGAATCTGAATAGGCTTTTGAATAATAAAATGTTGAAGGTGGGTGGTCTATTTTACGTGTTCAGATTATATTTAAAAATACTTAGAGTGTTGGAAACTATCAGATTTACTTGAATTTACTTCTCTTTATGGCTGTTTTAATTTATTAGCTACTTTATACTGTGTGACTGTGTTTAAAATCAGTGTAGAAGCATATAATGTGTGCAGTGTCTGTAGAAAGTTACTTCAAAATTGGATTACCAGACAGAAGGTCAGTAAAATGTCTTTAAATGTGTTTAGAAAATTAATTATGTGTGTTTACTATCATTTACATGCTCTTAGCGCTTTTTAAATGGTTTAATTTTATCGGAATTAATTCTGAAAAGTTGAACAATTTTATCGGTTTACCGGTGTCTGTTTCTTCACTGATATCTCATATCTTACGGACTGAAACTGCTTAAAACCTATTAAAACTGAAAGATTAGTTTATTTCCTTTATATTTGTCTACTTTTTAACTCCTGAACTTACTTAAAAGACCTCAAATTATTTGTGTGAACTGTTTAAGAAAATGAGTGTTCAAACTTCTTCATAATTACTTCTCGTGAGTATTAAATGCTTTAAAACTATCAGAAACCTGTTAAATATCCTACTAAACTGTCTCAGGCATTATTCTGTTTACTTTTAGAACTTTAAAATGGTCAAATTCCATCGCAATGAGTTATTTCCATACTGCTTCAGTCTACTATTCAATCATCCAGTTTATTTCTTTAAAATACTTGCTAAACTATATTTAACTGTGAAGTTTTGGTTATTGTGAGTCTAGGCTTGGCTATTATTAGTTCTTTACACTCTTTACTGTATGAAAATCACATTAGAGATACCAAAACTGGTATATTCCAAAATTAATGGTTAGGTTTGATTTATGTTGAAATTCACTGTTTATCTCAGGAATAACGCTTATTAGTCATGATGAAAGGTTTATTTAGGCAATATATTTACTATTCTATACCATTTGCTTCTTTTAAATCCATTTAGAATATCTTTCTGATTAATGTTAGGATCTGTTGTGGAAAGTTTACTTTTACATGAAATGACCTATTTCCTGCTGAAATATCAAGGCTTTATGACAATTTATAGTTTAGTACCTGGGTGACCGATCTACGCTCGGTATCTTTCGATTTCTGTTCAATATCCAAGATTTCGAGTAAAGTTTGATTAAAGTAAAAGGCTTGAAGGCTTCCTAGGCGTTTTGAGGTGCACAGTTCACCAAAGAGAAGCTTAACTAACATCAGTAGGCGTACTGGTACCTGAAACTTCTACGTAATGAGGTTAGAGCCGTTTTCGAGAAAACAAATACAAATGTGCTCCTTTCTTTTTAAAAAAAAAATCGTGTTAAAAACTTGAAAAGCAAAACGTTATCTACATGTGAAATTTCATCCAAATCGCTAGATCCATTTGCAAGACCGCCTCACATATTACTTTTAAAAAAATGCTATTATTATGTAAAATAGAAATCTTAATGCCAGTTTGATAGGCCCTATTAATTAATGGTGCGAGATTTGTGGTATTTCAGAGGATTCTACGATAACCCTTGATGATGGATTCTTATGTAACTCGACGAGAAAAATTGAAAGTAAAAAATATTTTTTTATATATATCTCGCTTAGTTCTCGAGATATCGTATCTCAAAATTTACGCGGTTGGTTGAAATGCGACCTGAACCAGAAGACATATTTCGCCATAGCCAAGTTTGATGGTGAATTCGTATGAAACTCGTAGAGACAAATCGAAAAAAAGGAATTTTTCTGATATCTCGCTTAGTTCTCGGGATATTATATCTCAAAAGTGAAGAGGTTAGAATTAGCTCCAGCCTGGACCAGAAAAAAAAATCCACCAAAATGACCATGTCTATATGGTGGAAATGTAATTTCAATGTTTTATTTTGTACCAAGTGGTTGTTGTTAGGTTTAAATACAGCCTGGACCAGAAGAAACGTCGCCAAAAGCACAATACCTATAAATGATTTTTGACATGCTATATCTCGAAAACCAAGAACATTTATTCTTTATTTTCGATATGTTTCATCGAGTTCTATAAGAATTCATCACCGGGTTGTGACGTTAATAGAACATCATCTGTGCTAAATTTATTCACTCTGATAAAACTATGCTCATACATCGCAGTAATCTCACATCTTCTGATCAGCATTTCAAAATGCTAATAAAACAATTCCCATAAGAAGTAACCTTCGTTATAAACATTAATAAAGCACAAGGTCAGACGATTCAAAAGGCAAGATTCTATTTATCAGAACCCTTTTTTTCGTATGTGCACTCGCACGCGGCTTTTTACTTTATTATCAAACTCTACTCGAAATCTTGTACATTGAACAGAAATCGAAAGATGTTTTATAATTAAGGAGGTAGTATTTATTGACTAACTAACAACCACTTTTTACGGTCAAAAAGTAAACGATGATTACTTTATAAAGAAGTTTCTGATAAAACCATTGATAAATTTTTAATTATCTTCCTTTTTAAATGTTTTACAATTAAACTTGCAGTGTTAATATTTCCACGGGTCAGCCAGTATACAAGAACTGTTCGTTTAATTATTCTTTGAAACCAAAGAAAATCAATTTGTAGGCTTTCTGGTACCTGAATTTTCTACGAGATGGCGCTAGTGCCGTTTTCGATATACGGAGTGACAAAATTGTTCGTATTTTGTAAACTCGCTTTTTTGCAGGGAAGACAACTATTCAGGTAATCTTAAAAGTCAAAACGTTATCTAAATACCAAATTTCATCCAAATCATCACATCCATTTCCGAGATCCGAAATATATATATATATATACAAGAATTGCTCGTTTAAAGATATAAGATTTATGTTGGTTATGTGTTATTTATTCACTTTACTTTACTAGAAGTGTGGTTATTTTGATTTTAACTGTGGTACCGGATACTAAAACGAACCCCATACTTGATCGGATTCTAACAAAATCTTAAAAATAGAAGGAGGGATACCTTACAGTGTGAAATTTTGGGATGTAAAATAACTAATATGTAAACAGTAGTTTCAAATACTATTTGTTTTTTTCCCCCCTTTTGTTATCTGAATGAACCTAAGGTAAGCAATAAGTTCCCACACATACAATCTAAACAGCTTAAAAACTGATAGAATATTTTTGTGTGGTCTCAAGGACCTGGTGACAAAATTACTTACTGGCTGCACAATGCTCAGAACATAGGCCTACCTGCCACATAATTTACCAAGGGATATGTTTTGTAATCTACCAGCTAAAGTCTTAAGCAAAGTGAGATAAGACGTCAATATTTAAGTGCTTCAGGTATTCCTGAAAAACCATTATTTACTTTTTGTAAAAGTTGTAATCTTCATTTTATTTAAACTTTTACTAAGTGATTAACCTTGACTTCAAAGCAGCTGTAGCGAAGATAACTGAAATTCATTCAATAATGGATGTTTGGGAATTTTAATTGAAAAATAAAAGCATAGTAGCAGAGAGAACAGGATATCTATTCTCCGCAGTGAGTAGTTAAAACATAAATGGCAAACGTGGATGTTTGAGATAACTGCTCAGTTAAACTGAATGTGTGTAGATACATTTGCATTTGGCGAGCCAGTGGTGTCAGAGCATAGTTAGCAGTTATCAATTAAACTAAGCATACTCCCTGAAGTATATATTGCAAAACCGTTTCCATATACTTTCTGTGCATAAATGTAAGTCTTATTCACTGCACCTACGATATTATTTACTTCTTTTACGGAGCTACACATGATTTAATCCAGCTCAACAGTCATAAAGACGATCATATTTGACAGAACCTCTATAAATCTCTGTGACAAATGTGTAAACACTTGCTATTCACAGTGCCAGATCTAGGGAACATTTAGTCCAGGCAGATACTTCAGGGTGCAGCAAAATCGTTTCTTCTCTGAGAATACGATTTTCTTCTACACATAAAAAATCATTTTCATTTTTACAGCTATGCCCAGAAAATATAAGAAAATTGAACAAACCTTCATTTTTAGTCATGGCAGAAAATATACATAACCTTTATGGATGTTTCCTACAGAATTTTTTTGTCCAGCCTATCTCATGGTACAAGGTTTCAAATTTGAAGAGATATTTCAGAGAACAATTCAGCAAATGGAAGGAAGGCTCAGGTACAGTAGAGTTAAGGTGGGAAGAGTTCAAGGAGATAATAAGAAAGGGGGAAGAAAACTTTATTCCAAAGCAGAAAATAAAGAGAAGTAGAGAACCTATGTACTATAATAGGCAAGTGAGGAGGTTAAAGAGGTTTGTAAGAAAAGAACATAACAGAGTTAAGAGACAGCAGGGTAGTAGGGAATATTTAAAACAACTAAAGAAGGACTTAATAACAGCAAAGAAAATGGCTTAAGATGGGTTTATGAAGAGTATTGTCAGTGCAGGAGGACCATTGACTGATGCATCTAGAAATTTCTATGGCTAAATCAGGAAACTGAGGGGAAGGGAGGGTGTAGAGACACTTATAGTTAAGGATGGAGAAGAAGTTACTGACGATTTGAAAAAGGCAGAGATTTTAAGGAACTGGTTCAGTGAAAGCATTAGGGACAATGAATCAGAAACAGGAGGGTCTAATTCGGAGAACGAGCTTAACAACACAATTAGAAATGACGATAGTAAAAAATTTGATATCCATCCTGAGGAAATCATGAAGGAAATAAGAAAGCTGAAAAAAAATAAAATAAAGGGGCTGGTGAAGATAATATTACTACAGATATCTTAAAGATAGCCGGATGTGACATTGTACCTTATCTTGAAATATTGTTTAAATTGAGTCTAGACACTTGCTGCTTACCACAGGACTGGAAAAGTGCAATAGTAGTACCGTTACATAAGGGAGGGGTGAGAAATAGAGTTGAGAATTACAGGCCAATCAGTTTGACATCAGTGGTAGGTAAATTAATGGAAAGATTGATATGCAACCACATCAGAAATATATGTGAGGAACGTTAGTGGTTTTTAAGCTGGAAACATGGTTTCAGGCAAGGATATTCATGTGAATCTCAGTTGGTGGGATATATGCAAGATATTTCAGATGAAATGGACAAGGGAGGCCAAATTGATAGTGTAGCACTAGATCTGTCTAAGGCGTTTGACAGAGTAAGCCATAAAATGGTAGAAAATAAGGTAAAAACCATTGGAGTGGATAAGAAAGTCATTTGCTGGGTAGAAGAATTTTTAAAAGGTAGAAAACAGAAAGTTAGGGTAGGAAACGTAGTATCAAAAGAAGATGAAGTAAAAATGGGTGTGCCACAGTGTAGCGTATTGGGACCATTGCTATTCATTATTCTAATGAATAATTGTGTTGATTGTTTACTATCTGAAATTAGATTGTTTGCAGATGACATAATGCTGTATAAAAGAATCAAAACGATAGAGGATTGTAAACAGTTGCAGGGTGATCTGGACAGGATATCTAATTGGGTTGGTAAACATGGAATGAAGATAAATTCAAAGAAGAGTCAGCTTATTAGATACACAAATAAAAAACAAAAGGTTAGTTATGAATATAAGGTGGGGAAGGAATTGCTTGCTGAAGACTTGAAATGTAAATATCTTGGAATTACTTTTGATAACAAACTTAACTGGGCAGGACACATAGGACAGGTGGTAGGAAAAGGTTTCAAAGTTTTGCACTTGTTGGAGAGAGTGGTGAGGGGATGTACGAGAGAAGTCAAGGAATTGGGTTACAAAACTTTGGTCAGACCATTGCTCGAATATGGTAGTGTAGTATGTGACCCTCATTTTACGTATCAAATACAGGAGTTGGAGAGGGTGCAAAAAAGGGCTGCTAGATTTGTTTCTGGAAATTATCACAGAATGCAATCAGTGACAGATATGATAAAGGAGCTGGAATGGGATTCATTGCAAGACAGGAGGAGAATGAGGAGGGTCATGGGAGTGTACAGGGCATATATTAGTCATGAGGCATGGAAAGATATTGCAATAGGTATGAAAAGTAGTGCATGGAATGGAAAAGATGACCATGACCACAAGCTGGCACTCGATTTCAGGCACAAGGGTGTAGGAAGATTCTCTTTTTTAGGTAAGGGTGTCAGAGATTGGAATGAGTTACCAAGAGAAATGATGAATAATTTACTGAAAACTTTGAAAGAATTTAAAGATAAAATTTGTAGAGGGCAAATGTAGGTAGGTGCAGGATAGGGGGAAGATGGGTGTGTAGGGAAATTGCCACCGGAGCCTGTGCTCCATTGCAATTAAATTAAATTAAACGGTGTTCAGGACAAATGAAGTGAGTGATGCCACCTTAAATAAATCCCTTATTGAATATACTGAATTGATTGCTCAGGTCACTCCATTTTACCCAGCGGCATGTGAGGCAGTAAGGATTGGCCTAACTATTCCGCCAACAACATGTAACTATGAATGATTATTTAGTACGTTATGACCCGTCAAGACATGGAACAGGTCAACAATGGAAATGTGAAGTTAAATGTCCTGTAATTGCTCAGTGTTCATAGGAAAACAGTAGAGGACACTGGTTTTATTGACAAGGTGTTGAACAATATGGACAACAAACTAGATGCCTTAAGTTATTATTCAAGCAGTGAATTTAATAAAAAAATTTGTATTTCTTAATCTTTTTCTATGTATTTTCTTTCAAGGCAGGTGGAAGCAAGTGCACCTCCTTGCACCCACCTCCCAGCGCTCTGGCTACTGATTAATGATAGCTCTCAGAAAATACAAAATATTATACATATGACCCTCTTTCAAAAAGAACTGGTTTTTCCCCACCTAATCAGATTTTACATTACTCAGAGACATTTACATCACAGGTGATGTATCCCACAAATCAAATCGGAAATTATCTGTCTAATGTGATATCTTAATTTCTTACAGTGTAGTGTTTTGATAAAAAGAGAAGACAAATTGATAAACAAATAACTTTTATTAAAATATGTTTATAAATATAAAAAATAACAACAAAATAGTAAACAGAGACATCTACAAATGAAATGAGATACATCAAACAGAGTCCTATTTCATTAAAATTGTTTGCCTTATACAATAATAAGTGCATATTTTATGGTCTGTATTATGTAAAAATTCATGATATGTTCAATAAACAAATATTTAACTGTTTCTGCAAAGCTCATTTAAATATAATGCAAGTGAAGTGATGTCTACTGATCAAATATTGACCAGAGATAATCTAATTTCACTAGAACAATATGTTCATTTATGTGTAATATATAATGTGAAAGAACAAAAATAAATATTGATGTTTTATAAAAGCTATTCAGTCAATACTGCAGCAACTAGACAGTAATATACCACTGCTAGTTAATAAATAACTTCCATTAAGACACGACAAGTAAATTCTCACTTGCACACACCTGGGGTAAACTAGTGTCTGAACATTCATCACTGGAATGAACTTTAGTTTTTTAAAAAAACTTTTGAAGTTTCACAACCAAGAAAAAAATTTGTATTAGTATTCACTCAGGTGGTGTAGGTGTCAATTATTTGCAGGATAGCAGCATAAGATCCTGTGACCAAACCAAATATGGAGAAAATACAGATGAGAATATTCTTCCATAGTCTCCAACGAAACTTTCCCATTCCTTTCTCCCAGAAGACTACCGTTTCCATCACAGCAGGACAGAAGAGGCCTAGAGTTGACACAAAGATGGAGCCCACCAGTGATATTATTGGCTCCAATTTGGGAATCGCTACTGCCACTAAGACTGAAACAAGAAGAAAGAAGAATGTGTTATTTGAAGCACATTAAAAAATTACTGAAGAATCTCTTGTTTTGATATTAAACTTGCAGATGTTTATGGATGATCATAATAGTGAATATATATAAGTCTGAATGCTTATTCATTTACGTATACTAAATAATAATTTATTTCCCCTATAAGGATGTGGAGACAAATTTACTGGCTCAAGTAAATGTCCCATACAAGATATAATCCAAGTTTTTTAATTCCATTCAGATCAATTTGATACACTAGACAAACATACTTCAGTTCCCTTATTTTAACTCTTATTATAGTATATTTTATATGAAGTTATAGCAGAAGAAATATTCATTATATAACTGTCAAAAAATTAATATTATCAAATTCTGAACATTATACTAATGCTCTTCAGCTGCTTCTACTTTATCACAAGGAAGCTAACTTCTGAATAATACAAGACGCCATTTAGATACCAATACTTGTTTACACCATTCAACTGTTAAAAATTAGTCTGTAAATGATAGATATAAGAGTAAGTTACTATATTACAGTAAAAATTATGACAGGTAGGTTTACTCTAAAAGAAAACAAATAGAAGCTAAACCTAATTCCATTGAAATTGATCCAAACCTTTCAGTACCATGAACTATAAAATAGCTCAGTAAAGTCTACAATTATGTCTTATCTCTTTTGTCAGTAAAACAGTCATCTCCAGCCTCTCATGTCTTTCTGCCATACCTACTCTTCCATTAGATCCCAGTTTGCTGCTCTTTCCAGCACACACTTTTCTATTCCCATAATCCAGGAATTAAAAAAAAAAAATATGTTGACAATGTGTCATTAGCACCAGTTTTCCAGTAATACTGATAGAAAATACTGTGAAAACTGCAGTGGAAACTTTCCTGCATTTGTTCCTGATAATACTGTGAAATTCGTGAAGTTTGCTCTCTTCAGATTTAAAGTAATACATTCTCTTCGGCATCCTTTCATCATTCATCTGCATCATTTTTTCATACTATGGGCCTCTTGATCTTTGAAATCTATCCTGTGTAAGTTCATCTTTAACTGCCTTCCTCACAAGTTCATTCTGTAATTTGTGCAGTATCATTGTACTAATCCTACTCCTTTGTAACTTCATATCTGTGGCAGTGAATTATATAGCACTTACAAATAGTTCATGATCCATAAAAGTAAAATATGTCTGGAGACAGAATAATTGGTAGGATATTCTGTTGTTGACTCTTTTTGCAATAATGAGATTTATCATCTAACAATTAATCATATGCTTCATGAAAATTAGCTGAAAGTAGTATATTTTAAATTTTAACTGATCCATATAAGATATTAGAAGCACACTCTAGTTCTTCATCCGACATGTAGTTTAATGATGAATGCTCTCATCAAGTAGATTACCTTGAAGGAAAAAAGAAATATTTTCTATGCGTGCCTACAAATGCATTAAGTTTTAGTGTGACTGAAATGCCTACCGGTGCAAATAACAGTGCTGATGCGATAACCATACTGTAGGAGTTCTTGTCTGTGTGGCGGCACCTTTTCCAGCAGCATATTCAGTGCAATATCATTAGGCACAAACAGCTGCAGACCATACGTTAGTACAATTGCCACTGCTATCAAAATCTTTACGGACTGCGCTAATCTGTGAAAGGAAAAATTGGTGTCAAACGATCTCTATTAGAAAACAAATTTTATTTTCAGTTTTAGTGTATTCATAAACTCCATTACTTTTAGGTTATAAACTATGTATTTTATTTATTTAGCAGTTTATATATACTTTCATGCTCATTGTTGGAAAATGCTTTAAGGCAATAAAACGAAGGATGGATAAGGAAATATGACCCAGCACTTACCAAATATGAAGGTGGCTGGCTGGGATGACGAACACATAAAAACAAACACAAAAAAGCGCAATATTTCAACCATAGCCTTATTCATGTGGAAGCAAGAAGTGAGACACCAGGCGGAGTCAGATGTGTATACAGTGAACACCATCTGTTACCAGTACAGATCCTAGTATAGGAGGGGGGAGGGAAGCTCAAATATTGAATCGATAATCAATATTGTTGATGGTATAATATCACTGAAAGTGGTAGACCAACATAACAACTGAGGGCACATATATACACCAAATTTTGGAAAACTATACGTAAAAAATAAAATATCAGAAATATGAGATATATAAATATTAAAGATAATAAGTGCTGGGTCTGGTAGGAGGAATTTATTGGAGATTGAGGCCTGGAGAATGTCTGGTTTCAAGGATATTCTGATAGGCTAGTTCCCATTTACATAGTTCAGATGAGGTTGTGTTCCCAGGGAAAACTCTGATCACCCTAACTGAGAAGCAGGTGTTAAAATTATTCAGTTTGTGGTAAGTGCCATGTTTTGCAACTGAATGGGCCTCATTGTTGGTATATACTGTCTGCCTGTGGCCATTCATTCTGATAGCAAGTGGATTAGTGGTAAGGCCTA
This sequence comes from Vandiemenella viatica, assembly GCA_031002005.1. NCBI lineage: Eukaryota > Metazoa > Arthropoda > Insecta > Orthoptera > Morabidae > Vandiemenella > Vandiemenella viatica. The sequence goes on from CM061920.1 coordinate 374,747,768, forward strand.
TATATGAGACGGAGCAATGGAGGCATGTAAGTTGATATATGAGGTGTACAGTCATGAAAGTAGCATGACCAATGATGGGAAATGTTTCACCTGTGGAGGGATTGGAGTAAGTGGTAGTGGCTGGATGCATGCTGCATGTTTTACAGCGGGGTCTGTTGCATGGGAACAATCCCTGTGGTAGTTTGGGGGAATTGCTAGGTGAGTACTTGTGAACCAAGATATCTTTTAGATTTGGTGGTCTGCTAAAACGTGTGTGGGGTGGTTGGTAGGATTTTATGGAGAATGGTGCACATCCAGCGGGAAGGAACGTAGGAAGTCATGCCACGGCGAAGGATTAGGTTGATAGACTTGAGACCAGGGAAGAACTGGATAATGAAAGCGGGGCTGTGGTTAGTTTCAGGTAGTACAACATTAGAGTGGGTGTGTACAGGAAGGGCTATGGCACAAGAGATTTGTTTATGTACTAAGCCAGAGGGGCAGCTGTGGGAGATGAGAGCTCCAGACAGGATTTCTGTGTATTGGGAAAGAGATTCGTCATCAGAGCAGATGCGCCTTCATGGGCGGCCAGACTGTACGGAAGGGAACGTTTGCTGTGCAAAGGATGACAACTGTTAAAATGAAGATACCGCTGAAGATTTGTAGGCTTGATATGAACAGTGATATGCAGGAGCCCATCATGCAAGGAAATGTCAACATTAAGAAAGGTGACATGGCAGTGGGAGAATGTCCAGGTAAAGTTGATGGAGTGGTTGTTTAGGTAGTTGAGGAAGTCTATTAGTTGATTTTCCTTGTGGGTCCAGATCTTAAAAATGTCATCTATGTATCTGAACCACACAAGAGCTTTAATGGAAAGATTGTTGATGAATCGTTGTTCCAAATGGCTCAGGAAAAGGTTTGCATAGGACGGTGCCATGCGGGTACCCTTGGCAGTGATGTGTATCTGGAGGTAAATTTGGGAGTTGAAGGAAAAGTAGTTGTTAGACAGGATGAGGTTAGCCAAGGAAATGAGGAAGGATGTCTTGGGGAGGCTGTCGGGAGGTCTCATTTCCAGGAAGTGTTTCATGGCACTGAGGTCCTGACCGTGAGGGATGTTGGTGTAAAGGGAAGAGACATCGATGGAGACAAGGAAGGAGTCAGGTGGTAGAGGAATGGGGACTGTGGAAAGTCATTTGAGGAAGTGTGGGGTGTCTTTTATGAATGAAGGGAGGTCCTGTACAAAAGGCTGGTTGTGCTGATCCACAAAAGCTGAACTCCGTCCAGTAGGAGACCCATATGCTGCAACTATAGGTCGCCCAGGTTTTCCAGCTTTGTGGATCTTGGGAAGAAGGTTCAACGTGGGGGGGCAGGGGTTCTTACAGGTGAGGACCAACAAAGACTTGGAAGAAATTCCTTGTAAGAGGCCCTGGAGGTCAAGAAGAGTGCGTATTTCTTGGCATGTTAAAGTTGTAGGATCTGTAGGATGTGGAAGGTAGGTGGTGGTGTCAGAGAGCTGTCTCAAAGCTTCAGCCTCGTAGTCACTGTGGTCCATGAATACATTTGTTGAGCCTTTGATGGATGGGAGACTGATGATGATTCTATTCTTAGAAAGTTCTCTCATCGCACGGGATTTGATAGTACCTAGGTTGTTGGAGTGGGGAATGAAGTTGAGGAAAGATTTTGAGGAAAGGTTGGAAGTGAGGAATTCTTAGAACATAAGAAGGGGATGGTGTTGAGGAAGGGGAGGTGGATCTATTTGGATGGAGGTTTGAAATGCTTTAGGCAGGGCTCAGTCTCATCATGCCAAAAATCACCACCATTTCGGGTGGAAAAGTGGTAACGCCACTGGAGAGTGCGGCAGAATGCTAAAGAGTCCCAGCTGCCTTCATCTTTGGTCAGTGTTGGGTCATATTTCCCTATCCATCCTTAGTTATATATATATATATATGGCAGAATAGAGTTATAAAAAAAAAAATTTATGATCTATAGTTTTGGTTTCTTCATTTCTAGTAATTGCATCAGAAGGAATAACATCTAGATTAGAGTGAGGAAATTCATGGCTCATATTTGGCAACTCCAGGTAAATATCACTCACTTTGTTACTTGTTAATTCTTTTTCGTTAGATTACTAACAGGAAACTGATTCCTCGCTTATTTTTGCGGCACTATTTTCTAACATGAGGAAACAATTCTTTATGTCATTTATAATTAAACAAATTATATAAGGCAAACAAGATGTGAATGATGTGTTGTGGGTGAAAAATTTGTGATATTTTATGCAGAAAAAGAAGTGTTATTTTATAAAAAAATTAAACATGATGTTTATTTAAATTCATAAGTTAGTATCAGCATGTCTATTCCCTATTAGGCCAAATTTTTTTGATAGAGCGTCAATATTGCCAGTCTTCTAGTAGCATTTACAGAAAATTGCAATGGAAATCTTCCTGCAAATTTCTCTGCTAATTTTGAGAAATCATATTCTTAATTCTGAAATCATATTCTGTTCTTCTTTGAATGCCAGTCTTAAAGATTACTGTTAAGCTATCTATAGGAGCACTGATGAAAGTAAATCTCTGTCATGATATATAAAAACTGATTTAAAAATTTCTCTATAATCACCATCTTTTTTTTTTTTTTTTTTTTTTTTTTAATAGGGGATATAAATATTTTTACTTAATATTGTTTATTTCTTTATAAAATAAAAATAATAATAACAGGTCATCACTTTCACAAAGTAAAATTCAAGATTAAGCAAAAGCAAATTCTAGTAATTAGGACTTATGTGTATCAACATGGATAAGGAAACTAAATTCATCAGTATCTATACCGTATGGAAAATTCTTCACTTAGGCCAAAATGGTAATGATAGCATTAAATTATGATAATTTAATTTTAAGAAAATTTTATGAACAGCATCCTCTACATACAAATATAAATTTCATAGAGAATTCGACAAATTTGTCATTACTACTTAGAATAATCAGCATGCTTTGCTAAACTGAGATCTCTTCCAGACAATATCAGAAGCAGGAAATATTGTTCATTTTTTATAAATCATCAGTTACACACATTAAGGTGTTACTACACTGAATCAAGGAAATACAATTGGCCTAAGACCACTCAAATGAAAAATTTTATATTGTCTTAGTTTCCTTTCATTATTGTAATATTTATATAAAAAGATTTTAGTATACATCAATAAATTGGATATTTTCTGATACATGCAGTATGAACTTTACATATCAGTTTTCAATACAGTGTCACCTCTAAAATTATAGCAGGTACTTACATTTCATTAACAGGTAGGTTGAGAGTCACACTACCCAGAGTCTCATCTCCATAATTGAGGTAACCACAAAAGCCAATTACTGCATACAGGCATACAACAATGGCCATGGTAATGTTAAGCACACCAGGGCATCCCAGGAATCTCTGAGGGTTCTTCATACTGTTCTCCACAGGCATTACCTGCCAATAAGTAATTAAAAGTCATGCGTTATTTAAATTATTAGAAAGTTCAGTTTAAGCAAAAGTGCGAAAGCTATATGAATTGTCACATCAATGGTTGGAAGGTGAAACCTGAATATTACAATTAATAACTCAAAATTCAGAAAAATACAAATTAAATTAAGGCTGGAAAAAGTAATGATCATTATTAATCATAGATGAAGACAGGGTGAATGCAATTACAAAAAAGGAAGTCATAAATTTTCTGCCTTCAGAGCTGAAAAATGATGGTTTTATCTTATTTAGCTCTGTTTAAATTCATGCAGTAATACTTCCTGTAAAATTGTTTTAGACAAAAGTTTTAGAAACTATATATATTAGGGTTACCATACGTCTCCATTTGCCGGGGACAGTCCCCATATTTAGCTCTCTGTCCCCGGACAGATTTCATCCCCGCAATGTCCCCGGATTTTTACTGTTGTTCTCGGATTTTTTTTTTAATCAAGCGAGAGTTCATTAAAAGACCTGATTTGCTAATGCATTCGTTTGAAGCAAGAGATATGAAACACATTTCTTTCCTTGTACTTGCCTCAGAATAAAAGATAATTGCAAGGATACTGCGTCTTGGATACAACAGCTTTGGAAAATCAAGTCTCCTTGCTGTGTGCAACATAGCTGTCTATGATCCTCATTTAAAATACAAAATAAAACAATATATGGCTTTTAAGTTAACCCAACCTTTAATCATATAACTTATAAAAGTACAAAGCGTAATTAGGACAAATGCCGAATGCATCCCCAGATTTTGGTGAAAGAGTTGTGAAGCATCCCCAGATTTTGAGAAAAAATGCTGGTAACCCTAATATATATTTTAATCCACATACACATATCATTAATACAAACATACTTTACACATTTCAATAGAAACCTTAACCATGTTTAGAGGTGAGAAATAAAACATACACTTCTTCCAGATGTGTAAAAAAAGTGACATTTGTGGAACATTTCAAAGGTGCCGAAGCCCCCTTTTTCAACCATAGATGTCACTGAATAACAGTTTGTTTGTGTGTGTAAACAAACATTCCACAAGTGTGACTTTTTTGTGTGGCTAGAAACCTGAGAAACATTTATTTATTTACAATGAGGTAAGAAATATGTCAAGGGAATTGGGTGCATACACAGAGATTCTTATTACCAAGGTAGGAAGGCTGGAGGCTGAAAAGTTGGAAGGGGGAAGAAGACAATCGATAATGACAGCAAAACCTGTGCAAGTTGACAAATAAAATTGATAAAATATAACATTAGATCAGAAAAAATGTATAATGTATAAATAAACAAAAAAGTGATAAGTTTACTTATTGGATCTTCCAGATGTTAACACCAGGCAGATGCTTTTTGAATCAAAGGAATAGGTAATCTAATTCCAATCAACAGAATTCAGGGGTACTGGTGCCGGCATGGGCGCCCATATGATACATTGTAAAGGGGGGGGGGGGCAAGACCTGATCGATTGAGATATTTTTAATATCATACCTATACTGAAATTTGTTTTGCTGATTCACCCCTCCCTCCCCCCCACCCCGCGAAAAAAAATGAAATGAAAAAAATTATTGCTTACTAAATTTTTGCTGTTCATGCGGTTAAACTTCAGCATATGCCATGAAGTTTTAACTTATTACTTTTTAACTATTGACACACTGCAGAGAGTGTCTACATATACTACTGAATGCTTCAAGAAAATTACATCACCCCGCGACACATAGTGCAGGAATTAGGATGTGATAGATACATATACTCTTCAAAAACTACCTTCTGTTTACATTGGAATGCAGTAAACACAACATCATGTCTGACGTTTTAATTTATCACTTTATTGCTACTAAAAGATATTGAAAACTTATTTTACATATGGCATATGTCAATGTATACGTGCATGCACCTGCACAATTATATCGCTGTACAGTAAATAGTTGAGGATAGATGATTTCATAAATAATGATATGCGCCAAAGACGTGTTTTTCCTAAAAATGGAGCGAAAATTACCCTTCAAATATTCATCCAGTGTTTCATTATGAGAGCACTTCCAACAAACTTTAAGCACAATTTCAGTAATTTTTCAAACATTTTCTCACTTACATGTTTATCATCAAGAATAACTGAATTAGAGCGCGTCGCGCTACCCTATGTCTCTCCCTCTCTCTCTGAATAGGGTAGGCAATTTAGTTAGAGCCTATACAAGAAACCTAATCTAAAATACCATGACTGCGCCTCATGTGAAGTTTTGCTCAAAAGTGCTCCTTTATGAGAACCAGGAGCAAATTGAGAAGTTACAAACAGGGCAATGCAAACTATATTGCATTGCGATATATATACACCAACGCAGGATATGCGTAACGTTTTAAATTATTTTTCTATTGGCGAGCAAATAAAGTGAAATATTTTAATATTTATTTTTAAAATGGTACATGGAATAATAACTCCAGAAATGTGCGATCGGGTGGAATACGTAGGAAATCAGACAGGGAGAGTTACACAACAGAGCAATCATATTGCTCTGCCATTTAAACGCACCTTGTCCAAAACAAAAAATTTTGTACAAATTTTACTAGTTGAGAAAACTAAATAAATTGATTTCTTTCTTTCTCCCTTTTGTTTCTACTATTTTTGTTGAATGGGGAGACCATGTGGCCGACCTCAGCCACGGCTTTATACTGGCCCTTTTATAACAAAACAATAACACGTTAAGTACTATACTGAAACCATTTAATATTTAGCAACATAAATGCAGAAACAACTTTAATACAGAATGCAAACTCAAAATACACACCTCAGATGATTTTACACTAGTAGTGATATAAAAAGCAAACTGAAATAAATTATTATACATTGGTTGGTTTATGGATTTAACACTAATATTTATGTGAACAAGCAAACTGTAAATTTATTTTCTTCTTGCCAAACAAGTCAATCAATAACTTTGTCCTGGAAACCAGGGTTTTCCGCTCTTTTCCTGTGAACACTAAGAAGGCACAAGCTGGACAGACGGTCCTCGCCAGTAGTACTTCTCAGCCATGTCTTCACTCTACGCAGTGTGCTGAAAGAACTTTCCATGGTGCAAGTTGTGGGAGGTATGGTCTGGTAGAATACAAGCAATCTCCTTACAGCTGGGTAACACATAATTTCTGCAAGTATATCATTGAGCTTTGTTTTTTCCAAACACTCCTTATTTGTCCAAACGTCATACCATAATCTGGCTTCTGCTTCAAGTTGTCTATTTGGTAAAACCTTTGCAAACTTTTTATATCTCTCATGAAATCATCTTTCTTCTCCTTTTTCATTAAATGTGGGTGAAGAATCCCTCCTTTGAATGGTATGTCTTTGTCTTTTTCAAATCTCGTGATAAGTGACGTGATTATGGAATCCATGTACGGAATGTAAATTGCCACCTTGAGATAGTCTTGGGGTGATGAGTAATGGACATTCACATTGCATCTGAGGGTCTGCCTTCCAGTCAATCTTGGGATTTTTACATTTATGTCAAGTTCCTTACAATCTTCTTTCACTGCCTCGAAAATGTTTCTGAATTAGTCATCACTTTCTCTCTGCTTTTGAAAATTGGCTATCAAGTCGGTGTTGACAAATCTGTAAACTGAGTGGAGATCCATATCAGTACTCTGGAGTTTGTTCACTATTGGTTCCAGATATGAAGAATACCTCGATATAATGTGTAGACAAACGATAAATGTAGTTGATGATGTTGCACAATCAAGTTGGTTGGCACGTGATCGAGTGTCTTGATTGTATTCACTGTTATATGCCAGGTGATTCAGACTATCCTTTATTACCAAGAAGTTTTCTTTGAATATCCTGATTGATTTATATTTATGGGACCATCTAGTTTCACAAAACAGTGGAATGTTAGGTATTGTTTTCCTACACAATAGACTTTCTCTATAGAACCTAATAACTTCTTTTATCATTCTGATTGTGTTAATTCCTGGACACTGTTAACATCATTGACAACTAAGTTCAGTCCGTGCGATGCACAATGAAAATAGACAGCTGAAGGATACTTCTCTCTGATTCTGGCCTGCACTCCAGTTTCATGGCCTGCCATTGTCGAACAGCCATCAAAGCCAAGGCCAATCAGCTTATTCACATTAAGCCCTAATTTTTCAACAAAATTTAAAATCGATGAAGAAATTCCTTCAGCATCCAATGTAATAAGCTCCGTAAACCCTAAAAATTCTTCTTTTACTGTAAAGTTATCTTTCTCGTCTACAAATCATACTCCCACAGACAGTTACTCTTTTCCACTAATGTCAGCCATTTCATCTGCCAGTAATGAAAACACTGATGATCTGTTTACCTCATCAATAATCTCGTTTTGTATCATGGAGCCACATGTACTTATTAAATCGTTTTGCACTCTGTGTGATGTATATTTCGCTTTTCCACAATAGTTTTGCATATGATCCGCCAACACTTTGTCCCCCATACTTACTCTAAAAAAAAAGTAAATCCTGAAAGTTTCCTTCGCTTGAATTCTTTCCTCTGATGGATATATCATGAGTGCCACAGAAAATTAAAGTAGCAAGAATTGATTTCAGTTTTTTTCTGTTGGTATTTACAAGCTCTGTGATCCCACTATCTAACTGTTCGATCACGTTTTTCTTTCTCATTTCTAAGGACTCACAAAAACTTTTAGCCTTAATCGTAGATTCTAGATGCCAACTGCTCTTTTTATGGCCTCGAGCATCTTCATGAAAATATTTGTAATCTTGATGAGCCTTTATCACGAAAGCACCAAATATTCCTCTTTTTAAAACAGGTTTGAAAAGACTACAAAACTTACAAAGGCCCCCCTTCAACTTGGGCGAGTATACTAGCCATGAGTACTTTTGTAGCCAAGTTTTTTGAAAAGGCCTTTTGATAGTTTTTTTGTCATCAATGTCCTTTTTGAAATCATAAGTCATATTTAGAGCATGTATGTTTGTTATTAATTGATACTTGACTTTGTCCGACACTGAATCATTTATGTATTCACCTAAATCAAAGCTGTGATTAACTGTTAATGAACTACTAACGAACTCTGGATTGTTAATGGTGGAAACTGAAGCGGGCGGGTTGACGTCATCCATGTCAGTAGCATCAGGAGTAATATCAGCAGACTCAGGGCTAATGGTGGAAGGACATTGTTGCAACGTGAAGTCAGGAGTTGGTGTTGAGAATTTAGAAGTAGTTGTGGGACGCACTTTCGAAGGTATTGGATCTGGAACTTTTAAGAGTCATCGAAGTTCCTTTTCTGTGTAGCAGTATCACCTTTTTTTCCAAAGAAATTCCTGATATCCATCCCTGAAATAAATATTTCTGACTCGATTAGGTCAGAACGAGTGAGCCACTATTTTGCAAGATCAATGTGACAGTATACTTACCAAATATTGAGAGAAAAGATGAAGCCTGATACTGGCAATGAATAAACATGGTGGTTTTGCCGGTTGAGGGTCCACAGGGGCAAGATCAAGATTGTGACGATGTCTCTTCCTTTCTTCAAACCACTGAAGAACGACTTTTGGAATATATAGCAATGTCGGCGTATATTGTATATATGCACTTGGTGCCTTACGTTGACTGCGAGCGCGATGTACAACATAAAATGTGCGTTTCCTAGCGTAGCGCGAAGGTATAATAATATTGCTTGATTGGCAGTTGATTTGAACCAGCATTATATGGCAGTTATGCTAAACTAGCAAGTAAATACTGTATTATTATATATCAGATTGACTAAAAGAATAAAAAAAAGATAGTCACTTGTATAAAACAAAATAAATAAATCAATTAATGTTGTAACTGTGAACACTATATATATTCAACAAGAACTAGGGGGGGGTGCGCCCCCCCCCTCCCCCCGGGCATGGGCACCCCTGGTGCCAGGAACACAATTGTTGAGGTCCTTGAGTTGCAAGAAGTCACATAAACTGTCACTGAATGGTCTAGTTTGCCAGTATAAACTGTTTGTTTGTGGCCGGACATCCTGATGGACAGTTAGTTTGTGATGAGACCTATACAAAAGTTATGCAGTGAAGGTAGAGAAGCTGGTGAACTAGGAGTTAATTTATGCAAGTGAAATGTCAAATAATCATAAAGAATTCACCTGTGGCAGTGTTGGAATAGGTAGTGGTGGCTCGTTGCATGGCACTAGCTGTGCACTGAGTTCTATCACATGAGAATGATACATGTGGTAGTTTAGGAGAATCAGAAGGTGATTAATTGTGAACCAAGATATTCTCGAGAAATGGTGGTCAGCTGAAGCACATGCAGGAGACAGCATGTAGGAATTTGGAAGAAGGATTCGTATTTTTGAAGAGGAACATAGGTACACATTTCCAACTCTTTTTTTTCACTTATGGCATTACACCTCATTGACATCGAGGTCATTAGAGGTGGGATGGGGACAAGGAATGGGAATGAATTCGGCCATGGGCATTTGAAGGAAGCATCCCGGCATGTGCCTGGAGTGATTTTGGGAAACCATGGAAAACTCAAATTTGGATGACTGGACGGGGATTCGAACCGGCATCCTCCTGAATGCGAGGCCAGAACGTTAACTGTTCACCCACCACACTCGGTCACATGTCCAAGGTGAAGCATCTGCTTGATATAGTAAAGTGGGTGATGAATATGGAGAGGTACTCAGTTTAGGGGGGGAGCATAATAGGAGTTGTGGAATGGTAGGTGGTAGAACAAGAGTTCTGTTTCTATGACAGATCAAGGGTTCCAAAGCTTTTGCATCACCAACCAACATTCACACAACACCCCTTTTCTTTACGTTCATTTATCACATATATCTGAAGATTTATGCATTTGTTCACAATTCTACTCTACTATTTAATGTTTTCACTGTTATTACTTTAAAATCATCATTCTTTTTTTTTTTTAAATCATTCCTGGATTCTGCAGCATAAATTGTGTTGTATTTAGGTATAATATCAGAAAATAATATGAAGTGGTAAAAGCACATAATCTTAATGGTAGAAAAAGCTAATTCTATAAAAGTTCTCATAGTTTTAATGTCCGCCATGATGTTATCACTTCATGAGATTTACGTGGTGTCCAATCAGTAATCCTTTCTTAATTTGGTTCGAGCGAAGCCTTCCGTCTACTTCGGGACTCAAGCCATCTGCTGAGTAGGCTCTAATAGACTGAGAAACATTACAGATTGTTGCATTTTGAAGCAAATAGTTTACAATATCATCGTCTGGAATACTGCTATACATTATGTAATTCGTATAACAAGGAACTGATTAACAGAATCTAGGAAACAGGAAGGGTCACATGTTGTGTGACTGCTTGTAACAGTCATTACAAAAGTAGCATGCGCTTGCTACAGAGGTTGGGTTAAGAGTGTCTGATAGACAAAAGATGTAATTCACATTGGAATTTATGGGCAAAGATGCATACGTTCCAGGACGTATCCAGGATCAGAGCTAGAAGGAGGAAAGATTTGAACTGGGGGTGGGGGGGGGGGAACTCATATTAGTTTCCAGGAAGTGGGGTGGAGGACTGAAACATAACAATTTCTAACAAAATGAAACTCAAACCTATTGAGGAGACTATTTTTATTATTGATTAATATACTTATCCAACCACTTAATCTAAGGACCTACTACGTAGTTAATTAAGATCGTAACTCAGTTATAGTTTTTTATGTAAACATTCATCATCTCGGATTATCAGAAAATTTTTCAATAACTTTGTTTGTCAATATCTCACAGTATTCTTTACGAAAATTCAATCCACACTCATCAGGCATAATCCAGTCAATCTTTCCCAAAGTGCTCCTGAGCCAGTTCTTCACTCATCGAAGTGTACCGAAGGCAACTTAATTTTTCTTCTAGTGAGGGGTAGGGGGAGGGGGGCTGCTGCCCATTATCCCTCGTTGGAAATGCCCATGATACATACTCTTTTATTTATGGCTTCAGGAAATTATTACTTTCACCTGCATGTTGAGTGGCAAAGCAGAAAAAGTAAGATGAGTAAATGAGGTACCATGTCAATGTTGTCCTGTATTTTTTCTTCCATCGTACCTTTGAGAATAAAAAGTTAGTCTGGTGCAAAGCAATTTCTGTCAACAATATTGCTGAGTATAGATATAGATTATGGGTATTATTGTGGATTTATATATTTTTATTATGCTTGGGAATAATTATGAATTAGTTAGATGATATTTTCTCAGGAAACTAGCCGATCAAGAACATTTGTCTAGCACGAAGATGTTTCAGCGGTCACAACCTCTGCCGCCATTGTGCCTGTGGGTAATCTCATATATCCAGAGAAACCTTTAAATACTGGTGGGATTGTTGGCATTGATTGTTGGCGTTGACTGTTGATTGTTGCTCCAAAGCAGCCAACTTGTTTTTATTGGTATGTAGACGATATGTTCGCTGTATGGCTGCATGGCATCGAAAGTCTACAAGAATTTTTTCAACATCTTATTGGAATTAATGAGAAGCTTAAATTCACACTGGAGGTGGAGAAGAATAGTCGCCTTCCATTTTTAGACATTCTCATAGAAAAGAAAGCCAATGTTACCATAGATCATCCTGTATACAGAAAACACATGCATACAGACCTCTAACTCAATGCACGTAGCCACCACCAATACAGAACGGTACTGAAAACGTTGGTTCACTGAGCGCTAGCTGTATGTGATATAGCTAGTTTACTAGTTGAAATTTGTCACCTAGGGGAGACCTTCCGCAACAATGGTTATAGTGAGGCGCTAATAGATTCGGTTTTTAGAAGAGCGGCAAGAAGACAAATGCAACGACAGGAAGACCCGTGCCGCTTCGCCTTTCTTCCGTATGTGGGAGCGACCACGGCGAAGGTTGGCAGGATTTTACACAAATCTGGCATTGAAACAATTTTTCTACCCCTGGTCAAGATTAAAAACGTACTGCGCTCTCCCAAGGACGATTTAGCGCTACGAAAACCCGGGGTATATCGCATCCCTTGCCAATGCGGAAAGGCATACATCGGGTAAACCATACGATACATAAGCCACTGAACATGCACGCAACGTCCGACTGGGTCAAAATGACAAGCCACCTGTTGCCGAGTACAGCATCGACACGGGATACGGATATGATTTTAAGGCTACAGAAATTCTGGGCAGCATTTTATCAGAAGCTGTGGAAATCCGTATATCAGATAATCTAGTAAACAGAGATGCTGGTTTTCAGATAAGTGAAACCTGAAGACCATTGATACAGAGAATTATTGCATTGGAACTGTGAATAGCCTCTCTCTCTGCCCTGTCAACAATCTACGCCAATAGTCAACGCCAAAAATAAGCGCCAACAATCCTGCCAGTATTTAGCGGTTCTGTGTGATATATTATAAGCAACCCCTTTACCCACAGGCAGCAGTCACCTGACAATGGCGGCAGAGCTTATGACCGCTGAAAGGTAGTGCTATACACACGTTCTCATTCAGCTATTTCCCCAGATAAAATTTCATCTATATACAACTCCGAGAAGTCCTCCATGAATTAGTTGTTAGATATGAAACTTACCACACCGATTCCCTCCATGGCAAAGATGACGGTACTGAAGAAGAGCGGCCAACTCGTGACAGGTGCGACGATTTCACGTCCGCTGATGTCAGGGATGTCCCGCAGCATGTAATAGAGTGTTATGAGGAGACTGATCAACAGAGCTACATCAGCTATCACCGAGACGGGTACCATGTGCTTGAGGCGTCGGATCAGTGACAGCACCAGCAGCAGTGGGACCACCATCGCGATGTACACCCGCACGTCCAGAGACTCCATCTCTGGTACGTAATAACCACACACCTGCAAATAAAGACGTCGTCAGGTTGTTGTTTAGATATCAAGAGAGTCCTTTGACACTCCAGTTTTTATATAGTTAAAGTATTTAAGTAATGTTGCAAAGCCAGACGACATATTTCTCAATGTGTGTTAAAAAATGACGATTTATACTTCAACAACTTACACAGTATGCTTTTTTATTCCAGTTTGTTTTGGGTACACAGAAATAAAAACACCTCCATCATGTGTAGCAAGTTAAATAATTTAAGCGGAAGCGCACAAAAATGAAGATCCATACGGTGACGAAAGACACTTTTGTGTAATGCGAACAATTGCTTCAAGAAACATATTCCCTATAAATGTATCTGGTATTAAATCAATTAGCGGATTAAGAAGTTTATGTCTGCTATCGCAAAAGTATTTGATTAAAAACGAAGAACTAATACATTCTGATGAAGTCGATGAAAAATTAAAATCTGAATTTATGGAATATGAAAAAATTCTAATAATGATTTGTAACGAACTGAAGATGACAAAACAAAACTGCATTTCTTTCTGTTTGATTGCAAATCTTGTTTTATTAGTTTTTATGAGATATAAAATACTGTGGAACAAAATAAAACAACTGATTTCTGCACGTTGACAGGTTAAATGAAAAATTCAAGTAGGTATGCAAGGTGCTGGTGAAACTTCAAAACATGGGTTGCCAACAGTGAAATAGTTTCATCAGCATGCTTTATGACTTTACTTAAATAACTGTATTTACTGATCACCAAGAAAATTATGACCACTTACCTAATAGCCAGTATGTCCTCCTTTGGCAAGGATAATAGCGGCAACGCGTTTTGGTACGGAAGCAATGAGCCCTTGGTAATTCGCTGGAGGGAGTCGTTGAGAAACATGGCTGTCGTAAAGGGGTGTACGTTGTCTGCAACCAGTGTTAGATTCCTATTGGGCGTCATGGTGCCTTGCACGGTCTCTACTGGACCCATGGATGCTCACGTCAATGTTTCCCAGAGCATAATTGATCCTCCGCCGGCTTGCCTCCGTCCCGCAGTACAGGTGTCACGAAGCTGTTGCCCTTTCAAACGACGGATTCGCATCCTCTCATCGGCATGATGAAGAAGGTATCGGGATTCATCAGACCATGCAACGCGCTGCAACTGCGCCAACGTCCAGTGACGATGGTCACGTGCCCATTTCAGTCGTAGTTGCCTATGTCGTCGTGTTAACATTGGCACATGCATGGGTCGCTGGCTGCCGAGGCCCATCGTTAGGAGTGTTCCGTGCACTGTGTGTTCAGACACACTTGTACTCTGCCCAGCATTAAAGTCTTATGTTACTTCCGCCACAGTTCACCGCCTGTCTTGTGTTACCAGTTTGCTCAGCCAACGGCATTCGACATCTGTAATGAGGGTTGGCCGCCGAAACCCTCTACGTTTGGACGTGGTTTCACCTTGGTTTCGCCACTTGTTGAAGACACTTACCGCAGCACTCCTCGAACACCCATGTCGTGCAGTTTCCGAAATGCTCGTGCTGAGCCTCCAGGCAATCACAACCTGTCTTCGGTAAAACTCAGATAGATCGTGCACCTTCCCATTTCTAAACACGGATAGCACGCTCACTGAAACTACATGCACCGTGAGTGTGTCTCACTAGCAGTAACTCCTCGTGAGGTGACGCTGCTATCACCTGGACGGGTTTATATCGATAGTAGTTAGGTGGTCATAATGTTCTGGCTGATCGGTGTGCTTCAGTTTTAAATACGCGTGTGCAAAGACGAGCACTTTCCTTTTGTAACAAAGCGCCTAAATGCTAGCAACCAGGTGTACATACAAACCGAGCGTTCATCCACGCAGGATGAAGCCAGGTTGAAGGAAATATTTTTATATTATTTACATTCTGAATTGTTTAATTATTCTTAAATACCATAACCTCCAAATAATCTTAAACTTGGATTTTTTTACTTCGTATAACAAAAAACGAAACTCTAAAATTAATCTTTTTAAAACAATGGACAAAAACAAGTAATCGAATTACTGTGTATAACTAATATGGTGCTTATTCTTTCTATTTACGCGACACTTGACTATGTAAGATAGTCATTTTCAATTGATAGTTAATATCGTTATGGTGTTACCGCCAGTCCAAATGCCTCAGGTTGTTGGGATTAGTTGGTTCGAGCCCTCGTTGTAGAAAAAATGTTCATCTTTCTGAACTGGGTCAGTCAAGTAGGGGAGATGGGGGTGCATAATTTCTGATCACAAGATTGTATATTAGAACATCTCTCCCAAATGTATGAGGATTGGGGTAGTTGTAAATACCTTTTAGTTCACTAAAAGCACTCCCACTAGCTATTCCCATGAGTAAAATATTCAATAGATCGATTATAAAGTTGCTTATGCTGGACTTAGAAATTTCGAGAAGAATAATTGTCAACTTGAAGGAATTTTCCTGTAATCTTTCCCACAGTGAGAATTCACAATAAGAATTATTTTAAAGTGTATTTATCATATCGCTAAAGGTATATTTTAAGAAATATTCCCGTTTGTTCACGTTTTGAAACACGCGATCGGGAAAGTAAAAATCTAAGATTCAAGATATCTTAGAATCGAGTAAATCTACAACTGATCTTTCATCACCAGTTATAGTAAGCATTGTTCCCGATATTTTGGTAGTAAAATTAAATAATTTGGCAAAGTTTAAGTAATTGTTTTAATTAAGAGAAAAAAATGAACTTTTTAACTAAAAGGAATATAAATTTGAAATTTATATCAATAGATAGTCTAAATCAAGACGATAACGAATATATAACGGTTTCGGTAAGAAGTTTAAGCATTTGTCTGGTAATTAAGTTTTTAAAGATAGATTGTCGCGGATTGTTGCTGAAGCGCGTAAAAATTCCGCCAAGTTGGTCACATGATGACTTCAATTTTAAGATTATAGAAACCCTTTTGAATGTCAAATTAAATTAAAACAGATAGAACATGACAATACAAAGTCCCTGTAAAAATTTCAAGTTAAACTATTTTGTACTTTTGGAGATATTAATTAAGGCTCTGAGAAGTCTATAAAAGACCTTGCAGCAAGCACAGATTGTCTCATTCTTTCGCCGGAAAGTGATCGCGCAACTCCGCGCTAGTTAGAGGAGCAAATTGTTCCATGCGGTAGCGGTTTAGGCAAATTCCAACATGCCGTAGTACTCACGAATGTTAGGGGGACTTTGTGAGTTTTTATCTTCTCGTAGAATTGTACTTAATCTGCAATCTTCAAAGAAACTGTTGTTTGATGCTTTATTCACATATCTGGTACCGACAATGTCCGAGTGAACTATTATCAAGAATATAAGTTATAAATGAATGTAATCTTTCTCGGCGTTGTTTATTTATAAACGTTTCTCGGGAAACAAACCGAGTGATGTTGTTATTAATGCACAATATTTCGGCGACTTTAATCTCCGTCACCATCTTCAGGTGCAGACAACACGCTCAAGGCTGACTTCAAGGCAGACTTCAAGACTTGCAACTGCACCTGACGATGGCGACGGAGAATAAAGTCGCCGAAATATTGTGCATTAATAACAACATCACTCGGTTTGTTTCCCGAGAAACGTTTATAAAAAAAAAAAATAAAAAAAAATAAAAAAAAAAAAAAGAATATAAGTATTTTGTTATACTCAAACTGTGTTAAGTGACTTTATTTAAATTACCCTACGCATTTGGGGTTTAATACGAATGCGTGGCGACCAGGTTATTTAATATTATAGGTACCAGAAGGCTATACATGGTCACGAACTTAATTGTTCACAGTTCAGGTGAAAGTGTTGCATAACCCCCGTGCAGCTTACTTCGTATAGCAAAAAAGGAAACTCTAAAATTAATCTTTTTAAAACAATGGACAAAAACAAGTAATCGAATTACTGTGTATAACTAATATGGTGCTTATTCTTTCTATTTACACGACACTTGACTATCTAAGGTAATCATTTTCAATTGATAGTTAATATCGTTATGGTGTTACCACCAGTAAAAATGGCTCAGGTTGTTGGGATTAGTTGGTTCGAGCCCTCGGTGTAGAAAAATGAACTGGGTCAGTCAAGTAGGGGAGATGGGGGTGTATAATTTCTGATCACAAGCTTGTATATAAGAACATCTCTCCACAATGTATGAGGTTTGGGGTAGTACAATACTGTTGAAGTTGATTCATCCGTCGGAGATTATAAACTCGGCGATACCCTTGATACACTTGGGAATGACACGACTAAAAAGGCCAGCCGCTGGTATCACCCCCTATGTTACTTCCCTTTTGTATACACAACGCAGTATACGTAATCAACAAAGTCACAAAGCAACAGTTCTTAATTCTCACGAGGAAAGCAATTGGCCATCTTACCTTCATTTCTGGCATAATATGACACCAATAGAACTCTACAACCTGCCTCACTTTTCATACGGTTATTAAGTGACATTGACGTTTATTTTGACTTGAAAACGTCCATTCGCTCGTTAAGTATAGCGATAGCCGGTTGAACATTCTTGTGTTACAAAATACTGTCAGATTTGAATCGTTAATAACTATGAGGCTAATAATGCGTTAGTTACAGTTGAACCCACATCGAGAAAAGCATGTCTGCACGAGTTCGTAGTGTAGCATTTGTTTTGCCTGTGACGTCACTGGACTAGTGAGGGTGCATGTTGGCGATTGTTTTGAATTAGCGTTGTAAAGGTATAAATTAGTGTACCGCAAAAACGCGTTCAACTAAGACGTTGATCCAAGTGTCATTGTAATGAAATCACGTATCACTAATAGGAGACAAAGTGAGATAATAAAAATACTCGTAGGAATATTAGTAAAGATTGATATTGCAAATTACAAAAATCAAGATGTCGTCTCATACGAGTCGTAAATATGCTAGAAAATATAGAAAACACAAATTAGAAGAGAGCTCGCGTCAAAAGGAACCCAAAAAACCTAAAACATCCAAGGGGGAACAAATGCGAGAGCAATGACAGATTCGAAAATAAAATAAAGTGAAGTGTACGTGTGTTACTTTAGCTACCACAGACATCTGATACATGTCATAAACATGTAATTTATCTATTCTGTGACTGTAATAATACTCTAATGTAACCACAGTATTAAAGAGATTAGTATTAAACATATTAATACAATCACTTGTCATGATTTTATCACTAAGTTTTCACGAAAACTCCAAGGCGCGAACCCGAACTGCGACTTTCTATAACTTTTTCCTAGCGCCCTTCAAGAAATTTCTGTAACGTATATTAATCTCTTTTACATGCGAACATAGGAATTACGAGTATTTTTCCGCTGGTTCGCTCGCGTAAGCTTTAGTATGCGAAGTAATGCGTTTGTCCTTTGTTTTTCTTCTAGTAGCAAAGCATAACAGTTTGTAATGTAATACCCCTCCAAACTTTATTGTAAATTAACTTCCAGAATTTTGTTACGCTTATTGGAGTGTTATTGTTTTACGTAATGATTTTTTTTAACGTTTTCGTGTACTCTAACGTATTGTATTTCAGAAAACTGAATAAATAAATAACCAGAGTTAACCCTAGGATGCATATACAGGGCCTCCGAGGCCCTTGTATGTATTCATTTCTAAAAAAAAATTGTAATTTTTTGTTTGATTTCAAACTGCTTTCTAGTACTCTTTCACTAACACTGTGACATTCCTCCTACCAAGTCTGAACGAGATACCTTTTTAAGTTTTCTGTATGATTATATACGTTTACCCATACATCGTGAATGCATAAGCAGGGCTTCAGAAGCCCTCACATATTTATAAATGTTCTTTAGCCTATATTGTCTTCAACATTTGTTTGGGAGCAGTTATTAATTCAACAATAACTGTAGTAGTATTTCCAGCAACTGGAGTGCCAACAGCAGCAGTAGCTGGGTAGTAACTAAAAAATAATACACACTGATTTCACATAGTGGCGATGTCAGTGTATCATTGATCTTTTTGCTATCAAATGTTTTATTATTGCATAGTATTGTTATCCTGTGCTGCTCTTGTCAGCCTCATTGTTACTGTAGTTTGTTTGTTGCTGCAAGGCCCATATTGTTACGAGTATGACTCGTTTAGTGCTGCACAAGCTGCTGTTCGAGGGACACGTCTTTTGCTATGGCTTCGACACGCGAAGCAAGAGAGTCAGTACATGCAAATGCAGCTAATTTTGAAAGTGTTGTGGCTCAGTGGTTTGAAGAAGATGAATCTTGCGAGGAAGGAAGTATTTTTGAAGATGCAAGTAGTGAAGAATCAGCCAATGAACCTGCAGATGTGAATATTGAGGCAGATGACAGTCCTTCCGATAATATTACTTCATCAGAGTCTGAAAATGAAGAACCACCACAAAAAGGTATAGAAGACCATACATACATTAGTCGGAATGGAACGATTTGGAAATTAGAACATCCTGCAACTTTTCGTACACCTGTCCATAATATCGTAAAAAAGGCACCTGGTCCAGCCCGTGGTTTGAAAACCTGTAAACCTAAGGATGCCTGGGACTATTTCATCTCCAAGGAAATACTAGAGGAAATCATCAACTGCACAAATATTGAAGGCAGAAGAGTGGCTGCTTTGCGTGGTAAAACGTGGAAAAACGTTTCGCTTGCTGAAATGGAGGGTTTTCTTGGTCTTTTACTGCTTTCTGGTGTTGAGAAGAGTTGGGATGTCCCTATTAGAGAATTATTCTTGGATGAAAAGGAAAATCCTACATATAAGGCCACCATGTCAGTAAATAGATTTGAGGATATAAGGAGAATGATTAGATTTGATGACAGGCGTACCCGTGAAGCTCGATCTGCAGATGACAAACTTGCAGCTGTTCGTTATGTATGGGAACTATTTCTTGACAAGTGTAGAAATAGAATGATTACCAATGATTCGCTCACAGTTGACGAACAGCTAGTCCCATTCCGTGGAAGATGCAGCTTCACCCAGTATATGCCCTCTAAACCAGCCAAGTATGGCATAAAAATATTTTGGTTATGTGATGCTACATCTGCATATGCTTTAGACGGAATTGTTTACACGGGAAGGAAGCCGCATGAACCTATTCAGAAAAATCTTGGATTGAATGTGGTGAAAGATCTTGCTAAAAGCATTGAAGGATCATCAAAAAATATTACTGTTGACAACTTCTTTACTAGTGTCCAGCTGGCAGAAGAGATGCTTCAGAAGAAAATTACAGTGGTGGGAACAATCAAACAAAATAAACCAGAAATTCCTAATGAGATGAAACCATCAGCCTCAAGAGCGATTCATTCTTCTTTGTTTGCATTTAGAGGTGACATTACAATGGTGAGATATGTTCCCAAAAAGAAAAAGTCTATAGTTCTCATTAGCACAATGCATCACGACAGAAACATTGATGAAACTCATGCAAAAAGAAACCAGATATAATAATGTTCTATAACTCTACGAAGGGTGGAGTAGATCAAATGGACCAGAAAATTCGTTATTACACTTGCAAGAGAGAAACAAGAAGATGGCCATTTGCATTATGGATGAATATGATGGACGTTGCAGCAATGAACAGTGAAATTTTATTTTCCGCCCAACATCTGACATACCATAGTGGAAGAAGTGATAAAAGGCGTTTGTTCCTAAGAGATTTAGCAGAGGAAAGGGTAAGACCACTAATGGAACTTCGTATTCAGATCCCTAATCTTCCAAAGAAAATCGTTGATGCCATGCAAAGATGTGGTGTTCAGAAAGATGTCATATTGCCGAACCAACTACCTGTTTCAGGAAAAAGAAGAAGATGCAATTATTGTCCATATAATAAACACAGGAAAAGTGCTATGACTTGCATTAAATGTAAAACCAACATTTGTAAGGAAAATAGTGGCGTTCTTTGTGCTTCTTGTTTGTCACATGTTGAAAACTAAGAAAAATGCAATTTTATATGAACAATGAATAATAACTTTTTGTCAAAATATTGCCTATATACATAATATTGTGAATAATGAGTATGTTTTAATTGAAGAAATTGGTTGTAATAAATGTTATAAAATGTAAACTGCAACTTATAAGTGAATTAATTAATAAAATGTTAATCAGGCCCACCAGATCCTGTTACTGTATCTTAGGAATCTTTCAATATGACAGTAAATTTGACAGAAATAAATTTAACTCCAAAAAATGATAATATGAAAAGACGAAAATTTAAAATTAGGCAGGGCCTTGGAGGCCCTGTATATGCATTCATGTGTGTTTTCGGCACCATGCATCCTAGGGTTAAATAGTTTGGTGAGGTATATGCTTATCTCACATCTATTTTGTTCGAGCTCATAGAATGTTGGTTTTGAGCGAGTATTTGCTACCAGAAAAACGCTTTCAATAGTTCTACAGGATTTATATTTTTGACATATATCTGCACCTGATGAAGTTAAAATACAACTGGAAGGTTCGACAAAGGACAATATGCTCGCGATTTACGAAATAGGCATTTGACAAGTGCTTTCAGTAATGATATCACTTCAGAAAAAGCATAAGCACAATAGTAAGAGATCTACTTGAAGGGAAATAGCTAATGAACTATGTAAAATAAGTTCCTCTCCTTTTAGAATAGGCCTATTTGTTTAATTAAATAAAAAAGTAGAGGCCTGTCTCGAGTAATTATAGTTTGAGATATCGGATCGTGGCAAAGGTACAAAAATCTCTAAATGAATTGCACAAAAATATTGATTGTATAAGAATAGTTTTCTATGATTATCCATTCGTATGTGAGTCACACATGTGGAAACAGGCAATCTCTTACCTGTTGGATGGACTCAGCAACGAATACAACGTAGACACAGCAGGAACCATAGTACGTCGACAAGATGGCAATCACCACAAAATTCCTGAAATAGAAAACATTTAATTAAATGCTGTCTCCAACAGTGGATCTATATTTTTGGATTTTTTTAAAGATAAAACCTTAAGATTGTAACATGAAAAATGAACAATATAACTAGAATTATATATTTATGTTAAATACGTGTTTGTGATAGTAGCGGATGTAGAGGTTTCTCAGCAAATTTTTGTTGGAGATTAAACAATTTGCCCTCATCAATCAAACAGATAATTAGTGAAGTATCGGTGATCGATAAAAGACCATTGATCGATGAATGTTTGAAAAAATTGGATGAATTGACTCTTGGAGATTGCACAGCTAAAGGTTATTTTTCCGTATTAGACAGATATTATAGAGAACAATCAATCAGAATTAGCAGCACTAGCTGATCCGTACTATTTACAGCGTGAACTTGACACTGAATGTGTAAACAGCAGGTTTTTTCAATCATTTTTCGGGTATGATAACAATAGATTTATCAAACCATAGGATATCGTCGATTTCAGTAACTCTGTTAATTGGAGCTCTTTTTCGGTTAACTTTGTTCTCCAACACTTACAAATTTCGTGTAGGTGCTATCAACATTTATAATTTAAACGAGTCACAATGTCAGAAACGGAAATTGCAGTATAATTACATATATAAAACATGTTCCAATTCCAATAGTATTTTTTTCAAAGGGAATTTTCATTCCAAAGTGACAGCTAAAGTTTAAACGCGGGTCCAGCCCTGACTGGGATTACTTTCATTTATTTCTCATCCACAAAGCCATCATAAGAAATCAAGATAGGGAAAAGCCTGTGTTGCCGTATAGACCACAGCCTTGGCAGACAATACTGTTTCTCGTGGAATGAGCAGAGGAACTCCTAAGAAAGACGCTAGAGGTTTTCCCGGATGCTGTAGGTATGAGTGGGATCCGCTAAGAACAGAGTATTCAAGGTCTGCTGCTTCTAAGAGGCGTTCTTTGTAGGTGCGTAATATGAGGTTTAGCAAGAGACTCAGCTTACTTAGGCTTCGTACTAATATTCCGGAGGAAGTGGTACGTAAAATTCTTACATACCCTGAATTTTTGTTTCACATAAACTAGAATAGACAAAAAAAGAAGTACAAATCACTTAGTTGTGAACGTGTAAATTCAATGTGTATTCTACCGCGATTTTACATGTAGACCAGAACATTCATTTTCAATTTTTTAGACTCAGATAAGTAGCACGTTTTATTAGATGCTGCAGTGCAATCCCACATGTAAATCAAACAATAATGATGAAAATGGCAGACAAGCAATACATTTTATAGATATATCTTACTACAAAAAAAAAAAAAAAAAAAACAGTGCTGAACCATTTTTATGAGACATACGTAGCTGCGTTAATTTTTTAACAGAGAATATTGTTTAGAAGATGAAGTGTGAAATAGCATAAAGGCCGGAGTTGCATTCAGTGACGAGAATACAGGAATAAGTGACGCACTGATGACTATGTGGTAGATTGAGCTAGGAACTTTACGTCTGAATCCTTGGAAATTAAACGATGGAGTTCTTTGCCATGGAAGCGACTGCCTCCTTTGCTGGAGACGGTATGCAAATGAAGGAAATACTGCGCTAAATTTGAGAGTAGATTAGCAGGCGCAGCGAACAATGCTCAAACCAAATCAAACATAACTCATTATCGAAATTAATAAGCCTTAATTAATAACTAAAGCGTTTAATTGTCTATTTCTCCACTGTTTGCAGTTGTAACATTGAAGAAAAGAGCATGTTTCTAGCAGGTGTTGGATATCTTACCTCCGGACTGAAATACACATCTGGTTACATTACTCCGGCTGCATCTGTATTGGTACAGTGATGCCACTGTGGAGGTAGGGATGAGCCGGGCTAAAGTCGTTTGATGATGTTTTAAGCTGGGTCGGGCAAAGTGGCCACTTTTCTTCAACATCAGAAAAGAGTGATTAAAAACGCTCTTACTATGAAAAATGATGTAAATTATTTTGAAAAAGTTATGTAACTTTGAAATTATAGAAATTGTAACAGACAACATTAACTGCAATTTTTGCATACGAAACGAAAGTTTTTGAGTCCGTGAGCCCAAATGAAACACTTTTAGCACTAGATCAATCGTTCTTGTGATCTTAAAGCTGAAATATTTTTGTTGTATCACTAGCAATGTGTGTCTTCTTGATCAACATCATCATCAAATAAGTCTTTTCCTGGGTTAGATATCTTGCGTTTGGAGAGTTCCTTTCTAGCTTTGGTTTTCTTCTTGTTTCTGTCTTTTTCTTTTTTGTTAGGTTTTTGTGGCTTCAGGTTCATTTTAGTATGGGCTTGATATCAGAACTTCAGAACTTTTGTTTTTCTGTTGATTTTGCGTTTTCCTACTACTGTTTGCTCGAGACACTGTAACAGTGTCTTTTGGGTTCAAAGTTTCCGTCATTGAATTACCACCACTACATCAACTTTGTAATAAAACAACATTCAAATAGAAATAATTCAATATGTGAGTGTAGGCTTTCCCGGCGAATAAATTACAACAAATATTCTCGGGTTTGCAGCCGGATTTTATTAGAAAGCGACAAGCTTTCGGCAACTAGCTCAGCAGCCATCATCAGGTCAATTATGTACAGACGATCTTGCCGTTACGAATACCAGGCGTTTTGCTTTTTTATTTTTAATAATATACTTCCATCAGCTTCAGATAATAATAAAGCATCTATTCAGAGTATCGTGTGTCAAGAATGTCAATAATCCGAACGCAACAGAGTAGATCCTCAGCGGACAAAGGAACCACGGCCACCAACAGCATGGCCACTTTGCCCGGATTGACTCCGTTACAGAAATATAGTTTTTACTGAACAATGCAACGAGACTGTACCCAAAACACCACTTTTGCAAAAAAAAAAAAAAAAAAAAAAAAAAAAAAATCGCTCAGAAGCGGTATATCACCTGATTTCTTAGTAATGAGTATATAAACTGAGCACTTTCTAAACATCGGGTTGATCAAAAACCAAAAACATTCTAATAACTTCTAGAGATGGCATGCTAACCGGATATAGCTCCCCAATGTTACTAAGGGCATTGAGTCGAACGACATATGATTTTTAGAGCGCGATCGCATCACACCTTGGCCCCGTGGTCGCTTTGCCGGGCTCTTTCCTACAGTGTTAATAAATGAGTTTGGAATTACTGGCTGGGAGATGAGGGTAGTTAAATCGGTCATCTGAGAGACTGGCCAATCTGCTACTGTGGATTCAGACCAGGTATATTTCGATATCAGGAAAGGTGATTTAACCACTAAATCTCCAGATCGTTCGGTGCATGCGTAACCCATTTCGTTCGTATCATATTTATATTTCCATTACCCAAACTTCGATTAGTAGCGATTGAAAAACAATGCTAGAGATGTACTAATGAACAGTTAAAATGCATCACGAGTTGTTTACCTCGATCGTCAGCCGCCGTGGTAAGCATTTTTTTTTTTTTTTTTTATCGGCCTCCTCCACCCCTTACAGCCGTCCTTCGCTCTCCATTACTGCCTTCTTCGGCTTGGCTTCTCCGCCATTTAATTTATAACTTAAATATTTTTCTGTTTCCCAAGCTTTGGGTTTGCAGTTACCGTTTTTTTTTTTTTTGTTTTTTTTTTTTTTTTTTTTTTTTTTTTTTTTTTTTTTTTTGCCAGAAGTCTCAAGTTCTGACGTTTTTACTTTTTAATTTGTCAGTCTTTTATTTTTGGTATTTCGTCCAGATAGCTTCCAAATTTAGTTTTGTATTTCGTCGTTTTCTTTAAACTCCAAACTTTAATTTTCAAGGTTGATACATACTCTTCTAAGTTCTGGGATGACTTCTGCAGTATATCCTGCATTGCATGTCCTAAAATCCATATTAGACTGTTATGTTTCTCTACAGGTATAAGCTTGAAATCCGGCTTTGTTAGGATATTGGTGAGTATTTTCCTGGGCGGTTTTTGCATCATGTGTGCCACTAAATGTTTTGTCCACGTCCAGATTGTTTGCGCTCTTCCGCAAGAGATTCGGTGTACTAGCGTATCTGTGTTGCCGCAAGTGTCACATCTATCTGTTGGCTTGAGGTGAATGCGATGTAGCTTCTCATTGGTGGCCAGGGTCTCGTTGGCTACTTTGTACCATAGAGCTTGAGTCTCGGACGGAATTGTTTTGTTGAAAATGTTTGCCCACACGTTTTTCCAGTTGATTTCCGGGTATTTAGTTTCTATTATATTTCCCCGTTTATGGGCCATCATACATGCGTAAATCTCTTTTGTTGTCTTGGGAAAGTTGTTCTTTCTTGTCTCCATGATATAGCTGCTTTCGATGAAGTACAGCCTGAAATGGTAAAGGGAATTATTGATATGGGCAATCCCTACCGGTGCTGTTGTACTCGCCGGTTTGTAGTGTTCCAATAATTGTGCCGTTATGGTTTCTTTGTTTTCAGATACTTTCCTCGTTGCCTGTATGAAGATCGCATTTGCTTTGGTTCTTGCATCCATTAAACCTAATCCTCCTCTTGCTTTTGGCAGGGTTAGCGTCTGGAAGTTGACTTTGAATATGTCACCTTGGCTCAGGAACCAGGATACTGCCCTCTGAACGCTTTGTATTATCCCTTTCGGTGCAGGGAGCACTTGGGCAACATAGTTTAATTTGCCAAGGACCGCCAGATTTATTAAATTTGCTTTCTGTATTTTATTGATCCGTCTTGTTTTGTGCAGTTGCAGAGTGGCCCTTGTGTTGTTTAAAACTTCTCGCCAGTTGATTACACTCATTTTGAGTGGATTGGTTTCTAGCCATACACCTAAGGCCTTGTGTTTGTTCATTTGTTTGAATCCATAAGTATTTGCAAGATTTTGAACTCCTGATCCAATGTAAAGTATGCCTGATTTGTCCATGTTGACTGTGGCGCCACTTCAGGGCCATAAATCTTTAACTGGTTATTAATTGTTACTAGGTCGTCATTGTCGGTTACGTAGAATCCAATATCGTCTGCATAAGCTCTTGTATGTATCTTCTACCTTGGAACGTTATACCCTTTGTCAAGGAGTGGATGCTCCGTAGTAAGGGTTCCGTATATATGGCGAACAAGACCATTGAGAGGGGGCAGCCTTGTCTCAGCCTCGGCCATACGAAGTTTTTTGAGATGAATCCGTTTACTAATATTCTTGTGGTAGCACCGTTGGTTAGTTTCTTGATTACTGATACGAAGCTTGTTCCCATGCCCATTCTCCTCATGGTATTGTATAAAAAACTGGTGTTCGACACGATCGTATGCTTTATCGAAATCTAGAAAGAGAATTCCCGCTTTTAGCTTCAAGTTGTCTGCCAAGGAGATGATATCTCTATGTTCCAAGATTGGCATGTTGGATCCCGCGATTAGGGATCGGACCTGCTTGGTACGGGCCAAGAATTTTGGTGAGTAATGGTGTTATTCTTCGTTTCAGGATACGAGTCAAAATCTTGAAGTCGGAGTTCAGTAGCGTTATGGGTCTTAACTTTCTGATATTCTTCGTGTGTGGTGCTTTTGGGATGAGAATTATTATGCCTTCCGTGAAGGCTTCAGGCAATCGTTCAATCTGCCATATTTCATTGAATATTTCGACCATCTTGTGGGATATGATGTTCCAGAAAGCTCTATAAAATTCCAGGGGAGACCGTCGTTGCCGGGAGATTTTCTTGTTTTCCCAGCCATGAGGGACAACTCTGCTTCTTCTAGTGTGATGTCTCTGGTAATCTCTCTTGCGCTCGTTGTCGTCCATGTATTCATTTATGTGGTTTAGGGTGGAGTCCCTGTTATCTCCGGTTGTGGTGGAGGCTCTGTAAAAGGATGAAAAATGGTTCCAGATCATTGCGGGAATTTCCTTTTGGTTGGTTGTTCTGACTCCATCTTCCGCAGTTATGTTTGATAAGTACTGGGAGTTTCTTCTTTTTGTCGCCTTATCAGATGGTATAGCGATGCCTTCTCTTTCTCTACTAAGTCCACGCTGATCGGTGTTGACTAGGAGAGGATTCCATTCTTGATGCTTGTAGTTTGTTGATTTTGGCTTTATACTTTTTAATCAGTACGTGGTCATGATGGTGTGCAGCGTCTTTTTTGTACAGGTCCTTCAGACATCTGTAGTAAAATTCCATGGTATTGTTTGTCCAGTGATGTTTTACGTGTGAGTAGGCGATAATAGCTTTCTTATTCTTGGTTTCGCATGGGTTATCCACCAGCTTAAATTAGAGCTGTACTTGTGGCAGTTTCTGACACTTGAAAGCCAGGTGGTGATGACGCTTTCCTTACATTCAGCATCGCGAAGAAGCGAAACGTTCATCTTCCAGTATCCTTTACCTCTCTGAATATTAATTGTGTCGCTCTTAATTCTGCATATGTACTGCGCAATGATCGGAGAAACTTAAGGGTATTATTTCATCACTACTAACTGCTGGGTCTAGAGTGTTAGATACGTAATTCTATCAAGTCTGCTTTTTGATGTCGAGGTCATGTGTGTGTGACTAGTTTGGTTTCCGTGCAATGTCCGAAACGTGTCCTTGAGGCCTGAGTCCTTCGACCATTTTTGCTAATTCTTGACAGATATTAGGGTTTGGTCTTTGGTCGCTTCGGTCAATTACGCAGTTAAAGTCACCGCCTATTACAAGTCTGGTCGGTTTCTTGCGTAATAAGTAAGGTATATCACTTTGAAGAAATCCGCTCTCTCCTGTTTTTTATTAGTGCCTGAGAGGTGCATATAAGTTGACGATGCATATGTCCTTGATGTATACTGCTATACCCCTTCCGGACGTTAAAATTTCCGGGTTTGTGTAGGACAGTCCTTCCTTGATTAGTATTGCAGTTCCGTTTTGCTAGTGGGAGTCTAAATTGGTTATGATTTCGTAACCGAAGAGTTCAAACTCCCTGATTATCACTTCTTGCATGAGTGCGACGTCTATTTGATTTTGGATAAGAAATTGTTGCAAGGCATAAAACTTAGTTTTAGCAGTTATGCGATTGATGTTAATCGTTGTTAATGTCAAGACTTGATTCATTGTGATGGTGCTTGGGCTAGGTTGTCCGCCATTCCATTAGTGTCCAACAGCAGCTGTTCCTTACGTCAAGTCTGGTTCTATACCGTTAAGTTTCCTGTTTACGGTCTCCAGGTGTTTGTTTCCTTGTGAGTTCGTCGCTGTGATTTGTATTCAGGAAGTCTGCCTTGACATCTTCTATGTCTTCGTTCTGATCTTTGTCTGCCCAGCTAAGGGCATATCTGCTGCCTCCGTACCTGTTTTCTCGGTGTCTGACTGGGTTTGGATTTAACTCTGCATTAATGTTGGGGTGGTGTTCTTCCCCGATTTGTTGCTTTTTGAGCTTTTTTCCAGTGCCTTTAGCATCGTCTGTATTTTCTCTTTCAGTAGATGTTTCCCTAGTTGTTACTTTTCGTCTCCGGGTTGTTTCTTGCACGACGTTTCCTTACTGGGTTTGGGCTTCGCTGGTTTCGTCCACTCGGTTTCTTCTGCTGTCGACGGGACTTCAGTTGTCAAATTCGTTTCATCCTTCTCGTCGCCCGACTCCATGTTATCGTCGGTTTCTGCCGTATTTTTCAACGATTCAACTTTCCTCTTCTGTTTTTGTCTCTTCCATGATTGTTATTGCCTTTCTATCAAGTCTCCTTCTTGTTTTCTTGATAAGTTTTTCGCTTTATGTTCATGGTTTTGGATACTTCGTCGCACCTTGATTCTTCGGTGTTCCTTATGTCGTCATCTTGTTGTTCCCTCGTTTCCTCTTCTTGTTTTCGTCTCCGTGTTCCCACTGTTCATTATCGTCAGTGGTGGAAACTGCTGCTGATCTTCCAGTGGCATTTCTTCATCTTGTTTCGGTGTTCCTGTTCGTCTAAGGTAGGTAGCGGTAGTACTGTCGGTTGTATGCGAGGGGCAGTTTGCTCTGATATGTTGTATTGAATTGCATAGAG
Source organism: Vandiemenella viatica (assembly GCA_031002005.1). Classification (NCBI taxonomy): domain Eukaryota; kingdom Metazoa; phylum Arthropoda; class Insecta; order Orthoptera; family Morabidae; genus Vandiemenella; species Vandiemenella viatica. Next base: position 374,777,840 of record CM061920.1, read on the forward strand.
CGCAAGTTCGGGGCTGGCCGTCGTATACAACCAGTGCTCTGAAACCGCATACATTGATGTATGATGGTATGTGCTTCGTTATCTCCATTTTTACTAGCCGCACTCCGTTTGCTTTCTTGAACCTGATATTGCCTCCCCATTTGTCTTCTACGATCTCTGCCACGTTGCCGAACGGTTTTATTGCTTGTAGAATGGCTTCATTAGATATTTCAAAGGGCAGATTTAGCACTCTTATCTGTCTTTTTCCCATTCCTGCGTTCGTTACTTGAACATTGCTTACGTTTCCATCGGCATGATGGAATTTCAGGTTCCCGGTATTTGATTCGATTACACTAACACAATGTTCCTCGCTTATCATTTTAACAAAAACGCAGTTCTGAAACGAGTCTAGTTGTATTCCCAGTATTTCTTCGTCAATTAGCTTTACTTTATCAAACAACCACTCATGTATTTCATAGGCCGCGAAGGTCTTACGTATGCTCTATCAAAAGTGAATTTCACTGTGTTTTTTCTTGTTATGGCGGTGGAAGCCATCTCTTACCTTTTACTGCAGAATTCGCCTAAATGCGGCTGCGTTGATGGGTTTTCGATAGCTCACACACAAACTTCACACTAACTCTGTTATAATAGCTGCGGCGTTAACGGAAGTTGCTGACAGCACGTCCGCGTCTGCATAAAGATGAGTCAAGAAGCGCGGACTGCCAAGGTACCGTAGCAAATGTGAAGGGCGATGAAGCAACCTGCGCCTACGACGTCTCGAGTTCGCAGAACTCAAGGGAAAGCTATTCTACCCAGAAACGCTTGCACCAAAACATTTGTTCACTGACGTCCTTACTAACGAGTAATGACGGTGGAAGTAACGATCATCGTAAAGAGTGGCATACTTGCCCTTGGGATTTATTACACATTGTTTGTAATTTGACTCCTTACGGTACTGTTGTCGAATGGGTCTTGAAATGTATATAAATAATAAAAACTCTTAAAATAGGCACATATATCATATCAAAATAATGCTAAAGTGTAGTCAAATTCTAAAATTCATTAATTTTATTCTAGTATTTTAATACCGGAGTTATTATGTTCGCAAGAATTTGTCATATAAATACTAACGGATGGAAGTCGTCACGTTATTAGTCAGAATATCTTTTAAAAAGATTCAAAAACGTATACATATCACAAATCCATAATTTATCGATTACAATATTCTCTGTTATTGGGTTTGGTAAAAAATAGAGAATGGGTCTATTAATGTACCCTTAATTATGCGAAAACAAATCACACGGCATTCTTCGTATTACTGTAATAACAAACAATTTGATTCTGTTTTACGCATCAATTGTCAAAGCCACATTTTTATTAATTTTGCGGAACTTGGATTGAAGGAAAGAAGCAGTTCACGATTCTTTTACTTTAATCTCTGATATATTTTTTTCTGAATTAACTGCTGCTTAACGTTACCCACCTGCTATGAGGGTTAAAAATATATCTTAAAAAAAAAAAGAGCTATTTATGTGAAAATTAAGAATATTTGAATAATTAAACTGAAGCAGAGTTTAACCCAAAATCTTCAAGAATTAATTAGTACTTCGTCATGAAGATGTTTAAACAATGAAAACCATATCAGAAATTTATTGTTTAGCTTATAAATATAATAAAACTTCCCTTTCCCGAAAGATTAATCGGTTTTTGTTGTAGAAAGAAGTTACTATTACGCGGCAATAATAACTGTCGGGTACGGTTTCAGGTTAGACTATCATTACTAAAATTGTGACTCCGATTCAACTATATTAGGTATAACTTATTGACAAATTACGTTATTGTGATCAACGTTGAAGAAATGATTATTGAAAAAGGCAGGAATCATTAGTTATTAGAATACAGTGCTAATGTCAACATCTAATTGCACCACGTTCTGGCATGTGTACAACTGTACACGATGCTTCTTGTGAATTTTGTTCGTGAAGCATCGTGTTCGCAGAAATTTCTCGAAACAGTAAAATTTCGGTGAATTGCCTCAGCTGCTTCGGGGAATCTCGGAATTGGGGAGTTATTTAAGTCTCGCAGGAATATAGTACCTTCTCTCTACTGTCATAAGTGAGCATAATCCAAACAGCTGCGTTTGGAAAACAATAATCTGTGTTTGATGTACCTAAAAAAATACGTATAAGCAGAATCTGAGTTATATGTTCTGGTAAGCGTATTTGATCATAAATTTTAATATGTATTTATGGCATTCGACTAAAACACTGAAACTATCCATTCTTTACAGTATTTACAAAGGCTGATGTTGCTTCAGAGCGTATTGACCGAAAGATCACTACCGTCACAACAAAAACATACAAAAGTGCTTTGAAAAACAAAGCCCTATATATTAAAAAAATACAAAGTTAATTTGTCAAGCAGGCTGAAAACTTGTTCGTTAAAAATCTAAATAAGTGCACTGTAGGAAGCTTTTTTTAAAAAAAAAATAAAAGAAAAGTGAATTAATTCGCAAACTGACGAATCGGGTTTATTGTTATTAATTATATTGGCATAGGCACCACCCTCGAGAACATTTCTTCTCCTCGAGTACATCAGAAAAAGTGATAACTTTCCCACCCACTTGTCCCAGAAATAAAATACCATTTTATGGTAAAGTTTCTCTTCTTCGCTTCATATGATATTGTTAATTCTTTTCCCAATTTCCAAGCCTCCTTGCCAATATCTGCATCCACCTCATAGGCCGGGATCATGCGGCCATAATGACCTTTTGACAACGTTTTTATTGGCTGCTCAATCCGCTCCTATCGTAACCACCTTAACCTAACCCTGTAATCCTTCCTGGTATCGGAGATCTACAGCTTAACCGTGGAATCTGAACCACCGAACCGTACTGGTGTTCCTCACATTACACGCAAGTTGTGCCAATAGCTAGATGTGATCTTCTATCTCCGCTCCTTCGTTTGTCAAAAATACAGAAAGGTGCATTGTTGTAATCAGTGTTTAATGTCCGCAAACAAAATTTTTCACCGAAACGAATTCGATCCATTAAAAAGAACATGAACGTCGTGCATATAGGGGGCATCCACAAATTACGTGAGGTGTTTTTCAGGATTTCTGCACCCCCCCTCCCCCTGGTGAGATTTCGTGAGATCTGGCCGGACCCCCCCCCCCCCCCCTTATGGTGAGATCTGGTCCGTGAGAACCTCCCCCTAGATATCGCCCTGGAAACTTTTATAGAGCTTTTTTTTTTTTAGGTCACAGCCTCACTTTTTGACGCCTAAAATCGACTTTGGCACAAATTGTAGACCTTTTTTTTAGCTCTACTGTCCAAAAATTTTTGCAAAAATCTCACGTGAGATTTCCGTAGACCCCCCCCTCCCCCTTGGAGAGATCTGGTGAGATTTCGCCGGACCCCTCCCCCCCCTATTTCACCTCACGTAATTATGGATGTCCCCATAGTATAGCTCACCTGGCAAATGTCGAGTATTCCCTGAGCCGGACAAAGCTGGATGTCTTGAAGGCAGCCTCGGCTGTCTCGGCGAATCCCAGTACCGGTACTTTTGTTCTTCGACAAAGTTCCTGGGAGCAACGGACCTGAGATATGGGAAAAACAAACAAATATAGTACAAACAACGTGGGAGCAGACAGAAATTCAATTAAACGCACGGAGCAAATCGACTGAAGTATCGCAGATGTCAGTTTGAAGAGTGCGTTGAAATGCATATATTAATTCGGTTTAGTTTCTAATGAAAGGAACAAATGTCGCAGTTGACAGCAATGCCTGACACGCAGTAACAAGTGTAAACTGATTAGTCTTTCGAAAGCGTTATACGTTGGACAGGAATGAGTGAAGCATTAGTGTATCAAAACTTGGAACAGCGAATTAAGTTTCTTACATTATGAGGCTTAAATGACCGTTTAGTGGGAAAACATAACTTTTGGCGAGAATGTGTTACAGAACTTAACCACAGATTGACGTCTAAAGGCGTTGGCAATAGGAGAAATGGCTGGCATGATTAGTATATAAGCGAATAAAGATATGACTTTGTTTATTGTTAAGGAGCGTGACTATGGAATAATACCTGTGTCTCAGTTATTTTTTTATTTTACTTTCAAGTAAATTATAATAATAATAATTATGAACGCTCCTCCTATTTAATGTTTTGCATCAGATATACGCCGTAGCAAAAAGGGAAACAAATTTAACAGGCATTAAAATAGAAACTATTGTTAGTTTTACAGGTATATTCAGTCATGCAAATTCTGTAGCCTATTATCTTCTATTTTATAAATAATTTTTCGCCAGACTTTGGAGGTTATAGAGGACTCTACAAAGGGATGAAAAGAACATGGAAATTGCGTACTTACATAGTAATTAACACCATACAGTTTCTCTAGTATTATTTAAATGAATACGTGTTTGCTCTGGATATTTAAAAAGAACTCTTTTATTATTATTATTATTTAACATGACCATCCTGCATTCGACTCTCAAGTGTATAAAAGAGGATATAGTCCATTATTCTGTCATCAGGACAGTGACTTGTGAATATGATTTTATCCTCTCGAAGAAGCAGATAATTCTAATCTACTTTCATCAACTTTAAAGATTAATGAAGTTAAAAAAAAAAAAACAAAAAAAAAACAAGTAAGTATTTACTGTGATATACAAATTAAGGAAAAGCACTTAATTTATTACTTTTTTCTCTGACGAATTCCGGTTGATACGAATTTAAATCTTATTTGTAAGTGGTTTTATTTTATACAACTTAAACGTTTTGGCTACCAAATTAATTAGTGAAGTAAGAAGAATTTTCCTGCTATCGTCTTTTTTTAACGTCTATATTAAGAAATATTTAATGAGACAAAAGTCTCAAAAAAAGCTTATAAACATATATATTGAAAAACACTACGTGATCCACACACTAAAATTCTCTGACTTATTTACTTAATCTCTATAGTATTATAAATGATAAGGTAATCCAAAGTCAATTAGGTATTTAAATAGTAGCAAATTTGATAATATTTTACAGGTCGCCAGCAACTCGTAACAGTTATTTCTTTCTCTTTGAAATCGGGAGGAACCGATTTTGAATCTTGTTCGGTCGGTCATTCAACTACTTGCTTACGGCTAAATTAAAAATGAAATCTACTTCAACTATCTGTAAATGCCTCCTCACTGTAATTCTCAACACACAAACATATATTCAAAGAATTGTGTCAGGTTAGATCAAAGTAACTTTTATTTTCTTAACAGTTGTAGTTTGTAATTAGGTGTCTTTGTTTTTATTATTATTAGCAACTAAATTTCTGAATGTTTACTGTACATGTCACACAAGTGAGGCAGAGCCCAGTTTCTTGAACATGAGTTATGCATAGTATAGAACAGTTTACTGTTATTGTACCAGCATTAACGACTGCAACTTCTTGTATTTTAACGGTGTAACACGCAGTTTAAAAATCCTTCCTGTGTTGAGTGCCATTCAGTCAGCCTGTGTTCTTTGTCATCTTAGCAAACACATCTTCTAACGTGTCCTTCAAACACTTCTGAGAAACAGACTGTTAACCTACGTTGGTGTTAAATCGGGATCGTTATGTACAGTAGTTTTCGACGTTTTAGTATTAGCAACTGTTTCTTCTAAATCTCAACCTCTCCCTTATCTTTATTTCTAATTATAGTAGTGAATGAAATCCTAGAATGCATGAATAACACCGTTATTGTCTTCTGATTTACTTAAAATTAAATTTTAATGTCTTTAGTCGTGGCATAGATATATATAATTATTGCTAATGTAGGAATTAAATGTAGAACCTCCTTTCATTTGCAGAGCAAAGTAATACTAAGTATCAGTATATAAACTCAAATTGCCACCGCAGTACTGATCCAGGCGCCTGAAGAAAAATGGTCTGCTTGTTGCCTTCCGCGGCCGAAAACATGTAACTCTCGCTAACGAAAGTAATTAGTAACAGCATCACTACAATGTTACCAATGTTTTTCAGGATGTTTGGAAAAATAATAAAAATATGCAGCTACCAAGGGAAAATTATATCTGGATGTAAAATATTATTTTATTTGAACTTTATAAATACCTGACACCTTTGTCCATTCATTCATACAGAATGAACACAGAATGGGATAGTATTATACCGATTTTAAAACAGCTAACAAACCAACATAATAGCCCATTGAGTTCGAGAAGAAGACATCAGTGGTCGAGGTCTATTAGGTAGCTGGAAAATTCTGTCCTGTTGACATTTCAGTAGCAAATGACAGGGCGTCAACTGGTTTATTTCGAATTCAGGCTAATGTTTAGAAGAACAGAGAACAGTAGTTATGCTCACAAGAGTAACTATTTGTTCACTGTTTACATTAAACTTAACCGTTCTTGCTCACTAACATCCATTCTATACTTCAATTCTGAACTTCCCAGTAATATCATAACTTAAGGAAGGTGTGATTACTCTAAATCAACTATATAAATTTATTTCAATGCCGAATACGTTAACGAAAGATATTTGGTCATTTCTGAATATTGATTTCTCTTTTACGATGTCAACAAAACTATTAGAGCAAAGTATTCCAACACAAAATTTATATTGGAATATTTTCTCCAATAATTTAATGTAGATGATGTATGAAATAAGTTTGGTTATTTTTTATTACTGAAAATAGAGCTGTGGAGGAAATACCATTTGTTCTATTTCAATTTTTATCACCAATCCTTTGATTAACTTGATGAATTGCTCGCAATAATCTTCCCTTCCTTGCCCGCTTTGGGAATTTGCACAGCTGAAGAGTTCGCTGTTTCCACTAGGACCCACATTTTCAATTATGAAGTGCTACTGCATCACGTAATCTTATCTTCAAGTTTCTCAAACTGTGCCCCATCAACTTTAATCTTACATCTTTTACAGCAAATTTTCGTTATGACAGTAGAATAGAATTTCAGTATTCTTTCAACAACGTACTTCAAATTTTTCAATTTCCCATATTTCTGGTTTCTCTAAAGTCTAGGCTCCTTTTTCTTAAACTTTCATGCACTATACTTACAGTTTTTAAAGTTACGAATCCTAGATAATTCTATAGTACTTTTGAAGAAGGTTTTTTAGTTATCATCTACTTTTATTTTCGTCTTTGTTATTTACTTTAAATTTTTTTCTAAATAACAAAATCTCTTACTTGCTTTAAACCTTTTATAGTTTATAGACTTGATTTAAAGTATTTGTTGTCATTTCTACTGTACCTATTTTATTCCTTTTAATTATCTTTCTTTTTAATTGGAAATCTCATCAACGAATTGTTCGTGCCATCAGCTACTATCTCTATCCATTTCTCTAATCTTTCAATAGATAATAAAAGCTTTCTAGTTGAATGAGTTTCGTGCATAGCTATCCCGAGCTCATCAAGCGCTCATGTGTAATTAAAGTTGCGTTAAAAGTCAGTAACATGGACAAATGTTAACTTTTATGATGCAATCAAAATTATTTCATTTCAAGGTTCTGCCGAATTACGAATTAAAATACTTTTACAGGCATAATTTAAGTAATTACATTCCACACTTTAACAGAATATTCGGGCAATACGCATATTTCTAAATTGTTCTTAACTGTTTCATATAGAATGTCAGATTAAAAATTACACATTCTAAAGGTTCGAGAATAATCTCCAATAATTTTCCGGTAAGTACGTTTGAGTCAATTTTTTTTTTTTTTAATGAAGAATTTAATTCAATTAAGAGTTGTATTGAAAGTGATAACTGCTTATTTTCCTGACGCCGAGAAACATTGTATTATATTTGATTATTGCAGGCCATTTTCTTCCACAGTTGCTTGTTAAACTAATTATTATTTAGTAAAAACGCCAATACAACTGTTGTCTGATTTTTTTTTTTTTCGGACGCGTTTCGCCTCTCGTCGAGGTATCCTTAGCGTACAACGCGTCCGAAAAAAAAGAATATCAGACAACAGTTGTATTGGCGTTTTTACTAAAACATTGTATTGTTTGTTGTTGGAGCAGAAACTGTCTGAAAAATCTTCCATCACAGAACTGAAAATGAACAGCACAGAACTACAGAAACTAAAAAATGTGTCCGAAACAGTGTGACTGAATTTACTTCGTAGACAAAGCGGTTTTCCCTGATTATTACAGAGTTTAGCTACCGCAGAGAGAGAGGAGCAATTGGTGGAGGTACACAGATAAAAAAAACTATAGATTGTTTATGATTATGGCATGGGGTCAGAATTGCTTGTTGAATGCTTGAAGTGTAAATATCTTTGCAAAATGTTTGACAATAAGCTCAACTGGGCATAGCACATTGGGCAAGTGATAAGGAAAGGTTATAAAATCCTTCATTTACTGGAGGGGGTGATGCGAGAATGCACCAAAGAAGTTAGGGAATTGTGCTACAAAATTTTGGTCAGGCCATTGCTTGAATATAGTTATCCAGTTTGGGTATCACATACAGGTGTTAGAAGGCGAGCAATGAAGAACTGCTAGATTTGTTTTTGGAAATTATTGCAGGACCCACAGTAACTGATAAGATAATGGAATTGGATTAGCAGTCAGTAGGAGGGTGAAGAGGGTGCTGGCAGTGAACACATATTGGTGATGGAACCTGGAAGGATATTGGTCAAAGAATAAAGAATAATGCTTGGAAGGGAAAAGATGGCCACGCCCACAAGCTCCACTCGATTTCATGCATGAGGAAGTGGGAAAGTTTTCTTTTGTGGGTAAGGGTGCCAGGGACTAGAACAAATTACCAAATGATGAATAATTTACCATAAAAACTGAAGTATTTTAAAATTAAAATTCATAAATAGCAAAAGTAGTTGGGGAGGAACTTAGCATTCAAAGTATATAAGATGATTAAAATATAATATGTGACTAAGGGAATTACCACCAGGAATGTGCTCCATTGCCATTAAATTTAATTTTAAAATAAGAAGCAATCATTCCTGGAATCTAGCATATAACACGATATTAATTCGTTCATGTAGTCGGTTTTGTGTTAAACCCATTCCATTTTTAGAGTTGTTCGCTGTAACTATATTACGAGAAAGCCAAATACCAAATTTACGCCAGTTTGTTTTTGGGAGGTATGTGACATTAACTATGAGAGTCATTACAGGTTTCCGTATCTTTTTAAAGTAATAACAAGAATAGTAATAATTGATCTGTTCGAACTGTTCTTTTCGATTTGCCGTTAGGAAGTAAATAAATTTAATTTAAATACCCTGGGAAATCTCTGAACCGAATATTTTCTAGAGCTGCTGTTTATTCCGTTCAGTGTCACAACTAGCTTAATGTCTCTTGAGTAATCTATATCTAATGGGTCAAAAATTGTGACTGGAGTTTTAATAGCACTTGCTGTCCTAATCTACTTATGAACTTAGCTTGACTTCATAAACCTGAACGTTTTATGACTTCCTTGCTAAGGTGTTAATTTTGAAACAAAAATATTAGTCAATCAATTTACTGATATCCTAGAGCTGGTGACTCGAAATATAAGTATCTTCTGCAATAGTTTGGTTGTTGTGAAGTGAAAACGTGTGAAGTGACAGTATTATTTATCAGAACAAGGAATTAGATTTAAATATTAATTTCTGTACATTAATACGTCTCTTTTCTAGACCAGTACGTTGTTATTATTTGCCCATCCGGATCAAATTTTCATGTTTTGTTTCTGTGTTATGCTTTATCAAAGACTGTCAATAAAGAATTTTCGATGGAAAAAAGGTATTTCATGTTCTAAATAACCTCTGGTTTCTTTATGAATCACAAAAAAATTTCTTTTTATTTATTTATTTTTAGAAAAAATCGCAGTTAAAAAAAAGAGCACATACGTAAAATATCGAATCTTCCAAGTTACATAAGGCAGCGCTTTAATTCCCACAAAGCGAGGGTTAGTGTAATACAAAGTAATGACAATATGTTTTCTATGAAGCTAATGACTATAAAAATTGAAATGCAGGTTATACATATATGGAGTTACATTAGCTAAAGTTTCCTATACGCAATGACTGAAGTCCGTCTCTTAAGTGTCTCTTAGGCAAAGGCCACTAGAAAAAGTGTTGGTCACGTTTGAGCGAAGTTACATCGCTCGCAAAATGCCAATCTTTAAAAGGAAAATGTGAGCAGTTATTTACACCGTTGATAGCCTGTCAGAAAAGTTGACAAACGAAACTCAAGAGTTTATCGATGCAGGAAAAGTACGTTCAGTCAGCAATCACAGTAAATATATCTCAAAATACTCTTATCTCTTGCAAAATAAGCATGAGCTTCTGTTTATCGGAGAAGGAAAAACTGTATAGCATGAAAAATGAAGATGGTAAGTGAAGAAAGAGCAACAGCAAAAATGTGCTATTTGGAGCCTAGAAGGAAAAAGATTTTGAGGTCAATCAAGGAATAGAAGAATCAGAGGAACACGAGAACGTACACTAAACAAAGGAGTGAAATGTACGGTAGCGGTAAAGAAATAATGGTGAAAGAATAGAAGACGATGAAAAGTCTGGAATGGTGCAATAATTTCATGGCATTTGCTTCCAAACTTTCCCGGTTTCATGTCTCGAAGGGGTAAGCAATTTTTGAGAATTCTTATTGTTCGAACGAGCTACTCCAGGACGTTCCTTGGTTCGGATTCCATTTTGAACTGTACTTCCAGCTACGACAGATGCGGAGTGCGTAGCATATCAAACCCTGTCACCCGGTCGCAAAAACATACTTTAATTTACTTTTATGCATGATTTTCCACGAAATATTTTCTTTACCTGCCACATAAACGCAATACGTCTTTCTGCGACATTTTCCTGTAATGCCAAATCTTAAACGGTTCCGTCTTTCTTTTAACGGCTGTTCCTAATTACTTCTAGTATCTGTGTGGGGCACCGGGGAGCGCAAACGTTTTTTTTTTTTTTTTTTTTTTTTTTTTTTTTTTTTTTTTTTTTTTACAGTGAAAGCCAGATGGCACTTCGGGTAGTATATAAAATGATGCATTAGATTTCCTTTTTCCACAAAGTTTCATCGGCTTTGTGAAGCGAGTTGCTATTCGCTGTGGATCATTCGTCCTCCAGCCTCTCTGCTGAACTGTGGTTCAAGGTTTCGACCCACCTGCACAAAGAGCGAGCACATCCGGTAACTCCATCAAAGCCATTCTGTTGCCATCAGGGATTGCTGCAGAGTGGAACTTCAACTTCTATTTATGTGTATTGCACTGTTTAATTTGCGGTTTCTACAATTTTAGCAACTACGGCATGCTGAGAATGTTTCTGGAAACCGGCAGTTACACTTCCCAACCCCATTTTTAAATATAGCTCGCTTAACAGTTATTTGTTATAAGATACCTTTACCATTCTTTGGTTTCAATTTTTTTTAACTGAACATGTATGGAATTTTTTACATGTTTAAACATTTAAAATCGTTTTAAAAATAGTCGATAAAAGTAAACATAGTTCGGCTCATTTATCCTTGATGATACTTCCGAAGAACGAAATCTCATGACATTTCAGACTTGCTGCTTCTTTTCTGTAAAACTAAAAAAAAATCAGTCTGTTCTCTCTTTTCGTCAATTCAGCACTGATCATCCAGTATTTGCGTTCACAAACAAAATTATTCTCTTAATCTACAACTTATGTTAATATCAGGATGCGCTCATAACACTACTTTGCTAGGCAAGTATAACAATTTCCTTAGCTCCGCTTTATGTTCATTATTCAGTATCTTGAAATGCATGATTGATTGATTGATTGTATAAGGAACGGAATGCGATAATCGATGAAAATCGTTCATTTTGCTGCAAATTCTGTATTCATATGAGTATCAATGTGATAAATAACACATGAGTAGATACCATAATCCACATGCTTATCACTACATTCAAAGTGCTTCGCTGCGTTCTTAATATTGATGAGAAACATTCATTAGTCTATCATCATTAGCAGTCAGTTTGCATTCGGAGTAATTAAACAAGGATGGAAAAAAATATAGCTTCGAACAAAGATTGGATGAGGTAGGTTCACTGTTATAGCCAATCGAAAATTAATGAATCATAAAAGTAAAAATATTGGGAGTCAAAATTTTTACTGCTTCAAATTTAAGGGCATGAAGTTCTTCAGAAATTATTAACACAACAGTTAGTTAAATACCAAAATTTGAACAGATGTAATACAGGAGTAGGTTACTTGTAAAAATTCAGTAGATAATCTACAGAAAAGTTTGTGAAGAATATTAACATCAACAAGAACATACAGGATTGCAGCTCACATTTTGAGACACAAGGGTACGATTAAATCTTAATTGCACATACAGAATAAGATAAAATTTGCAGAAAAGGGCAAAGACTACTGGGAAAACCTTTCAATTATATTTCGAATTTAGTGCCTAATAAAAGAAATAATAGACATTGTCCGTCACGAGGAAACAATAACTAACCTACATCAGTCAGTGTTATCTTCCACCAGGTATGAGTGAAGGGGAAGAACATATGTGATTGGGACAACGCATTATTGTTAAATCTCTGATAAAACTAAAATTGCAGCCATAAAAAGTATATGAAATACAAAAGTTGTTTGGTGAGTTTGGTGTAGATAAAATCAAGTCTGGTGGGAAAACAAAGCCATGGGAAATGTCCTTCGCGTTCCTTGCCAAAAAAAAAAAAAAAATGAAGTCAGCAAGTTTGAATTCAGAGAACATGACGCTGAAAAGTAAAAATACATCAGTTATTTCTTTTATAAAAATTTTCGAATAAGTAATCAATTTTGATTTAAATTAAGAGAGATATTAGCAGATTGCAGAAATGATGTTTCTGAGACAAATAGAGATCGTCATAAGAAAGGATAAAATCAGAAATGAAAACATCAGGCAGAGCTTAAAAATTTAAGCATTGGAATAGATGTTAGCAATGAAAGGACTGTAATAGGTGGGGTATGTCATGAGGATGTGGAATAGGAGAATGATGAAACTAGCATTCTTGAACGTTGGGAAGGGAAGGAGACCTGGAAGACCAAGGACGGAATGAAGACAGAAGTAGATACTATAGGAGTTGTTTGGATACAAGTGGTGAAAGACAAATCTCGTCACTTTTCGGAGTGGATGTGCTGACGACCCACAAAAGCGGAAAGGACTAAAGATAAATTAAATATGAATGACCCTCGTACAAGTGGATCAAATAATTGACGACATAAGCTAACTTTATTACGGAACGGAATGTAGGCAAAGTACCTGGAAACCAAGGAAAATGGAAATCAGAACGGCAGGACCACGTATCGAGCCCTCGTCTTGTCGAATGCCACACCAGAGCTTAAACGTTCATCCACCAGATATAGTGATTTGGTTTATCGTAACTAAAAGCAACAAAGCAATCGAAAAACTAATAAAAAAAAAAAAACAGCTTACAGCAAATTAATCTTAGTTTCCTTCTATAGGATCAGATGATTTTTTGTGCTTGTGTACAGCATTTTGTTAGTAGAACGTTTGAAAAATGTTTTTACAATAAATTCTTCAAGCGTATGTTGTAAGGTCTCGTAAAGCGTCAAGTTTCGCAAGTCTGACGCGCCAAACTAACAAGGTAAGACAGCTTCAGCATTGTGACGACGTTTAACACCTGGTTTGTCATACCTTCAGTGCCTGAAAATATTACTTACGTTAGGCCTCATTCCCGCGGGTTTTAATATTTCCAGACTGCCACTGTTCTCTGTAAAAACGTGTATGAAATTTAATCCCTTCGCAGTTTTTCCTAGTTAATGAGATGTAGAATTTGACTGTATATGGCTTTACGCCTCGTCGACGTCGAGGTCATTAGAGGCGGGTTCTGCAACACACATATTTAAATGTAATGAAACGACATCGGTACGACGTAAACAGTAGTTCAATATTTATTGACGAAACTGTCACAAAGAAATATGTAAGACTAACATTTTCCAGCTGCCGTACTTGTGCTGACCTTGGGGTGCTTAATGTTGCGCTTGGCTTTTAAATTAACTTCCACAATTAAGTTACAGATTTTTGGGTTTACGCCTCGTCGACGTCGAGGTCGATAGAGGCGGGGAATGACTGGAGACAAGAAATGGGAAGGAATTTGGCCATGGCCTTATGAAGGAAGCATTCCAGAGTGATTTGGGGAAACCATGGAAAACCCAAATGTGGATGCCCGGACGGCCCAAATGCGAGGCCAGAACGTTACCACTCTCGGTAAATTAAGGTTCAATTATTGGAGTGTTAATCTTTTATGTAGTGGTTTTATTGACGTTTTCCGCGTAGTCTAAGATACTATGTTTCAGAAAATTGAAGAATAAATAGCGAAAGTTACGTAGTCAAACAACAGTTTCCGATGGCCGGAGTGCCTAAATGTGTTGTAGAGTTATCTCTGATGCGTATTTCGTAAATATATGTTCATCTCAGATGCAGTTTAATCTGTGGCCTATATCTGTTCACAATGCGAACGAGTTATAAGTTTCTGCTCCTTCCCTGTTCACGTGGAGTCATAAGATTTACAGCAGATTTAAAGATAGACCATAAGCTATGAAAATGTGAAACCCCATCCTGATTGGTGCAGTAGTTTTTGTGTGATATTTCTTCAAATCCTCAAAAAGACGCAACTCTCTTAGAGGTTTATAATAGTTATTATAATGGTAGGCCTATAGATCATCAATAAAAGCAAATAAAATTTCGATGTTATATATTACTGTGGAAAAATAATAATAATGATACTATTGGTTTGAACGTCGAGTAGTGGATTAATGATGTTAATATTATTAATAATCAACGCAATAGAAATCTTCTATACATTAATTTGCTTCTCGCAGGAATAGCACCACCTTCTGTTCGAAGGGAAATAGCAGTGAACAAGGAAAGGAGGAAAGTGAACCATGAAAAATCTCATCCACTATATGGGCATATTACTCACAGGCAAAGACTGAAGTCCAGGAAAATTTCCTAAGAATATCTCAGGAACTTACAACGACAACTGAAGAAGCCAGGTTACAACTATGGGAAGCTAAGGTACTTCTTCCGCATGGCTGGGGAAGAGTGTCTGAATCTTTGCCACCTGGTTATGACAAGGGATTGTTGACGTGGAAGTCTTTGAATAGGCTGAGATCAGGAGTGGGCAGATGCAAAGTGAACTTGGCAAGATGGAGCTATGCTGAGATCAATGATATCAAGTGCGACTGCGGTGAAGACCAGACTGTCCAGCGCATGCTCCAGTGTCGACTGTTTCCAGCATCCTGCTTGGCAGCTAACCTGTATGAGGCCTCAGAAAATGCACTGGAAGTGGCCAAGTTCTGGTCCAGTATAATTTTATGTTGTGATTGTGTAACTGTATGTTTCTGATACGAAATAATAATAATAATAATTTGCTAACATAAAGAGAATAATTCAGATTGTGTCAGTTTCGCAGCAGATACAGTAGGAAATGTTAGAAGCGCCTCTGCAATATTATTCTATTATTATAAGGAAAGAAAATGACTACGACAAGACGTTATTTTCAGGCTCAATTCATATTTTGCTAGGGGAATAGTTTCGGGTTGCATTGCGGTCTTCTCTTTTTATCTTTTTTTGTGACAGTTTAAATTTTTTCACCCCCTCATCATAATTCCATCCAGGGTAAGAATTCAGTGAAGGTTCCTGTTACGGATCAAAGACAGCTTGGATCGATAACCAAACTGGTTTACTGAATTAGAAATCCTAGTGCAAGTGTTACTCCCTCGTTAAATCTACGTGTAGCACTATTGTTTCATACAAACTCGCTTTAAGTTCCATTTTAGTTCTTTTACTTTTGGCTGGGTACCTCTCTCTGGTTAGGAATGTTATAATCATCCACTGTCCACGTACCTAAGACGAGTTTAGCTGCCTATTAAAGCTTTCGACATTGATAATACGATGAAAAGTTTGTGGTCAAACCCACCTTTTACCTGTTTTACCTGTATAGCATGTACCTTCCACTTATTTGACAGCAGACAGATTGAGATTCGGGAGCAGTTCCAGATGTTTGGCTTCCAGTAACACCTGTCTCCTGGATATTTATTTGATCTCCGGGAATCCAACGTAACATGAAAATACTTACTGCAACAACTCTCCTTTAGAAATCTCTGCATTTTTAAATCGGTAGTCGGTCTTTTCTGTAAGTTTCTTCAACGTTTCCCGTATGAAACCAATTCTAATGGGGTCGACAAAGTATGAAAACTTTGGGGTTGACATAAAAATCGTGGTTTGTCTGTAGACGGAAACATTTGTGCGACAAAATGCATCAAATATAAAAACACTACTTTTTGGATTGTATTAATATTGTTACTGACTTTCCAAAGTTTAGTTATGTAGTAATATAGTGCTTGTGAAAGAAATTTAAATAATTATTTTGCGAGCACCACTAACAGATTCTCTCTCCCTCTCCTCTCTCACCAAAAAAAAAAAAAAACGAAATGTGAGATCTACGCTTGCGAGGCTGTTGGTAAATGCTGTTTTTTTTTTTTTTTTTTTTTTTTTTTTTTTTTTTTTTTTTTTTTTTTTTTTTTTTTTTTTTTTGGGCACTTGACCGTTTGGTTCTGTAGAGACTGGTTAACTTAAACTGATCGTACTTACAAGCAGCTGGACGGTGTGAGTGCAGATAAAGCCGACTATGAGCGTGGCGACCATGCCGAAGGCCAAGCCAGCGTTCTTGAAGGCATTCGGCATCGCCAAGATGCCGCTACCCAGACTGCTCTTAAGCAGGTGCGCCAGCGCACCAACATCTCTGCAAAAGGAGACCAGCAAGTGGAGATCAGGTAGAAAACTACTTAGCTCATATGAAAGGAAATTTAACACATGTCCAGGCTCTAGTACATGGTAGGAGATCGACTGCGGCAGAAACTAGGAGTTGGTTTCTAGGAGTGACGTAGAACATTTTGGAAACTCTGTAGAAACTCAGATCATTTATGAAGCTACAACAAACATAGTAGACCAGCAATGAAATAATTGTTGCTTTCATGAATCAAAGAACAGAGAAGGAATAAAATTACAAACACAGGAGCTGGTGGAGAGGCTTAATTTGTTGATCAGTCGAATAGAGAGAACGATGTGAGAATCTTAGGTTTACCTGTGGATAGGGAAAGGTTGGAGCATATGGATGCAGCAAGTAGAAAAATGGTAACCCTTCAAAACATTAATCATAGAAGGCATAAGCTCACAATCTCATGAAGTCAGCCTCGAAGTCAGCCTCGGAAATAATTCATCCTTTTTTCTGACAGAACATTGAATTAATATAAGATTGAATCAGTCAAGAACCAAAGCCAGTGGTAAAGCATTGCGCTTTTCACTTGATCAAAATTCACTGTGTAAATACGAAATTGAAAATAAAAATAGAGTAAATTAAACAAAATTGTGTGTAAATCAAGTTCCATTTTTAACAGACTGTTAGTGTTATACCATTTTCCATAACCTGTAAATGCGATAGAGCTCCACTAGAAACTTTCATAATCTTACTCTTATAATTCTATGAAGATTTTTGCTTTTAATTCTTTCGTCATAAAATCTGTCATTCCTTTGCTAACTTATTCCAACCAATGACACCCTTGACTACAGAAATATTTTACCCCATTATTCTTGAAATGAAATGCGAATTTATGGTCGTGGTATTATCTCTCCCTCCTGAAACATTAAAAAAAAAGAACAGTGGGTCGAATCTTATGCATCCATTGTTTATCAAATATACTGCCCTAGAAACCATTTTAAGGCGTCAAACCGAAAAATTAAGCTTCCTATAGAAAAAAGTTGAATTAACGGTTAATCAACAAACCCTCCCGGTGTGAGAATATGGCTGAAGCCAGTAATAGCCTTTTTGAACGCGAAAGAACTAACTGTCATGCATCTCCCCAAATTTTTACAATAGTTCATGGTATATCATTAGTTAAACTTCAGACATTAAAAGGAGAATAGTCATCTAATAACTGTCATAGTTTTGTTACTATGTCGGAGGACCAGCACAAAAGAAACGCTGAGTAGGCATAAGAATGTACTATTTTTGTTTACTCACGAGTAGGCGTTTGCCAGATTCCTCTCTGCAAACGGATTGTAGTCCGCATTGCTCGCACTTTCTTCGTCCTTTTTCGTACCATCAGTCAGCTTCGCCCTGTGAACAAACAATACCGTTATTTTCTAAACATTTTTTTACTGAAGAAACTTAATGAAACTGGAAAGGACCAGAGTAAATGAATGATGATTTCGTCTTCATAAAGTAGTATCTAAAATACTGGCGTCATGTTTCTACAAAGTTCTACCAAAAGAATTACGTTGGGATATGGTATTATGAGAATAAAATCTCCAAGCAGCCGTTCTATGATGATTATATTCCATCTTGTTAACGTCGAGAAAATATCTGTGAAATTTAATGGAGAAAAGTAAAAGAATGATGAAGATATGGGGGAAAGAGGCAGGCAGAAACATTTTCATGAAGCGTCAAAAGCCTGAATTTGGCAGATGGATGTTCGACAGAGATAAAAGAGTGTACTATAAAGATTTCAATAGAATCCTTTCTTCACTTATGCTTCAGAAACATGGAAAGGAAGACACGAGATATTTAGATGATACAGGCCAGTGAAATAAAATTCAAATGTATTTGCATGTTTCCACGGACGTATTTATTAATAATACATATTTGAGCTTCCATCATCTATTTCATCTGCATTGCTATATTACCTAAAGAAAAGATATTCTGTTATACCAGCTGAAGGAGTAGCTATTTTCATCAAACGTTTTGTTGATCATCGTCTCTATCCTTCACCTGAGTTAACTAGCCTGGAATTAATTGGAAACGCGTTATCTCCGGACATACAATAGTTATTGCATATTACAAGACACAAAAATAACCTTTTCACACCGAGAATACTAACAGCTTATTTTCAAACTTACCAACGAAAAGATTTTCGACTTAAACGATGAAAAATAGTTCTACCGTGATGCCTTACAAAAACACCAAATCCCTCTATTCACACACTCAAACCTCTTCCGGCTATGATGATCTCTCACCTGTAAAGCCTCAACAAGTAGGAAAAAAAAAAAAAAAAAAAAAACACATGGCATTCATTGGGGACTGCCGATAGAAGTGAAGCTTAAAACTATTAATATCTCACGCGCAACACGTAATACTTATAGCAACAGACATACTAAATATTAATAATTCCTAATTACCTGGTTTCTACTGACTGCGCTTTCCGTCCATATCTTCCCCTTACCCTAACTCGATAGTGTTACCAGATACGAGGGTCCTCCAGTTGAACGTGGGCTCCGAACCACGGAAGCATTCTGACGTACCTCACATTACGCAGCAAGCTATGCCAGATGTGAAGGTGGGTTTAATGGTATACGAAAATCCGCGCCGAGACAGATATTCGAACCGGGGACCCTTCATTCGCCAATCAGACACATCAACCACTGAGCCACCAGATCACTACAGATACAATTAACATTAGCATGTCGGAATTGCAAACTTATAAGATTTTACCCATTCAAAAATCGTCCAACGCGCCTGAAGAAGTTTTCACTTTAAAAACTTAAAATCTAACTTATTTCACAACCAGACGGTTCGTCGAATTTTCCGGAAGGAGATGTACCAAGCTATTGTGTCAGAGGCAAGAAGACTGATTCCTTTCTTCAGGGGCCTACCACGGAACGTCCCGACGTAGCTCATATAATCAAATACTACTCGTAAAAATTTCTACTTGCGATTTGAACCCACGACCAGGAAAGAGAAATATCGGAACTAAGCGCCTTAACCGCTGAGCTACCAGACCGCTTTGTTTTGAAGTATACATGTGCTAACTAGTATCAAAATCCTACAAAAACTGTGGGTTTGTATGAACAACGGTGACAGAAATTAACTTAAAGGGAGGGAGGGGGGGGGGAAGGAAGAGAAGGTTTAGTTTTCTGTAAATCAACAGTGTTTTTCTATTTGTTTCTAAGTATACGAATGCAAAATTCCATCAAAATCGGATAAAAACTTTGTGTTTGTATAAAGATTTTGCGAAAAGCGTGCATATCATACTGCAAAAGGCAGCATACATAGGTGGGGCGTTATGGACTCAACAGGTGGCTTCTAGCGAACTTGCAGATTTATCTCGGCCCAAACACTGCGTAACGCCACTATAGAAGATTTAACTATAGAAAGTTAATTATTTTACGCTATTACCAAATTTTGCGATGAAGATTATTTGAAATTATTTTAAAATATTGTCAAATATTAAAACCTTTGTTATGTATTTTTTTGCTAGTTAGTAGCTATTCGAATTTATAATGACAGTAGAGTTTTCTGCAGTAAATAAGCAGACATTCACTAGCTATACATTGAAGCAATCTATTAATCACCCATTATATTAACAGTAAAACACTGTATCGTAACAATGCTGTCCATCTCTACTTATATCTGTAGCGACCTGTGTCTATTTGTTTGAAATGGCAACACGCAAATACTACAGAACTACTGAACCAGTTTTGATGAGGTTTTCACAGTATTGTCTACCTTAAAATCTGCGGTATGTTTTATGACTCTACATGAATATGCAGCGGAGCAAGAAATGGTAATTGATTTTTAACGCAAACAGATGCATACCAGAGATTCTTAATACAATCGCGACCAGAGATTGCACTCAAGTATCAAAGATATTCAATATAGTTACCGTAAAAATTCGTAACAACATAACGCAAATTATTTTTTCTGACGACATTCATTGTCTGTGGCATTCAAAACACATTTGCAACTTCAGGAATCGTTGATTTTTCCTTTCACAGCCTTCCAAACGAAGTGTGAGATCTCAAACTCTTTCGAGTACACATACCGATAGAGCAAGACTAATATTCAACTGACAACATATATTCATGTGGTTGGACACAGACCAGTGACCCGCAAACCAGCACGTTAAGCACTATGGTATTGGGATTGGAGAGGATGTCAGTGGTGTTTATTTTCAGGCTTTGCATGTGGTCGATGTGAATAGTGCTATGGAGGGAGGAACGTCTAGAAATACCAAGGAATAAAAAACAACCAGCCAATGTTTAGTGGTTTGGAAGACTAGACACGACAGAGCGTACGTAGTGATTACTTGAATCATTTCAAAATATAGAGAATTGATGTACTTACGTAGAAGAAAAGGTAGCTACGGTGATGACGGAGTCACTCAGGTAGGCCGATCCCTTCTTTTCGTCGGCCATCTGAAACAGAGGAAAATGAAGGCATGAGCATTGTCTGTGTAACCATTCGCAAAACAGCTCATATATTTACATTTGACACGTAAAATTCTTTACGATATTTAACGTCACATGTTTGTCCACGGCTGAAGATCTTATCTCAGTGGAGTAGTTTAGATTTAGTTCTTCAGGCTTTACGCCTCGTCAAACTTGATGTTTTTAGAGGTCGGTGAGGATTCATGGCTAGGAATAGGAAGCAATTTTGTCACGGTGTGTTGCTGGAATCATTCGGACATTTACCTGCTGTGATATTGGAAAGCCATGAATAACCGATATCTGGATTACCGCCCTGGTATTTCAACCCATGTCCTCCAGAATGCAAGGACGTGGCGTTACCACTCACACATCAAGATCGTTTTTAGATTATCGACTGCTTTGCAATTACGCGACAAGCGAATAAAATTAGTATTTTAATATCGCCTAATAGTTCTGAACATCTAGTTTGGTGAAATTACATTATGTATCGCCATCATTGGGTATCCACTTCCAGTTGCTAAGAAAAAGGAAGTATCGACATTATTTGAATAGATTTGCAAGACATTTTTTCTATTCCGATTAAAAAATTATGCACTATGAAAAAAATTGTACTAATTTTTTTTAAGTGATTTTTTCCCCATTTAACGATTTACAGCAGATATTGAACACCGATTACCTTTCGCTATCTATATCCAAAACAGAAACTCAGTGGTTTTTTTAATCTCCTGTTCAACCTGTTTTCATCAAATTTCGCACAGAGTATTTTCTCAACCTAGCGAATAACACTGCCTACCCTGATTCTCGACATCTTTCATAGGATTCCAACGCCCTCAAATATGTCTAGTGTGGTCTGCCTAATGCGGAATTGTAAAGTTCATTTTGAGCATCTCGACTTGAGGAACAATGCTCGAAGATAAAACGAGCACCGTTTCTTAAATATTTTTGTGTTATGGGATCGTACATAAACTTGTTGGCTCCATTTTGTCCTTCTGTGAACCCCCTCTCCACCCTACGTAACACAACGTGGCTTTTGCCTCTACCTTCCCCCTCCTCTCCCACACAGCATGTAGCTTTTCTTTTCCTATTGATTCCAGAAGACATTTTGTACTGTTTTCTCTTGTCAGACTATCGTAAATTACATACAGAGATAATTAAATGACTGAAATGAATATTCACACGCTATTGTGTGTTCTGTACCCCATTTTAACTGTGACAAATAATGAATGAAAAGCTACGTGGCCTGCCTCGGAACCCTCCCTCCCCCCCCCTCATCCCCACCACGTAGCCCAGCGTAGCTTTTCAGGCAACCTCTCCCCCCCCTAGACCGAGCCACGTAGTTTATGAACACTCCCTATAACTCCTACGTTAAGATAGTCCACTTCCCCTACCGGTATTCACCCTCCCTTCTCACCTGGCACAACATGTCCCCTCCTTATTGTATTGTTAAATACAGTTATGGGTGTTTTAAAAGCTGCGGACGTAAACTAACTATGCTTGCTAGTAAAACATAGGATGAAGATTAAGCTTGAAGTCTGCAAATGAAGCGTATGTTTATAAATAAGGTAAACAGACCTCGCCATGATATGGATATTACGTATCACTTTCTTTTCATTATTCCTGTGCATTTCTGTAAGGAGAAAAGGTGATCCACTGTCTTGTATTCATGGAATCAGTCCCATGAAAGATGGTTCAATTTGACAGTTGTCCATAAATGTTCCAAAAACAAGTGAAGAATTCTTTTGAAAAATACTTCATTCACCTATCGATAACATTGAGCGCCAATCCACCGGCGTCAGGTATTGACGAATATTAACTCTCATTTATTTACACTGTAATTTTTACAGGATTAGTATGAACAGAAATATTTTTTTATCCTTTGTAAATCTGCAAATGGATAGAAATTGATGACCACTAGATGACTCGTGTTAAAACTTCGCAAATAAAATACGATGAATATTGAGGCTAATGGTTTGTAGATGGTTGGAAGAAGAATCGGCTCATTTGTAGCAATATCTTTCTGATTTCATCTATCTATTTATGCTATCCTCCAGCCCTCTCCTTTGATGGAAACACCTGTAGCTATACCTTCCCAGAAACAGATGTGTCACAGAACTAACCGAAATACAAGTAAGCTGAACAAAGCACACACAGAATATCCATCTCTGTGTGACACGTGGTGCTGCTATCTGGTGGTAACGAGATCAATCGTTATCGACGTCAGCGAAGACTAGCGGCTTGACTCTGAACTGTCTCATCCGCGTGACCTTGATATATAATGCGTTGCCCTTCAACGGTCGAATTAAGAAAAATCCTTTACTTAAAAGAAGATCTTACCAAAGCAGAGACCTTAATCATTAAAATGATACATCATTTGTTCATTTCAGTTAGGTGTCAGGATAAATAAACGACTCCTCCCAAAAAAGGTCACGTTTTACAGATAATGATTATTTTGCTCTTTAAGGGTCGAACTCCGAAAAAATCCCTCAGTTAAATATGATGTTACCAAAGTGATGAGTGAAAATTTTATAAGATGATACCTCATTTGTCGAGTTAGAATAGGTATCAAGGGAGACAAATGACTCGTATCACAAAAAAGAATCTTTTAAATTGTTATATATTATAAGACTATTATGTTCTGGGGTAGTAAGTCTTCGTTGCTTCCCTCCTACCGATCTTTCTCAATACGGTTTTTAATCAATTTTTCTGTGGCCGCATATAAGATAATGGCCACCAATCTCAACCAACCTTCGTGGATGAGCGATTAACAGTCTAGCCAGTGCGGATTCGATCTCCATCCTATTCCGGCTCTCCATGACATCCTGTAGTCACTCCAAGCGAATGCCAGGATGTTTCCTCGAAAATTCACGGTTGAATCCCTTCCGTTCGATGTCACCAGTCCTCTTTCGGATATAATAACCTCGACGTTGATGAGCCGTACAGCCTTAACACACAAAAAAGCAACTGCCATCGTCCTTCAATGGGATCATCAACCTCGACATAGATAGGAACTAAAGCTCGTCCATTCTATGTACGTTATCTCTATCGAACTTCCGCTGATGCTAATTTTGTTCTGATTTGTTTCCTAGAAGAGCAGGTGAGAGCGGGCCATTAACCGACTTACAAAACAAAACACTTACAGTGTCATATTTGTTGATGAACGCGAACGAAGACTTTCGCAATGCGTTGTTCTCGGAATGCTAATCGTGTCTTTAACTACTGTCTCACAGTGTTTTGACTGCCATTGTTCAGAGTTAGTGTAAAGACAACTCTACAACGTCCGAATGATCCATTTTTGGAACTGCAAAGGGGTTCAGCTGCTGTGTCCAACTAGCTTAGCATTCTTACTTCCTAGGATTTTTCTTATTTCTTGAGTCATGGCTGATGCTGCATTATGTCATGAGATTTCCCATACCGGGCACTTTGAGCGACTTGTCATTTTAGATGTGGACAGGCAGAATAGGAGCGGATCGAAATTTAGGCACCAACGTGCCTGCCCAAGGTGATTTTAGTATGCGATGTTTCTTATAGTTATACTGCCGAAGGGGGGCATGGACTCATTTCTCACACCTTAAAACTACACTCAAATGAATAATATAACGCGAAACACACTAACATAAAGCTCATACAATTCACAGACAGATGGCACCAGTCACTACACTCTCTCTTAATTTATATATGTAAAATGGAGGTGGTTACAAGGACACAGGTGATTCAGCTGCAAGGTCGAACGGTCCGGAAGAGAAACAATGGTGAAGCAGCACATCAGCAAGGTTGATAGACTTCGACACTTCGATCGAACGCCGCGGTTTCTGCTGGTGATGCATAAATGTGTGTACGGGAAGAGAAGCTAGCACACGTAAGTGAGGCGATACACAACCCGCCGTCAGAAATATGCTACTTATTTCTCCCAGTAAAGGACAACCGTAGTCTACAAAATACCTTGCGACGTCGAACGGATGCATGATTGAACGGTGCATATAACACGAACGTTTTTCGCCTTTCAGATACCTAGCAGAGCAGCCTCGCTAAAATCCTACTGGAAATAAATGATTTAAGCAACAACTGCGGTTTGTAGATTAACAATTGTTGGAATTTGGAGATAGCTGAATTGCGACGAGTTTCAATGGCGCTAAATACAACTTGTCTACAAAAGGATTTACAGCAAAACTTATTGGTCTTAAAAGTTCATATCCTGAGGGTTGGGTTCGTATGAATACTTTTAAACACTTCATATTGATCATCGGGAACAGCAGGGGAAGCAGGATAATATGTCCACTTGTCCTCGTACAAAGTGAGCTGATGTGCTGCTTCACCATTGTTTCTCTTCCGGACCGTTCGACCTTGCAGCTGAATCACCTGTGTCCTTGTAATGTGTCTTAGTCACGTGCAGGCTGGTCATACTCCTCCCACGTTGCATCACTAACTCAGTTCCTGAGAAACTGGCGAATACATCAATGCTATAATATGTTATGATTTAATACTCCAATCGAAATCGAGTCATGTTTGGCCCTGAGATATCTGTTCTATAGCTTACTTGAAAAACGTGCATACTTCGTAGGCTTCACTTGGAAGGAATCCCAAGAATTCTTTGAGCAAAATCAGGCTAGAATTTTACAGCTTATTTCTAAAGAGTTCTGAAAGTATCAAACCTAAAATTATTTAGAAAAGATTTCACTCAATGCAAGATCCTTCAGAGTCAACTCACAGTCTTCACCGTTCCTCCCATTTATAGCTGATCCATCACTTTTGTTTATATCTCATCCACGTCTTGAAGTTACTGACGATCAATGCAATTTTTGGAACAGAAGAAAGTTTCTTGGAGCTGAAATTAGTCAACAAGGATATTGTTGGACTAATGACTAACAACACTGAATGGAGCATACATTACCTTGATGAGCTGTCTGGATGTCCGAAGCTATGAAAAAAATCATTTGAATTGATTCTAATGAGATGTTGAACTCCTCGTTAAGTTCCCTGATCGTCAGATAATGCTAAAATTTTTTTTTTTAAATTTGTCTATATAGCATGCTGAACAATGTCTTTTTTCTTCCATCAGTTTCAATACCTTCTAGCCAGTTTAAATCTTTCAAACAAATCTAAAACTTGAGAACATAAAGTTGTCTCTGTTTTAAAGGCCGCAAAAGGCATGCCATAGCGCCGATTTCATCAGAATTTAATGCTCATGCGTTGTTTTGTAATTTAATTCATAATGTATTTCTGACAAAACAGAAACACAATCTCTCTCAAGAGCGTACAACTAACCGAGCGTGGTAAGTGAGTGGTAACGCTCAGGCCTCGTATTCGGGAGTTCGCGAACTCGAATCCCCGTCCAGGCATCCAGATTTGGGCTTTACATGATTCCCCCAAATCACTCCCGGCGAATGCCTAGATGATTCCTTCAAAAGACTTTGGCTGAATTCCTTGCTATTCAAACTGACTCAGGCTCCCAAGGAGTTGCAATTAGTATACCTAACCCATTGTAACACATAATGCTTGACGACGAGAATACACCCTCATCTTCAACACAATCAGCTAGCAAAACCTAAGATCAATCGACCACCAGATCGATAGGAAGATTGCCTACCTGCAGCTGACTGGACGGTTTCCGGAGAGCCGACACGAGCTTCGGCCTGGGTATGTTCCATTGTTCGGAACCTATCCTCTGAGATACACTCCTTACAAACGTCGTGCTCAGAGGTACCGGTCGCATCTTGTTACGCGGAGCGCGTCTGCAACTCAACTGAAGACGTCCTTCCTCCTTCACCTGCTGGAAAGTTCCCGGAGGCCGTCAGGACTGCCAGCTGACCGGTGAATGGCCCCACGTGTGAAGAATGCATCAGGTCATCTCTTCGCGGCGGTGCCGTCAACAGAAAACACTGTGCACGTGTCCCGGTATTAAGTACTGTGTGACTTTTGAGTCGTACATCGAGCCTGGTAGGTGGCTGAAAACGTTCGTCTCTTGCGTTCTGGAGGACCGTGGTTCGAGTCCCGTTCCGAAAATTCAGAATTCAGTTTTCTCTGGTAGTGCGGTTGTGGTAGTACTCCTTTTTCTCCTGCACCATTAATCTATTTTAGTAACATTCGATGTGTTGAGGCACAGCAAAATAACGTACAGTTTAATGTAGAGTCCCGACGGCCAAACTATCTGAAATTTGATCATATAGTCAAAATAAACTCTGCTAGTGGTAAATATTAGAAAAGAGACCGAAAAAATACACTTTTATTGAGATTGGAGCCACGCTCTGTTAGCGTTGAAAGCAATCGTTTTGTAACTGCCCTTATATGTTTCACGTTTAAATAAGTGAGTGGCATATTAGCTCTGGCGACTTTCGTGTTCTACTCCTGACTATACTATAATTATACTGACCATATATTTGGATGAGATAATTCTTTTTGTGAGTTTGTTTTTAGATCAGTTTACCAGTCCAGTCCCAACAAATCCTAAAGCAATTTCATATTCCGTAAGATCCAGCCAAAGGTGTTAAGCCATTCATTAAACTCGTCAAATTTCCATCGTTGACACTGATACGATTTTCAAGCGCCAGAACAATTTAATAACAGCATGTAAACTTTTTATCTCCTCTCAGTTCTTAAGACTTAAAATATTTTTCTACTACCTGGTAAAAGAGTTTAGATTTGCCTCGTATTTCGTCTCTTTCGTAGGTGGACCTGCAGTTTAACGTGAAATCCGAACCACGAAGCATCCTGGAGTATCACAATTAATAGTATCACTTGTCATTAAGCCGTATAAAGTGTGCAGAGATTTGGCCATTAAACACAGGACTCTGGTTCACAATCTGGAGGTCAGATACTGTGCACCACCACACCTGTCTTGCTTGTCAATTACCTGATGTAGAAAATTTATTGCACTGTCGAAAGAAAGACCATCTAATCCTACGTCGAGCTCCACGCACAATTACTGTCCCTTAAAACCTTCGACAATGATGGTAGCTGTCAGAGGTGTTTTTCTGGGCAAATAACTGCGTGATGCTAACCATTTCCACTGCACAAGGGTTTTGATTCATTGGTCGTGACTCGAAGCTATTCGAAGAGATTAGAGGAAGGACGCTGTCACATCTGTGTCAAACATAAACACATAATATTTGAAAGTTGCGTCAGTTACTGTCAACAAGTTCTCCTGTGTTGTTGTGTTTCCGTAGTTCCAACTAGACCTTGCAGCGCATGACTGCTCCTTCGTTATACCAGGTGATGTCACTTTACACATCATTCGTGGAACAGATCTTTTAATGCGTGTATATAAGTTTTCCAAACCGGTTTTTCAGAGTCTGGCGTAATGGTTCCGCATGTCGAGGATCACCGGTTCAAGTCCGGCTTAGAACATGGGTGTATTAGTGTTGTGTATGTCTTGTGTTGTAATTTTCTTGAATAATCAGAAAGAAAGAATTTTGAAAGTTCTTAAGTACACACAGGCTGGGCATGTAAGAAAAGACTTAGCTGCCTGTATGGTTAATCAACCGAAATTCTGTTTTTTTTTTTTTAAAAGATAAACTAGATCTGAGATCTTAGTAGTTAAGTAATATTGAATCCTATTTAGAATTCATAACTTTGCAACTGACTAAGAAATGTATTTTTAAAGTTTGACTTTGAGTATGACATCGACGTATTGATCTACTATGTTTTCCAAGAACCACTTCAGGTGCATGTCCTGGATCTTTCGTAAAAACTAAGGCTCACAAAAACTTTTCACTCTTTGCCAATACCTTTACAATTGTGTTCTATGTATTTGCCGTCCTGTATGCAAACTAATTTAAAAACGTATCCACGACAGAAAGAAAAAGGAAAATACTAAGTGAATTGTCGCGGAGTTGATATGCTGTACGCCGTTATAACAGTTTCTTTTACAAATATTCTAAATATTGGCTGGGTAAAAACATAAGTTGCCTGGTATAAATCATGTGGACAACAGTAACAGATTGTTCTTGTTCTAACATCAGGAATATCACTGAATAGTTATACACATTGTTATATATTCACTGCTAGTCCTACAAGAACAAGCACTGTTCCTGATCAAAATGTGTCAGAAAGGTACCAGAGACTATAAGTAGAGTAATTTGAATGCAACAGCTGACTTAATGCATGTAGCTAGAACATTAACATATGTAAACCCATAATTTACACATACTTAACACGCTTCTTCCAGAAGGGTGAAAGGCAATTGCGGTTAATAGTGGGGGTCATCACAGCATTCTAAAACCGTAATCATCATGGCGGCTACGGATCGGCGATGGGATATCAATCAGTGACGGTTGAACTTCGTTTGCTCTTCGCCGGCAGGATTTTTTTGTTTTTTACAACACGAGAACTTTTAATAAGTTGGCGACACTGAAAATAGCTGCCACGCTGCTCCTCAAGACTTATGCGGTTGAATACCGAAAATAAACTACACAGTAGTAAGAGATAGGCCGGCTTTGTCCTGCAGTTATAAAAGACTTAAAGCAGCCGAAAGAATAAAGACAGGTAGGCAACACTAGGTTAACATGCATTAACATTCAGATAAGTTAACGTTCTTCATATATCTTTATGTATGTCATAACACGAAGCGGTTAATACTGCAAGAGACACGTCAGAATTGTGCATAAAGGAAATGAAAAACAGCTTTTTTTTTTTTTACTTATGGCCTTACGCCTCGTCGACGTCGTCGTCATTAGAGGCGGGAATAGTTAAGTAACAGAGAGTCTTGGGCATTGGATTTCAGGCGTAAGGAATTGAAAGATTTATAAATTATCGAGGGAGATTCTGAACAACATATTTCGAATAAGAAGAAAATTTAAAGCAGAAAATACAAAATCATAAATAGATTTTTAATATTTTTTAGAAGGGACCCAGTACAGAGATATAAAAGTAAATGTTGTGAGTGTCTATGGCCTGAAATTTAGTAGAAAACACTTGAGTACATGATCACAAATAAATAGAAGCGCCAACAAGCAGAATAACGCCGGAATAAGAACGGTTACTGAAGATGAACAGTTTTTAATACCTGCAAAATTAAGTGGAGAAAACTAGGAAGAATTGTTACAACAAAGAAGAGATACAAACAAACACATTTTTAAGGCTTTGAACAAATCTGATTTTCACAAGAATGTTCCACACAGGGGTAAACGAATGATCTACCTATATCCACAAACGCTTCAGAAACATGGAAAGGGATGCTACCAAGACACAAGCAAGCAAAATGAAATATTTGAACGTCAGAATAAGGATAAAGGTAAAGTGTATAGACGGGATAAGGTGAAAGAAAGTGAGAAGCATAATAAAGGAAGAACCCTTACGGAATACGATAAACGTTTCGAAGCGCTCCGAGAATGGAAGAGTCTTATACCAAACGAACTTCTAGGTTTAACGACGCAGAAGAAGATCAAGAAATATATGATTAAAAGAAATGAAGAGAGTGGTGGGAAATGAAGAGGAATTGCATGAAAATTTAGATGATACTATAGATCTCTTAATAACAAGTCACCAGAGAGAAATTATTTCCTCCGGGATACGGTTGAATGGCCTACGTGGATCAATGATAAATAATGCCAGTCTAAGAATGAAAGATTAAATAGTTTATAAGGTTCAAAAAAAAAAAAAAATAAGTTCAGAAGTTTTTACAAAGCATTTTACGAATGAAACATAAGGTTTTCTTTAATAAATTCATTTTTTAATAGCAATAACACTGTGCTCGGATAAAATCACAGTCCTTGAGCATGTGTTTTTGTTGACTATATTATACAACAACTCCAATTTTTTTGCTTATGATTTTACGCCTTATCGACTTCCAGATCATTAGAATTGGTAGAGAATTTAAGACAAGGAACAGTGTGGAATTTGGTCCTGGCGTTGGTAGAAACCATCCCATCATTCGGCTGGAGTGATTTCGGAAAACCATGCACACCAAAATGCGAACGGCAGGACGGGATTTGAACTCTCGTTCTCCCGAATAACTGTCCAGAGCATTACCGTTTCCACGCCAAGCTCGGTAACTCCACTTTAAATACAAACCGAAAAAATAACATTTGGAAAACGTAATCATTAACGCAATCGTAATGATGAGTAAATATGATCAGAAAATAACCAATTAACAACAGTGAAAGATTATGTTGGTCATACACAGACACGTTATGGAAACAGAAAACTTAATGTAAATCATTCCACAGCTGACTCTTTACCCCGTTCAATTTTAATAGAACATTACAGCCTGCTGACACATTTTTTATCACTCAGAACTATCAAATGTCAAGATAGATATTGATTGTTGATCTATCTGTGAAAACTGTAGATTCTGTGCTATTATCTTTTTATAGCTTGTAGTTTTGAGGCCATCTAGGTAATAACTGATAACTGCTTAAAAGTCATAATCATGATGCCCCGGTGCTTGAACTATCGGCTGTTGTAATTTCCCATGCTCAGTTAGGCTCTGCTATCACACCGTCGCGTCGGTGAAACTTATTTCCCTCTCACCGACTTTCCCATTTAAGTTACTCGAAGGAAGGAAAGACCTCATATTTAATTTTCCTTGGCACCGAGTTTACATGGATCAAACATTGTAATTTCCAACAGTAAAACGCTATACCGTTATCAACATACCTCCACTGTCAGTAACACGTTTTTTTATTGGTACTTTTGAATTACGTTATTGAATGTTAAAAAAAAATACTGTGCCACCTTTCCTTTAAAATAAATGGCCTTCGTTCTCTGCAACCGTTTAGCCAGCTCCAGTTTATATTGTAGCCTACTGACGATTGTATCAGGCTCGTGTAATTTTTTTGACACTATAGTGAACACACTGTTTAATAGAAAACAACCACCAAGCGTGATGGGTGAGTGGTTAGCGCTCTGGCCCCGCATTTGGGAGGACACGGTTTCGAATCCCCGTCCGGGCATCCAGATTTGAGTTTTCCACGGTTTTCCTAAATAACTCCAGGCTAACGCCGGGATGCTTCCTTCAAAAGACCATGACCGAATTCGTACCCGTTCCTTGTACCCAATCCTATCCTGCCTTTAATGACCTCGACGTCAACGACGCGTAAAGCCATAAGTAAAACTTTCCCGAGGCAGGACTTGAGCCGGCGACTCTTACAATACGAGGCCAGTACACTGTCAGGGCCTGTTTGGGGTTAAGTTAGCGACGTCAAGACGCTCCATAACGTTTCTGGTTTTGGAGTCTAAGCAGTGAATTAGAAGCGTTCTTACTAACGCCGTTTTAAAGCGCCCGTGTATATTTCCATATCCATGAATCACTACAGATGGATTTCACACACACTACGGCGATTTCCTGCTCTTTCATTTCTAATTTAACTGCTCAGTAGTTAACTACGGAGATGATTATGAAATTACATAGGTTTAAATGATAACTAAAACTATTCCTTCGTTACGAGGGGAATGTTGAAAGTTCCCGACCTCTGCCAAAAATGATGAAACCATCGCAACATTTTTTATTGATGGTTCGTTGGTCCAGCTATCATTGTTTTTTAATTCAAATGTCCAAAATATCGGTAAAATACTTCGTTAAAGAAAGAACGTTTTTATTCCTGTTCGTAAGAGATTTTCAAGATTCTTATTCGCTTTAATTGTGGGTTAGTAAATTTAACTTCTGTGTGATTTAACTAAATACTAAATCACCAATCAATGAATAAATAATTGATGTGGTATTTCAGTCGCAGCGAAATAAAAATGACTAAAATAACTGACGAAGCAGTTATATCAAAAGAACGAGAAGTATATATTTCATATAAGGATTTATAAATGAAAAATATTAGTACAAGATGAGTGCTATGTTTGTTAAATAGATTCAGAACGTATCTGCATGAAAATCTCTAAATCTTGGATTCATCAGTTCACATCAATGAAGCATCATTAAAAAACTGGACAGAAGCGGGGTTTTCAAAGCTACGGATAGTTTTGTTTTGGAAAGCAAGAAATTAAATGTACCATTATTGTAACGATGAAGAGATTCCATTTAATTTTTACCATCAGAAAGATAGAACAATAACTAGAGAATATCATCCCAATAATTTAAATGAACTAAATAAAAAAAGTGGAGAAAAGACTTCCTTCGAAGAAAGAGAAACAAACTATTCATTGAAGCTATGTGCTACCTCACACGAGGCTTTTCATATATCGGAATTATTTGCTCTTGAAAGTATCCCCCTATTCCTGTTTGTGACTTCCGTCCCTTCTTATGATTCTTTGGTCAGCGTATCTCATGGAGTCGAGAGTAGATTGCTGTATTTTGCAGACTTTAGGTAAAACTACGTACGAAAGAAATGTTGCCGCACCAACATTGTTGAAAATAAGTATTTACCTTAAGGGAGATAATATTAATATATAAAATTTTAGCTACCCAAAATGCACACAGACGCAAAAAAAAAAGTTTTTTTTAAGTTCAGTATACAACGTTCACCGTATACAGTTTTGTGGAGACTCTTTTCTATGAAGCCCACGATCTGAGCTACTTCGGCGAATTTCTACGCGTATCGATGTCAGTTAGTGATTGCAGTTCACGAATACAGCGGCTGTCGGAAGAGAACGAGTGAAATTGTGTGTTCGTTGTGCCAGATGCCCTAAAGTTTCTCCACGAAACGACAGATGGCCCACCGGTGAAAAACTAGCTAATGACATGTGCTGCCCGTAAAATTTCTGCTCGTAACCAACAAAGAGACCCCGGGCTGCAAAGTAGAAAGCGGTGAAAGCAAACCGCACTGAAGTTAACACGAGGTCAAGGTTACCAGACGGCTGGCTGACTGCATCTGCTATTCAGATTTCGGTTTTTCCTTACTCCCCGAAATCACTCCAAGCGATTGAGTATATGCTGTCTTCAAACACCAAGACCGAATTCCTTCCGTTCTTTGCCTCCGATATATCGTCCGGCTATAACTTCGATGCCAACAAGCCATGAAACCAAAATTAAAAACAAAAGTTTAAGCTATGATCTGTTTGCTAAGTTTCATTTTATGTGCGTGTGTTGTCCGTTCAAAGATACCATACTACACTTTAAAATTGAACTTAAAAAAAAAAAAAAAAAAAAAAAAAAAAAAAAAAACATATCAAAAGTAATCAGAATTGTTTATTGGTAACGTGGAACAAACCTACGTGAAAAGACTATACCTGTAAAACAAATTTATGTGATTATGTGATTAATTATTTTTATTCCATAGCAGTCTACGGTGGAAATAAAGTAACATGATGCGACATACGGCTCCGGCAAGGTTGGGCTAGCTTCGAGTGTAATGTTTGTGGCACGTGTTGTTTGTAGACCACTTAAGGAAGACGCGTCTTTATTTGGTGGAAACTTTCGTCATTGATCTGAACCGTACATTTCCACGTGAAAAGTACCCCTGATTGTAAAGTCAAATAAGTAGGTTGAACACGCGTCAGTGCAGTGATGAGCATGTTATTGCGTCAGTGTTTTCCTGTCAGGGCTATGATTAGCGCTATCTGCTTGATTTATCTGCGTACGTGATGTGTGATTAGTAATTTGTATCTTATACCCTTCCTTATGTTAGCGTGGAAGCAATTTCGGTGAATATGAGAACGTGGGTTTTAGAAAGTTTCTCACCGGATGTTGTTATTTTAATTGAATGGCAGTGATGTAATGGACTACGCTGACTAGGATTCAAATCAACTGATGATCATTAGCTTGCATATCAGGTTTCTTAACGGTGGTTCTTGGAAATTACGTCCAATGCGTCAGACTGTAATAGATCCTTCATTACAATGCAAAACATCGTACAGCTGTAACTCAAATAAAAACTGAAACAACAAAAAATTTAAATTCTTTTGCCCGATTGAAAGCTTTCTAATCACTAATAACTGCATTAATTATACACTTTTGCAGAAAGCCTAAATCAACAATATAACAAACAATACCACACTTTTCTCCATCCAGTAGGGTAACCTACAGTCCACAATACCTAACATTTGCCGACAGTTTCTTACGATAACTGTTTGGATTTTCAAACAGTAATATTAGCGAAGGCTGTAAATATGTTGAAATGCAACCTTGACCAAAATTACTCTCGTGAAGTAGTGCCCGCCACATATACACGAACCGTCTAAAATTTTTGGTAACGTCTTTGGTATTGTTCTCTTCGTCAAATGAGAAATTTTGACGCAAACATCATAGACTTATTTAGAAGTTATGCTTGTACTAAACTACTGTTAAAGCTAAAAATTGTAACAATCTTCATATAAATAATATAAAGAGAAAAGTGTTAAAGATTATATTTATAGAATTCACAGATCAAAATCAAAATTCCTCTGTGACAAAAAAAGTTTTAATCTGATAAATTTTTTATAAAACTAATTTTTTTTGTCACAAGCCTCTAATGGATGATTGAACAAATTTGCGTAAAATTTTTGACGCTAGCTTACGTTTGTTGTAGGTTAAATATAAAAATAGGGTCAGACGCGATAGCAGAAGTTAGTGAATTTTGCTACTTAGGAAGTAAAATTACAACTGATGGTCGAAGCAGGAATGATGTTAAAAGCAGAATAGCAGTAACAAAAAGAGCCTTCATGATAAAGAGAAATCATTTAGTTTCAAATATTGATCTAGGACTCATATAGAACTTTTTAAAACTCTATGTGTGGAGTATAGCACTTTATGGTAGCGAAGCATAGACTTTAGGAATACCAGACAGAAGGAAAATTGAAGCACTTGAAATGTGGTACCATAGAAGGATGCTGAAAATTAAGTGGACAGATACAGTACGAAACGAAAGACTTTTGGAAATGATTGGCGAGGAAAGAAGTTTATGGAAGAGTCTTATAGAAAGAAGAGACAGGATGGTACCAGTAGGTCATATTTTGAGATATGCTGGATTGGTTAATTTGTTAGTGGATGGAACAGTTAAAGGTAAGAACTGCAGAGGAAGACAGAGATTAGAATATATGAAGCAGGTATTTGAGGACGTGGGTTGTAAGGGATATGTAGAGATGAAGATGTTAGCACAAGATAGGAAGGGATGGAGGATTGAATCAATCCAGTAGAGAGACTGATGACAGGAAAAACAAAAAAATCTTTGACGTATAATGTGATTTGTATTAAGAATCTTTGGTGCATATCTTGTGAGTTTAAGATGCTCGATCACGTAGGGTATTAAAACATACCACAGATCTAGCGAAGTTAGATCCTAAGCATTCAAACTTTAAAAAAAAATAATAATAATAAAATAAAACCGCAATATAGATCACGGTAGTAAAATTAGGCCACTTAACAACTGAGAATAGCCAAGATACCTAATGTGTAGTAACTACGTATGGCGGACGTGTGTTTTTCAGATGGTTAGATCCCCTATATTGTATAGTGTTTCACCTTGCAGCACAACATCAACAGGGAAGAACAAGGGGAGAAGCACAGTGCATAAGTCCTGGACTAAATCCCAAGCCCCTCAAGGTGTTTAGTGCTGGTGGAGTCTTCGGTAGGATATGCCCGAACATGTTGTTTATCGAATTTCATCCGTTGCTTCTTTAATCCTCAGTGTTAATAATGTTGTTAAGAAGTGTACAGTTCTAGCGGAATGTTTATCTTTAATAGAGGGCGCAAGTATCTTTGATGTGTAGTATATCATCTTTGATACAGATGGAATACAAAATATGTGTTGTGTGACAGTGTAGGTCATGGATGATTTTAATTAGATTCTGTTTTAGTTTTGTATTTTAATTTCTAATATATATAACAACCACGTTTTAAAAAAAATAATCAGAGTACACCGAAATGAATTAAAATATTGAAGCGACTAATTTTCATATCCACTGTGCATAGGGTACAAAGGGTCGCATTTCTAGAGACAGTAATTACAGTGAAAGATCTAGGTAGATTATTCGGGTGCCTCGAGGTGTTTTGTCACATCTGTTGCAACGGTTGGCAGGTTGATTTGGCCACTTGCCAGAAACGTGCCCTCAATTTTGCGAGAGGGACCTTTTTCGCACGTGAACCGCACTACTATGTACTAACATTGCTGCCAAACTTGTAAACGAGGATCATGACGACAAATGTACTCAATGCGTGTAGTATATGTCAATGTACTAATTTTTAATTAACTAACATACTTGACATTGTCAAACTTGGGTTAAATTTACACGAATTATGAGGTCACAGCATAAACTTAGGAATCTTAATTGGCCTTTATCTGTTGTTCGCAGAGATTGACATTTAAAAATCTAGATAAATACTGATAATCCAGTAACAATCAAGTGAATATTTATCTGAGCCAATCGATGTTATCTGAGATTAATTGCACAAGGCTGCTAAAGCGCTGACAATTTTTCATGTCTACTACTTCTGTCTTAATATGTAGAAAGAAAGGCGGATTTTTTGGTTTGCGTAATGAAAATTATTGTTTGAATAGTGCAACCAATATATTTTACAAAATAATCATCCATGATATTGCAGCCGTTAGACAATTTCTTCAAAAAAGAAGCATTCGGTTCAGCAAGTGTTTATAAGTTACTTAGTGTATTTGGTAAACACAGTTCGTGATTCGATTCATTCTGAGGGTTGGTGGTTGATTACAAACCCTGTTTGTCAGTGGTGTACTTACTGACTACAGCAAATGGTCAATACACAAGTGCGTCGGCTGCAATGTATAACTCCCCGAAAGTTATTAAAGATTCCTAAATTATAATTGTAAAGAACTGAATTTACAAAATAAAACCTTTGCGAAACTGTCAGGAAATGATGGATTAAACATGTGGCGCGGTCACATTCGAAACGATTATTACAAGAAAAATATTTAATAATTTTTATTGAAAACGCAAAACAAAAATTTGTTGATTTATTGAAGCAGAAACGGCTGTTAAGAAAGAAGAAAACTTGGGCATGTCAAGAACATGGAGGAATTTTCCAAGAGAAATAAAGAAAGAGAGCAAAACCAACGAAAGTATGAAGAAAATTTATATAGAGAAGACAGTGAAATCACAATAGGGAAAGAAAAAGAAACCATTACCCACCTTTTCAGGGGGTGAAATGGCGAAGAAGATTCATAATGACATAAAAATTATATTCATATAAGACCGCGAAAAAAATCTCATGCATCGTAGCTTAAATATCGAGAACGTATTCCGGATTCTGCAATAACCTCTTCTGCAAAGTTCAGAAAGGTGGTTAATTAGTGAAGTTGCCAACCAATTTTCTTACTAGAAATGCAAACGTGAATATGTTAACAACAAAAATCCTATTGAAGAGGCTATCCAGATTCCTAGATCACATTATTCTTTATTTAGGTAACACTGGCAATAAATTTGAAGTAACAAGCAACTGTTGAATAAATCAAGTAGGAAAAGGATCTTCTAGTGTTATCACAGAGTACTGTTATAGTTACCTTTTTTCTAGAAACTTTAAAAACACAGTAGGAAATCAAAGTCTTTGGCTCAAAGAGTAATGCTTTTACCGAGACTTATAATTTATTATCCCTATGCAGTAATAGAGTGGCAGGTACACGTATTTGCTATATTTGCGCTTATGTATCAGAATTCAGATCTAACCGTGAAAGAGATTATCCAGTGTTCTAAGGAATCGTTTTTCTGAACTCTCACAGGTCCTATACAATAATGATTTTTTATTGCTGAGTAATTTTAAGATGAAAATAGAGAAACAAAAATATTATGAGAGATATGGGTGTGTTAAGAGAATGGTAATAAGTGAGAAAATGCTGCAGAATCCAATTCCAGTGAGTTGTTGTATCACGACGGTGATCGCACGTGTACCCCTCACGAAGGCAGTTTCGAAACACATTGCTGAAGGTTAACACGCGAGAGAATTGATTACAGCGTTGACTAGAAATCGTTATTGATGGGCCCTTGTCTGTCCGCCTGTCAGTCTCCCAGAGGCAATTATGACATGTTTTTTCAAAACAGAAAGAATTTGGTTTTCACTATAAATTTTGCTAATTACTGCCTAGACAAAGACTTGGAGAACCCAACAGAAATATGACGTGCATGTATTTGCAAGAAACTCCTATTTGACATTGCTTTGCAGTGTTTATTGTGTGGTATTGTAGCATCCATCACTTATCTGTCATTATACACCGAAATTATTGTCCTACAACTAAAGCATGCTTCGAAAAGATAAATCAAGATAAAGAGTGCAATACAAAACTCGTCAACAAATTGTTTCTGAATCAAATCCGAGGAGTAGTTTTAGAATATTTATAAATTATTTTTAATCGAAGTTCACGAAAACACTGGTCCCAGTAATTAAAAATTGGGGTTGGTGTTAGAAAGTAGTCAAAATTGGACGGATCTGATTATGAGTAACACCTCTCAAACGTGTGGAGTTCCTTCAATATTCGCAAAAGGTGACGCTTCTTCCCTTGAATAGGTCATCTTCAGTGACATTCACTAACGTTCAGACACTAGGTTACTCAATAAACAGTAAAGAAAATTAACCAATAATAGGGTTTAGTAGACTTTTTAGATTGAATATTATCAGGAACCCATTTTTTTCCTTCTCTGTGATCATTCTCTCGATTGGTTTGATATATTCCTCTATATCTTCATAATTCCTTCATATCAACCAACCAATTAAACCTTAAGTCCTCAATTTTCTACTTCATATATCGTAATCTTTGTCTTTCTCTACAGGCCCTTCCTTTTACTATTTCCTAAAATAATAAATTAACCAATACTACAGGTCTAAAAATGCAATCCACTGATCTGTTTCATCTTTCTGTGAGACTCTTTCACAAACCTCTTTCCAAATTATGACAGTGAAAACCATAGCTACAAATATAATGTTATATTTTGAAAAGCCATTAAATTATAATACAATTGTCCAACTGAAAACTGTAGAGGCTCAGTGAGTAAGGCGTCTGACTGGAAAACGAAAGTATCCCGGTTCAAATCCCCGTCTCGGCTGGGATTTCCGAATGCCCTTGACCCGGCGTTCACGTCTGGTAGTTTGCTGTGTAATATGAGGTACGCCAGAACGCTTCCATGTTTCGGATTAGCAGGTAGGAGTACAGGATGCTACAGTTGATTATGACATTACAAGATTGCTATTACTACTCAACAATACAACTAATAGCATACATCATTTAAGGAATTTAAAGAAATTGCTTGTCACATGTAATACTTACATTTCTGTTACGCATTCTTTGCAGAAAAAATTCATAGATATAATTGAATTCTTTTATCAGATTTTTTGTCTTTAATAAGTGAGATAAACAGATAGATACGTAGAAGAATACTACCTACGTATAGTAACGTACACTGCAAATCAGCAGCAGTATTATGGATTTTGTATTGACGTTCTGTTGATTCTTTTGCGTTGAGTGGACACACATCATTTCAGAGAGGTTTCTGTTCTAAGAAAACGCACTGAATCTCATCACTTCGCTACCTGATACCATTGTTTGTTTGTTGGGACTTCACGTCTCGTTGATAACGTGACCATTAGTCACGAAAAATTTTGATAGCTGACAGCCAGGAAGGAAATCTATCGCAGTCTTTATGAAGGAACTACTTTGGTGTTGGCTTGCAGCGATTTTTTTATAACCACCTAAATCGCTCAGGGCCAGAATCTAGCCCTGTATTCTCCTAGAACCCAGACCATACAATTATAACTTTTACGTGAAAATATATATTGCTATTACAATAATAATATTTAATCATTATGGGTATAAATCCTTTGTCTAATTGCATTATTCCATAAAATAAAAAGTATACTTTTCTGGCCGATATCAAGACTGATTTCACCAGTACGGGTCATAAAATTGCTAGAAAACAATATTGATACGATTCTGCGTCTTTCTCGCCACCAAAAACGAAAAGCTGTAACCATATCGGTTATCATCGATGACAAACCAGCGTGGATTGCATTACTTCCCAACCACACAGATCTCGGTCCTCCTGTTCTATATTCAGAGATTGGAATTCGTGCTTAGTAACATTCAGAAGTCATAATTAGCCTATAGTTATTATGACAACCAGCATAAGAGAGGCCTCAAAGTCATAGGTCCCGATGACAGCTGGCGATGTTCTAACAAACCAAACCAAAATTTGACGATATCCTTGTCATACTCGATTCGGTCATTCTGACTATGGTTTTTGGCGTTTCAATATGATCCGTAAGTGAATGCAGGGATGGTACCCATTTTTTGCTTCAACACTATACATTACGGAAACAACATAATACGAAAAATATTTAAGTGTAGCTTACAGTTAGACTGATTGGAAACTGATGACAGTATCATTACGCTCCCTGGGATGAAATAGTCCTTAGTTACATCTGACATTATGTCTACCGAGCGTGGTGGGTGAGCGGTTAACGCTTTGGCCTCGCATTCGGAAGGACGCAGGTTCGAATCCCCGTCCAGGCATCCCGATTTGGGTTTTCCATGGTTCCCCAAATCACTCCAGGCAAATATTGGGATGCTTCCTTCAATGGTCGAATTCCTTCCCGTTCCTTGTCCCAAATCCCATCCCGCCTCTAATGACCTCGACGTCGATGAGGCGTAAAGCCATAAGTAAAAAAAAATGACATTATGCAAAGGTGTGCAGCGTATGCAGTGCTCCAAACGTAAACGATTACCATGAACAACCGAGCGTGGTGGTAAGCAGTAGAAATTCATTGGAAAACTTATAAGCGACAGTTTTCCCCTGCGTACACAACTGCTGTTACTATCGTTTAGTGTGTTACTGTATGAATGATTACCCGCGCCCAGTTGGTTCTGTTGTTGCGGCAATATAAATGGAGTTAGGCGGTTCCCACGGGGTTAGCAGTTTCAATTTTTTTTTTCTTTTAATGGTATTTGGCTACTGAGGCCTTACAGCCAGCTCAATGTGATTCTTTCAATGTATTAGTTTCTCCACAGTACATATTTTCAAGTGTAATCACAAGGACACTACAACACGAACACGATATTCACAGACACAACACTTAAACACCCATGCCCGCGGCCGGACTCGAACCGGTGACCATCGGTGCGTGGAACTAGCACTCTAGCCTTCACGCCACCGAGGCTGGCTAAGGAAGAAGTTTTCACAATTCGGGGCTTCAGCAGAAGAGTAAGACTAGGAGTCATGGATTAAACTCCAAAACTCACCACCGTGATCATGGTTTGACACCATACAATACTGTTGATTCAATCATTGGACTTTGCATTTCCCTCGCGCCTCGGAATAAATGACCTGAAGGATCAGCACCCAGTATCAAGGTCCCCTTTACTTCATATCTAATCCGCAACACAAACAAAATACTTCACTGAGAATATCAGACTCATCTAACAAACAGTAACACTTACGAAGACTTTAGACCAGCAGAAGGCAAGGGGAAATTACACCGTTTGACAGTTTATGGGAGATTACCGGGGTGAAACACCCTCCATAGCAAAAGCACGCATCTAGGAATAGGGAATGCTGTTTTATATTCCTGTATAAATGGATGGGTGTGTTGGTGTGTGTGATAAGGACAGCGAACTGTTTGTGTTATGCAAGCATGAGAGATTAAAGCCAGGATAGGAGAGACATATTGAGAGTACAGACTTATTGAATCCTACTCTTCTGAAAGTAACAGAGGGGACCGCAAAGCTTAATAACCATGAATGACAGAAGAATCACCACCAACAGCACCGAAACTCGATTGCTGAGCAGTAACCCTTACGGCTGCCATTAAGCAGGACGTGGGTTCGAATACCATGAATCAAAATCTTTTTTCCATGGTTTCCCGGAATCACTCCAGGCCAATACAGGAATGGTTCCTTCAAAAAACTATTGTGAAATTCCCTCCTGTTTTCTGCCCCCTATCCTATTCCGACTCTAATGACATCGGCAAGTCTTAAACCCCGAAGCAAAAAAAAAAAAAAAAAAAAAAAAAAAAAAAAAAAAAATCTTGTCATTAGTGTTGTATACTTATTTGGAATTATTCTATGTA
This sequence comes from Vandiemenella viatica, assembly GCA_031002005.1. Taxonomy (NCBI): domain Eukaryota; kingdom Metazoa; phylum Arthropoda; class Insecta; order Orthoptera; family Morabidae; genus Vandiemenella; species Vandiemenella viatica. Next base: position 374,820,883 of record CM061920.1, read on the forward strand.
TTTTTTAGACAGTCTAATTACTAGAAATTGTGACCAACTCCTCTTCTACCCCATCAGTCAGGCAAAAAGATCATAAATATACAAACAAATACGAATTGTTTAATAATGTACAGAACAATCCATGACATGTGCGCTAACAACTTTTCAGATCATCCTATATTTCTTATCTAAGCTGTAACCTAAGTCGAGGACACTAAATAGGAATGTCCTGTACACGCAACCAGAACCGAGGCAGTAGTGTTCAGGATCTGAAGGCGGCGTAGTAGCCAATTTACTGCTGCGACCTACTTTCATAATGCTCCGCAAAGAGTTTCTGTCGGCCGCTGTTATCTGCAGCGATACTCACGCCAGCTGGATAAACTGTTCGCAGTCCGTAACAGATACGCCGCAATGCCACAGCGGCTTATTTATCGCTCCGCTTCCTATCACACTTTACACTTGTTTGAACGAGTCTCCGAAGATAGTTCACTGAACCGACCCCCTGTGACATAATCTGACAGGCCTGATTAAACCAGGCAGCTCAACTGCAATACAGCTTAAACCTTTTTAGCTTAAACAAACTGATATATCAATCGTTAGCGAATTCAGCTGTCAGCACCGAACTGCCGAGTGTTATTGACGAACGGTAACGATCTGGCCTAGTTTTCTGGAGGACGCGAGTTCGAAACATCGTCCAGCCATTCAGGTTTGGACGTTACTTTTTTTTTTTTTAACTGCTTTACGTCTCTTAACAGCGAGGTCTTTAGAGACGGGATTGGAAGTTACATGGTTTACCTAAATCACTACAGGCGAATGCCAGGATGTTTCGTTAAAAAGACCATGGACGAATTTCATCCCGTCCCATGCCCGCAGTCCTTTAGGGGGCATCCATAAATTACGTGAGGTGAAATAGAGGGGGGGGGGGGGAGTCGAGCGAAATCTCTCCAAGGGGGAGGGGGGGGTCAACTGAAATCTCAAGTGAGATTTTTTAAAATTGGGCCGGACTGCAGAGCGAAAAAAAAGGTCTAAAAATGACGCGAAAGTTGATTTTAGGACGGTAAAAAAAAAAAAAAAGAAAAAAAAAAGAAAAAAAAATGTGTCTCAAAATGATGTTGCGAAGATGACATGTAGAGGGGGGGGGGTTATGACGGGACGAGAACTCACCAGAGGGGGGGGGGGGGTGTCCGAAAGTCCGGAAAAACACCTCACGTAATTTATGGATGTCCCCTTACTGCCTTTAATAATCTCGACATTGAAGAGACGTGAAATCACAACAACAAAAAAAAAAACGAATTGACTTAATTTCAGCTTATAACTGCCTACATAAACAATATTTTCACTCTCCTGGACTCAGCATGCTTGAAATAAAATGATGGTTTCTGTTTCTGTCTAGAGTATAATTACACTTAACCTACTAAGCTCTACCCGTTGGTTCATTTAATTGCGGCACCACTCTGACACAGGGCTTGGTGATTCAAGTCGTTGCAGTGGAGGAAATTTTCACCATCGAGACTTGGCCGGCAGGGCAGGAGAAGTAGTGCCGCATAACTCCTAATCACGAGAGTCCTAGGTTAAATATAAAACCTACAAGGGGTGATCAAATGAAAAGGTACGAAACGACGTAAAAACGTAACAGTTAAATCTTTGCATATTCCGCCACGTAGCGAGACATCTCGGGATGCGATTGGAGTCCCTGACTGGGATCGGAAGTTGCGCGGGCGCCCGCATGCGCAGTAGAGAACAGAGGATCTTATCAAAAGCGGCGTCCAAATGATGCGGCAGTCCGAATGAGGACAGGATTCCTCGAGCACAGAAAAACCATTAACTCCGATGTGTACTGTGAGACACTCTGATGCCTACGCAGGTCCATCAAGAACAAAAGACCGGGGCTGCTCACGGAGGGTGTGGTTCTGCTCCATGATAACGCGCGTCCACACGTCTCCAGAGTCACACACATGGAACTGGCCAAGTTCAATTGGGAGACGTTGGACCATCCTCCCTACAGTACGGACATGTCGCCCTGCGATTTCCATGTGTTTGGTCCACTGAAGAAACACCTGAAAGGGAAGCGCTTCAACTCGGACGACGTACTCAAGGTCGCTGTTAAGGACTGGGTCTCGTCACGGCCACAGGAATTCTGGGAACAAGGAATCCTGCGGCTTGTTCATCAGTGGGATCGTTGTGCCTATGGTGTATACTTTGAATAAAGTCTACCGTGTCGTTTCGTACCTTTTAATTTGATCACCCCTTGTACATGCTGTGCGAATGCAGCGAGGGCATACGACATTGTTATATGGGGATATTATGCCTAGCTTCCCCCTGGTGTAATAGTAGGCCCGAATGGGCCAGCACCGGATTTCACTCTCTCCATTATTTCATCTTTCGTTCATTCATTACACAAACAATATACTACGCTGAACATAGATACATTATAGTCATCACACACAAAACAGTAAACACTTCCATCACTGGGAAAGGTAAGATGAAACCACATCAAATTAGATTTCCCAAGAAACATATTCACAAACCCAACAGTTGAGGAGAAAAAGCAGAAATTTATTGAAACTTTTTTTCCCTAATTTAGATTTTACGGATCGTCAAGTTCAAGGTCATTAGTATTATACATCTGGAATTACTTTTGGATACCATGCTAAAACGAAAATGTAACGGGTTACCAGTGAATAGAACCTAGATCCATCAAAATAAAATATCCTAAAGTTTTTTTTTTTTTTGGCTTTACGCCTCGTTGACGTCGAGATTATTAGAGACGAGATTGGACTGAGGATAAGGAACGGGAAGAAATTCGCCTATGGCCCTTTGAAGAAGGCATCACAGCATTCGCCTGAAGTGATTTTGGGAAACCATGTAAAATCCAAATCTGGATGCCCGGACAGATATTCGAACCAGCGTCCTCACGAATGCGAGGCAGGAGCGTTAACCGCTAACACACTACGCTCGGTCCTAAAGTTAACGAATCCTAATAGTGTAGAGATATTAAACAGACCAATGAATACAACAGCAATACTATAGGGTTTCCTAGCATTTTCATGAAGGAAATAAGAGACTTTGTTTAGTTCTTAGTTTGCTCGAAGGATGCGTACTAAGCCGATGGGTCACAGGTAGAACGGCAGATAATTCCCTCCGGAACCTACAATTTAACTTGAAATCCGAACTACGGACAGATGCCATCGTGCTTTACATTCACAAAAAGAATTTTTCCAGTGCTAGTTTTTATGATCCATTGTACTCCGGAGAGTTCTTGTGCATTGTATTACGTGAAGAGAAAGCGAGTTGTGCCACAATAGAGAAAGCTCAAATATATTTTCGGTTGATTTCTCAAGAAACACTTTATTAGTCTTGTTTCTTAATATTATCAAGATAAAGTAAATTGGAATAATATTTCCACCAGATCACAGAGTTTCAATTTGTCGCGCAACGCTTATCTACCGTCGTTGGACCTACAGGTAACGTGGTATCCGAACAACGGAAACTGCTAGCGTACTCATACAAAACGTGATCCCCAATTTTTTTATTTTTTGTTCTTTTTAAAAAAAAATTATTTTTACTTTCGCCCCTTCGACGTCGAAACAAATAGAGGTGGATATGGAGGGAGGGTAATGAACAGGCAGGATTTCGGTCATGGACTTTTTGAAGAAAACATCCCACCATTCGACTGGAGTGATTTCGGGAAACCATGGAAAACCAATGGCCGGACGGGGATTCGAACCTTCGTCCCCCTCAATATGAAGCCAGAGCGTTATCGATCATCCGCCACGCTCGGTATATAACCACTGAGCTACCAAACTATATCCCGAGATGTAAGATACACTAAGAAAATTAAAAACCCATGCCGTGAAAAGAACAAGACTGAAAACTATCTCACAACCATTCCTCCATCTCCTCGTGATAATGGCTGTTGAAATGCCGTCTCCTACTTAATCCAGGAGGAGCGCGGCGCTGTTTTGGTCGGCTGCGCAAACTCACGTGACAATTGTTCGTCATGCCGGACAGGAACCGCAGTTTAACCTTGTTAAGCGCGAGGAACGCGGAGGAGCAGAAGAACCTGACCACACTAAAGACATTCCGATGTGGGTCAAGAGAACGGCAGCGCTACTCACTTATCTGCAGTCGATTTATCTCGGATCAGCTGAACAGCTATCTTAAATGATTGGTAAAAACTGCGTGTTGAAAACTCCTCCTAACTAGAAAATTACCAATCTGAGAACTTGGTTCCATATTTAATTTACTTTGGAACAACAGATGTAGTAAATCGTTATGGGTTCTCACTAAACATTTTATATTTGATCAAGGAATTAATGCGTCGTCAACGTTGTGGTCATTAGATCTGGTAGAGTTGGGATGGCAAGGAGTTATCTATAAAAAATTTCTGCTTTCACCTGGAATGATTTCGGAAAATCCTGTGAAACAGAAATCAGCATGACTGGACTGAAGATCAAACCAGCATCATCTCAAATGGCAGGGTTGATCATTACACACTTAGCAGGTTCGGTAAGGATTCATGAAAAGTATGAATGAGGAAATTAATGTGAAATTTAATACGAGAATGAAGTACGTTGATGTGTCGAAGATAGAGTAGTGAAATGGTCAGTTGTGGAAGGGAATTTTGTTTTTTATTTATTTTTTTATTTTTGCCTCACCGACTCGAGGACATTGGAGAAGGGGGAGGTTTGAGATTAGGAAATAGAATAAATTCATCCATAAACTTTTTGAACAAATCATCCCAGTGTTTGCCTTGAATGATATTGGGAAAAATGGAAAATCGCACTCGGGAGGCTGCAGGTTCGAATCCCCATCCAGCCATCCATATTTTGGTTTTCCATGGTTTCCAGAAATCAACCCAGCATAATGCCGGGATGGTCCTTAAAAATGCCATGGCTGAATTCACTGTCGCTCCTTGCCCCCACTCCTTTCCCCATACAATGATCTTGACATGGTCACCGAGCGTGGTGGTGTAACGGATAGCGTTCTGGCCTCGCATCCGGGAGGACGGCGGTTCGAATCCCCGTCCGGGCATCCAGATTTGGGTTTTCCCTGGTTTCCCAAATCACTCCAGGAAAATGCCGGGATGCTTCCTTAAAAAGGTCATGGCCGAATTCCTTCCCATTCCTTGCCCCCATCCTTTCCCGTCTCTAAAGACCTCGCTGTTGAGAGACGTAATGCAGTTAAAAAAAATTGACATGGTCGAGGTGTAAAGCCCAAAAATAAATAAATAAATGGGAAAACGAAATGTAGATTGCTCGGAGGGGATCTGAACTACCCAAATGCCACGTCCGAGAGTTACCACTCACCCAAGGGCTCAGTGTGGATATGGAGGAATTATTAACGGTAATAATACGATTGAGAAGACTATATTCGAGTTGGATTCGACCAAAAGCTATTTCACTCCAAATTGATGATGGCCAAAACACTCAGGAAATGACTCGGCAAATGTTTTGTATGGGGTGTGGCTCTTTATGGGGTGGAGACGTGGACACTGAGACGAGAGGATGAAAAGCGGTTAGAAGCGTTTGAGATGTGGATGTGGAGGAGGATGGAGAGGATAATCTGGATGGATAAAATAAGTAATGTTGAAGTGCTGGATAGGGTTAGTGAAATGAGAAAAATACTCCAAGAGAGAATGAAGAACTGGTTGGGACACTTGTTGAGAGGAGAGTGCCTGATAAGAGACGTCTTGGAAGGTCTAGTTTATGGGAGGAGAATAAGAGGAAGAAGGAGATACAAAATTATAGACAACATCAAGGAAGATGGCAACTACATGGACTTTAAGAGAAAGGCAGAAGTTAGAAGAGCATGGAGAGCAGCTAAGTGAAAACCAGGGCAGAAAACTGATTATGATGAAAATACATAAATAGATGCAGTGTGCTATATTAGACTGCTGTCACAAAGTACCTCAGCAAGTTCGGTCAGTGTAGTTATAGTCAGAACTCTGATATTAACACAGAATATTGCAGTTAATGGGTCGTAACAGTATAAAATGTGGAGGTTCATATGGCGGCAGCGTTGTGTCAGTTTTGCAGATTGTCAGGGACGATGGTTGATGGATGAGCAATCAGCTCTGTTACTATTATAACGTATCGTTTCACAATTCTCACGCTTGAAGCAGGTTAAGTAAACAAGTGACGAGAGTGATAGGTAATCAGATTCTGAGAGTCGATAGGATATCAGCTACAGCAGCTGCTGAGTCACGACAGAGAACGTGGATGTTTCGACACATCCGTTCCTGTCCGACAGTAACAGTCAGGGTTTATGAAGGTCATTTTCTGAAAGGACAACAGACATATCCTGTGCCAACTCCCACACAGTAGCATAACAATCCCGCACATTGTTTTCTAATAAATGTCACTGTTTACTTTACGCTTGTTAAGCGACGCCACTGTATTTTTTGCTTGCGTCTTTACGGCTCATTGAAGCGGGAGAAGATTGGGGTCTAGGAACAGTAAATTCGGCCATGGCCTTTTTAATGACTCATACAGGAATTAGCATGGAACGATTTCGGGAAAACATTGGAAAACGAAATTTGGATGGCCTGCTGGGGATTTGAACCCACATCCTTCCGGATACCAGGCCGCTCACTCACCAGGGTTGGTAGCAGCTCTGTAATTGATAGCATTAACTCTGCAACACTTAGAAGAAAACTTTTTATTCAAGGAGCCGAAGAGTTGGATATTTTTTACTATAACTTAAAACGCTAAAAGTCGTTCCATGCTATTCAGGCTGTCATGGTTGGATTCCCGGAGGTAGCGTGAAGACGTCAGATGGGTTGCCGGTTCTAACCTCAGTCTTACCAAGTATTTTTACAGCCGCTTAAACTGAATAGGCTGACAAAGTTTATATTTATCCATATGGGATACTCCGTGGTTTGGATTTGATGTAAAACTGTAAGTCTCCTTTACCAATTCGGGTTATTGAGTTGGGTTAAGGTGGCCAGGACGAAGATGGATTACACGGCTGAACAACCCTTCGTGTTCTCCTGGACAATAATGCAAAGCGCATTTAATTGAGTAGTGTGGTAATGCATTGCCAGATTTAACACCAGAAAAATAACTGTTCCGATACTCATTTGATACAAGGTGGTATTCCCGGTTTTCTCCAGATTTGAACCATGGCATCATGTTCATTGTCAGTCATTATGGTGTCTATGATACGAAACCAGGAAGCTGATATAAAAAATTTGTTAGAAAATAATTTCGTAAGTTGTTCGGATGCTGAAATAGATTTTTGACTTGCAATCTTTTCTTATTGTTCATCCAAAGAATTCGTTGTCGATTATGGTGGCTGAACTGTAGTTTTCCGCATGAGACTTTCCAGTAATGTGACGATATCATCTGTCTTCAATGGAAGAGACAGTTCCATCTATCTCAGTACACATATGAGTGAGTGAGTCCGGTTGGTGTGCGATGACCTCACCTGTGTTCCGCGGAAGAAACAATTCTATCTGTCTCAGCACGAATGTTAGTGAGTGAGTAAGTTGCTTCACAAACCCCCTTCCATTCTCTGATAGCAAGGGCAGAATCAAATGTTTGCACGGGTCCACGCATCCTGTTTCTCTCAGTTTATTCGCAGAACTGACTCGACCTATTTTACACTGACAAATTCGGTATACAGACCGTATCACATTCTCCATACTCTATTCACCATCGACTGGCGGTTCAAGGTCATGTCCCCCTTGCCCCGCTCCTCACCTCAGCACTCCCTCCCTCCGAACAAACAGCTGTGTCCAGGCAACCGGGTGGTAATTTTGTTAGCAGGCACTTTTTTCCTTTCGCATGTAGGGCTCAGGGTAGCGGAGTGGAGATCGAGCAGGCAGACCTTGAGCCGCCTCTGTTAACCGAACGCACTATAGTACAAGGCATTTCCAACATCATTTAAGGCTGTCTGAGAACTGACTGTGGCAGCAAGACATAAGCTTGCCTACTAATCTCAGAAGCGTTTTAACTACGGAAGAGCAGAGTATATACACTCTAATAGTGGACTTTCTGTAGTATAATCATAAAAAAAAAATCCACCCTCAAATGCACTGTAATCACGAATAATAGTTAAGAGGTCAAAACAATTAGTAATTGCAGATGTATCTCAAGGTGATGGTAGATGTTCACAAACATTCTTATAGTTATTAACATTTCCAAGTTAACGAAGGAACTGCTAATTTTTTTTTAAACAAAAACGATTAATTTCTAGTTAGTATGTTTCAGGCGCTTCTACTCGTAATAACAACGATTGCCCTAAATTAGAGCAACAGTATTATGATAAATATGTATTCACCGTGAAAAAATTTTGTAGCATAACTACGTCAGTATTATTGTGGCTTATGCTTATAGTTCCAAATGACTTAAATTAAAAAAAAAAATGGAAAAACAGAATAAAAAATCAGTGAAGTCTTCTTCGCAATTACTAGATTAATTACTTTTATGTTTCAGACAAGAAATTTGATCTCCTTCTTACATAATCCTGAAAAAAAACGATATATTTTTCGTGTTGGTCATGCTAAGGTAAGTTTGTGTGGTCTTAAGATCTGCTGACTGAGATGACCCCAAAGCCTTACAGGAAATCCGACGTAATACCCTCATTACGGCTTTTTTTTGTGGCAGATCATATTTAAATGATATAGAAATCCGCTTCGGGAAATACTTCCCGTAAAGGTATCCGGGTAGTAGTTTCCTCTCTGTTTTCTCCGATTATTTTATCAACTGATGGAGGAAGGTAAACGTAGGCATTTCTCCGTGAAAAGTATAACCTACGTTCTGTATGATATTTGTTAATTGCTGTGTTTAATTTTTGATGTGGAACTTTAGAACAGTTCCAGCAAATCAAAGAAGAATACTCAAAACACGCAATCAGGTCAGCAGGTATCTCAGGTCCGACATTTTTTACACATTATTGTTTATTTCCGAGGATAAGTTGATGTCCTCTAAACGCAGACAGATCTGCTGGTACAAGTTTTGTATTTAATACCTTACTGCTACATTTTGCCGGATTGTGTACGAGAAGTGAACGGAAGTGTCGTTATCTGTTAAGACAAACGCGTAGATCGTACTTTCTGAGCTAAATATTAATTGGTTTGCGAAATGTGAGTATTTGCCGTGAAAATCACGGAGTTTGCCAGCATTCACGTAGTTAATTACAGCAAACCACATAAACGTTGCAATGAGCATTGTCGGTATGCCAGAAGCAAAGATTTTTTTTTTACTTATGGCTTTACGCCTCGTCAACATAGAGGTCATTAGAGGCGGGATGGGACAAAGAACGGGAAGGAATTTGGCCATGGGCTTTTGAAGGAAGCATCCCGGCATTTGACTGGAGTGATTTGGGAAAACCATGGAAAACCCAAACCTGGATGCCCGGACGGAAATTCGAACCAGTGTCCTCCCGAATGCGAGGCCAGAGCGTTAACCACTCACCCGTGAAGTTTGAACCTTGGTGCGTTGTACCTCACTATTAGAACTATGATGGTTACGCCGTAGTTAGCGGGAACTAGCGGATTGCTAGTCCAGATGATCTGAAATGTCAAAGCATGATTCACTAATTCGAATTTCATAAAATTTCGGAGCTAACCTGGTTTGAAATGAGCTGGCGATAATGACCTGTTGTGAGGATACCTACATAACCGAAACTGCCCGGAGACACTGAGCAGTGAATATAACAACCAGCCATTAATCACTTACAACACAACATAATTTTCGGACTTCTATCACTTCGCTATAATTCCCCGAAACACTTCAAAACAGCGCCGTTTCTTTAATGACTTCCAGAAAATTTGTTGTGCTTTCTATGTAGAAATCGTATGTTTACCAAGCTCACTATTCTTAAATTTTTTACGCTTTATTAATACCTTAAGTTTCCTAACGCTCTGGCCTCGCGTTCGGTAAGACGCTGGTTCGAATACCCGTACCATCCAGATTTGGGTTTTCCATGGTTTCCCCAAATCACTCTAGTCGAATGCTGGGATGCTTCCATCAAAAGGCCATGGCCGAATTCCTTCACCTTTCTTGTCCCCAGTCCACACCCATCTATAATGACCTCGACGTCGACAAGGCGAAAAGCGATAAAAAAAAGTTCCTTAAGTTTCCTTCACAATAGTTGATTCCTCCAATTCCACTAGAAACACTGTGTTGTTTGAAAATGAAATTAGGAATGTTGGTATCTGTTAAACGCAGGAGGCAATTTCTGCTGTCAGGGGATTTCCTGCCTGGAAATTCCGGAGTGGAATGTGTTTTATGGGCTTCAGAAGCTCACAACAGCATACGGACGTATTTACAATTTGAAAATAATGGAGAACTCAAATACATAATATGATAATATTATAATATACATCCACATATCACATTGTATGCAGCCGATGAGGCCGTAAAAGCAAACCGAGTGTGGTGGGTGAACGGTTAACGTTCTGGCCTCGCATTCTGGAGGACACCGGTTCGAATCCCCGTCTGGGCATCCAGATTTGGGTTTTCCTTGGTTTCCCCAGATCACTCCAGGCGAATTCCGTGATGCTTCCTTCAAAAAGGCCATGGCCGAATTCCTTCCCTTTCCTTGTCTCCCATCCCGCCTCTAATGACCACGCTGTCGAGGAGGCGTAAAGCACAAAAAAAAAAAAAAATGTAAAAGCAAAAATCGAAAAAATCTTTCAAAGAGATATCCATGTAATAAGTGTTTCGGGAAAGGAATATAATCGTGAAATACCGAAAAAATAAACCAGAATATTGTATTTCCGTGGAAGTATTAGATCGGAAATATGCATTAAAAATTCAACTAATGGACAAGTTATCCATTTGAAAAAGCTCGGTTGCGTGTGTGTAATTATTCATATTTACTATGTGTTTTTGGTCCACAAACCGAATTTTGATTGGATACTCCCACAGGGCGCGGTTGTAGAGTTAGGACGACCTGACTATTTCGTCCTTGCGGCCTAGTACACATGTACATCTCTGTAGTTACCGTTGTTAAGTGTAGTGTGTATGTGAAAATAAAAGAAGCACACTAATAAGTCTAGGGTGTGAACGATCTTGCATACAAGAAGACCAGGGTTCAAGTCCCCTTCGGACCATCCTGAAATCTGTTTTCCACAGTTTCTCGAATTTACTCCAAGCAAATGCCCGGATGGTTTTTTCAGAAGACCACGGCCGAATTCCTCCCGTTTCTTGCCACCATACGCTCCCGCCTCTTATAAATTCGATGTCGACGAGGCATAAAGACTGAAGCAGAAAATAAATGGATTTTTCGATTTTACGTAGCCACCCAAGGAAGAACAGCCATCAACATTGCAATGAGCTTGTATACCAGGCATATGGCATACGTTCCAGTGACTAGTTAATCGTTCCCCACAGCAATACCTACCCTAAAGGCTTAGATGCAAATAATGAAAATTCCAAACACTACCGGTGATCAAACTAACCAACCAGCCACGATACGATACTACGCTGGGTCTACTGCTAATTTAAGTGATCGGTCTTTGAGGAATAGGTGGCATCGTTAATGACTATACAAAATATCTGTGACGAAATACCATAGTACGTACTATTGTCCTACCAGCATCGATTTATCGTTCTGAAACGTTGGTAGTCAATCAAAAAATCCATTCTCTGTACACGACTCCTCCCAGACAAGATGAAATCAGGAATGGTCACTACAATATCTAGAACTAGTTTCAGTTAACAAGAAAGTAATAGTATGAACATGTATCACATATGTAGGATACAAGGCTTCCATTGATTGTACTTAACTATTGCTCCCAAGAATTGGACATCCTCCGATAAGGTGGAATGTTGATTACGAAATTAGTTAAAATCGTTCACTGTGGGTGAACAATAACGTTGCGCCCCGAGTTTCGGGACGTTCAAATCTCCGTCTGGCCACCCAGATTTAGGTTTTCCCAGGATCCCCGAAATCACTCCAGACAAAAGATCATGACCCAATTTCTTCCCGTTCCTTGTCCCGCCTCTAATGACCGCGATATCGACGAGGTGCGAAGCCCGCAAAAAAAACTTCAAAACGAGGTTGAGGGGTGTGGTGTTACTGAAAGATTTAATTTTGTTTGTGTGTCCACAAAATATAAAAATGTAACTTGTTTAGAGAAATACAGCGGAAGTAACTGTACAGTTCGTCCTATGTTATGAAGGCAAATGATACAGCCTATAGCATGCTAAGAGCCGGTGCTCGGGTTACAGGGGAGAGGCGGGTGAAAGTTTGTGGAACTCACCTGTGTCGTAACCAGGCAGCATGCAGTGAACTCAAGACAGTCTAACTACGAACCGTGACCGTCACAAGGACTGACTGCGCTCGTTGTTTCTACACGGAGTACCAGGAAAAACGATCATACTTTGTGCCTACCATGGCATATAGTACATCGTTTACACTCTGAGCTGAGGAATTCGTAGCTCAGCATTCCATAGTCAAACCGTGCCTAATGGATGAGAGATAACGCTCGGGCTTGGTATTCGGGAGGACGTTGGTTTAGATCCCTGTCCGACCATACAGATTTCGGTTTTCCATGACTTCTCGAAAACATCCCAGGCTAATGCCGGGATGGTTATTTAAAAAGGCCAATGATCTCGGCTTCGTCGATGAATAAATCCAGTAAATAAATAAAAATCGGATACTTTAAAGTTGAAGTTGCATTCCAGTTTGCTAGCTTCATACGATTTTTCTGGACAGTAAAAAGAGTAAGCAATATCAGTACCGGATTAACCACGTAGCAGGAAGTAGCAAATGCTACGACCTTTTATTATTATTATTATTATTATTATTTTTTTTTTTTTTGGCTCTACACTTTTCCCCCGTACGGCAACAATTAAGGACCTCCTCTTCTTCACATTTGCTACGGGCCTCGCACTTTCTTAAACCGGCCCTGAGCAACATTGATATACCACTTCTATAATAACCTGTGTTGCAATGCTTCATGTGAGAAATACAACTAAAAATTCGTAAGAGGCACAGATAGTTTTTGTAAATCTCTTTGGAGTGGGAAATAAATGTAGATGAGTTTTCTTCACCTAAACACGAAAGCACAAGATAGTATTACTATTCATAAAACAGCATTCACTTATATCTGTGCCCTTCTGTTTGTGTATAGACATTTCCAAACACTCCGTTCTTTCCTATTATTAATTACTTGTAATAATCCTATAGAAGACAAAAGATTTATTTGGTTTATTTACAGTTGGTAAACAATTTTTTTCGCAAACGCCCTACACACACACAAACAAAAACAGATACAAAAACACACATACAGACATAAATGTAAGAGCCTCTGGTTTTGTGTGTAGTAATTTCATATCAAACACGCTATCAGTAGTGTAAGAGATAACCGTTGTTGAACATAGTAACAAATATTTGTGTGTGCTAATTGCTTTCAAATCAGTTTTCTTAATCTGAAGCAATTTTTCTAAACAACTAGTAGCACGTAATGCGATTTTTTGCTTTGAACTCTTTCAGCGTTTGCGATCAATAGTCCAGTACCTTCTATCACAACTTAATACTGCCTCCGAATCCATTTCCTGCAGATGAATTCTTTCTCGTTCAATAATGACTGAAATCACTGGGCAGAAATATTCGGTACAGATTCGCGGCCGATTACACCTCGATGACAGATTAAATCAATAAGCATTAGATGCTTTGGCTTTATTTAACACAAGCTATAAAATTGGAAAGACCATTATGATAAGATTTAGAATCGTTCGCGAAATGTCATACCACACCAAAAGAATAATAATAATAATAATAATCAAGACCTGCGATAGATAGGGTGACTATAGTAAGATGTTCTCCTTCGTTGACATGTAACTGAAATGATTTTGCTCTTATGACTGACTTTTCAACTTATAATTACACAGTTTGAAAACGTTACCACAGCCAAATAGAAAATTCAAAGCATACTCTAAATACGTCGACTAAATTAAAATGCTGAACATTGGTAGACAAGATTTTTTTAAAAAACTTCTTTTATTGTTGACTTTCTAACGAGTGATCGAATTATCCATAATACAGTTCTCTCCGTTACTTTAGTAATTGATCTTGTGGTTACCTTTAGGTGGGGGAGCCTGTTGATTTGAGATGATCTGTTCGATGTCTTATCCTTGTCTTGCAGGGCATGGACACCGCTCTCTCCTTGGTCTACACACACTGACTGCAAACAAACAACTGAGCCGGCGTGGCGTCGCACTTTATAGCCAAATCGCGCGCCACCACCTCCCACCGTGTGACGTAGGTCGGGGAGGCGGTGGTGGGGACAGGAGATGCAGGTGTCTCGTGCCAGTGACGTCACAGTCGTGATTCCCCGGCCGGTGGCGTTCTTACTGCCGTTATCTCTGCTCTTCTCCTCTTCGCAGAATATGGACCCGGCTACTTGGAGATAGCTCACGTCTCAGACTGGCGTAGTAGAGCGGTTACTCACACTGTGATTGAAGTGCCTCGTATTCTTCGTGTTAGCAAGACCTCATTAAGTTGGTGTTTATCTGTAGAACCCAAGATTGGACGCTAGTAAAAACACAATTACAGTATAATGTAGTTTTTCCCTGTTGTCAGTATTTGAGAATGCGCATATTCTAAACTGTTCACTCTTTTTCCCCGAATTAGACTTTCACACTTCTTATTAAACTTTGCAAAAGAATTAATATTTACTATCCCACCTCAAGCAACCTATTACTTTTCCATCGTAGACGTGGGTCATAAGGGGCATCCATAAATTACTCACACATCAATTGCGTAAGGTGTTTTTCCGGATTTTCGGACCCCCCCCCCCCTCTGGTGAGATCTGGTGCGTGAGAACCCCCCTAGAAATCGGCGTGGCAACTTTTTGAGACCTTTTTTTTATAGGTCTCACCCACACTTTTCGCCGAAATACCCCCCACCCTCCCCCTAAAATCAGCCTTCGCGTGTTTTGTAGACCTTTTTTTTTTAGCTCTACAGTCCAACAAAAATTTCAATAACCTCACGTGAGAATTCCGTTGACCCCCCTCCCCCTTGGTGAGATTTCGCCGGACCCCCCTCCCCCATATTTCACCTCACGTAATTTATGGACGCCCCCTAACAGGACAGAAGTATGTTAGAATTCTGCCGTTATCAACCTCGGGTGCGTGTTAACTTTTAGTGCAGTTGCCAACAATTTTTCTTTGCGAATCTGAGTTTTCCAAACTTGCTTACATCAAATCAAAATATCGAGCAAGGCTAGACGTCGACTTTTATTTATTTTTATATTTACTTATTGTTTTACGCCTCGTCGACGGCTAGTCATTAGAGTCGGGATGGGACTGGGGACAAGGAACGGGAAGGAATTCGGCCATGGTCTTTTTGAAGGAAGCATCCCGGCATTCGCCTGGAATGATTTGGGGAAACCATGTAAATCCCAAATCTGGATGTACGGACGGGCATTCGAACCCGCGTCCTCCCAAATGCGAGGCCAGAACGTTAACCGTTCACCCACCACGCTCGGTCTAGACGTCGAAAATGATTTGAAATGTGCACTATCGCAATTAACACCAAACCAAATATAAAAATAAAACCTTATTAAAACAAAACTAGAATTTATTTTATGTTTCAGCAAAAATTATTGTGTATCCTATCTGCTAATTAATTTGTTTAATAAAACTTTATAAGAAACATTTTGCTAACGTAAACAACAAAGTTTTTTATTTTTATAAATATATTATATTATGGGATGGGGAGGGGGTCACCTTATACAAGAGTCCTAAAATGTTGAGAACCTCAGTAATTAGATGGATAAGAGATGAGATTTTTCAAAACCAGAACAGACAGAGAATTAAGGCTGGGGAGCTATCTTTAGAATTAATTTATAGAATACACGGAATTTTTCCACCAACAATACTTTCATTCAGATTGTCAACTCTATAAGGCACTCTAGGTTTAACTGGAAGGAATTTGATAGTTCCTACGCCAGAGATAAAATTATATTTTTTAAAGCACGTAAAACTGAACTACAGTAGAACTCCAATTATCCGAATCAATTGGGACCGGACCCTATTCGGATAATCAAAAAGTCTGATAATCGGATTTTTCCCGAAAAAGGGTCTATTTTAATTAATTATTGTATGTATGTTGAAAATGTCCTTCTTTTCCAAGGTTTTTTTTTGGGTGCTTTTGCACTTCAGGGATTAAAATTTCGCCGTACCACTCGGTAAACAATGCTGCAGTCATCCGAACTTTGGGTTGTTTTTTATAAAAGAGGGGAAGCTTTATCGCAGTACGTTTCCGTCTTAATTAAAAAAGCCATTCGGATAATCGGAGTTCGGATGATTGGAGTTCTACTGCATACGTGTGTATATTCAGTGCAAGTTGCAGAGTAATTACCTCGGCATGCGCAACATGATAAATTTTGGTAGCCAAGAACAGAAATTACTGCATTTTAGATTCTTGCGCCCAATTCTCGCTACTCTCTGCGAGACTATCATCACAAAACATTGGTGGCCTCGAACCATATTTGAAGGGTTACAGACTTATTTTCAAAACTCTTACTTTGTAAGAAGTAATCCATATGATGGCATTGGTTGTTGAACATAATCCTCTGTACTTAGAGTTATCTTTTTAATCACATTAATCTTTCGGTGCTGTCAAAGTTTCTGAAGTGCGTGGGGGATATATGATAAACAAACATTTTTAATCTCATCCTAAAACTTGTAAATGACCTCACTGTATTCTTGAATTGTATCTAAAATTATGTACCAAGTTCGATGTGCGAGTGGTAACGCTAAGGCATGGCATTCGGGACAACGTGGGTTCGAGTCCACATCCGGACATCCAGTTTTCGGATTTGCAGAAATCAGTCCAGACGAATACCGAAATGGTTCTTTCAGAATGACGTGGTTTTTCCAGGCGAATTCCAGGATGGTGCCTTGAAAATGAGAATGCCGAATTACTTCCCGTTCCTTGCCCTCAGTCCCTTCTCGTCTCTAATAACATCGACGTCGACAAGGCGTAAAGTGCTGGGTTAAAATCAAAACCTTTTCACATTGCATATTGATTGAAAGCATACGACACTGATTCATCCGGTGGATGGGGACGATAACGATAAAACTTGTTAATATCCTGGTGGGCTTCGAAATGATAGTTGTGAACGGGAACGCACTGAATTTCAATCTCATTTCATCTCTCATCCTTAACACAAACGATGCATTACACTGAAGATAAACATTTTCTCAGTTACACAAATATTCAATAACAGTTGTCTACACTAATCAGATAGAGAACTCGCTGTTTAAACTTATTGAGCAGTAAGCCTGCCTGCAACTGGGATGCCGATTTCACATTCAACAGAAAGTAAACTAGAGAATTCGGCACGCAGAATGGACATTCGTGCCACGCAGAGAGAGACTTTGCTTGGTTTGATAAGAAATGAATCAGCAGGATTTCCGTTTCGTTCACATCCTATGAAATTCTGACCATCTTTCCATATATGCACCACCCACACGTATAATTGGAACGTAAAGAACTGCAACGTTGGGTGAGATTTTCAGACTTTCCCCACAACTTCCAAGGAGAGAAGAGGAATGGTTAACCTCTTCCGCATCCACAGCAGAGTGATAAGACAGCATATTATCAGCTGTATTGCATATCCAGACGGTGCGGTTTTACTTAGGGAATGTCTGCCTTCAATGAAATTTGTGAAATATGCAAAACAAGTGTGGGATAGAGGTATGGAGCATATGGTAAAAGAAAGGTTTATTAAAAAAGGAAATTAATTTAATACTTTGAGATTAATGCTGCAAGAGACTGAAGGATGATTTTCAGTTAGAAATGAATCTCATAAGTAACAACCAGAAAGAGTCTCCCACAGACACTTAAGATTTCGTTTTTCAAAATGTTAGACGATAGGTATGAAACAGAAAAATAGCCGCGATCTGAGTAGGGTGTCAGTAGTTGAATCTTAGATGGCTCCAGGTAATATATCAAACAGTGAATAAGTCGTTTAGCTGAAGCCTAATCAAAGAGTATAAAATAACGGGAATTTCTCAAGTCGAAAAGCAAAGAATGTAAATGATAGTGGTGGTTCATAGTGCAAGTTTTGAAGCAATGCGAACATTGAAACTACTTAGCGTATAAAATAATGTTAACGCAAAGTACATAATTAATGGTAGTAACTGCAAAAGAGCACGGTACAGTATGAAGCCTCAATACTACTTACAAATGCCAAAAGGCTTTGTATTCGGGAGGACGCAGGTTCGAATCCCCGTCCGGCCATCCAGATTTGTGTTTTACATGGTTTCCCCAAATCACTTCAACGCCAGATTGGTTCCTCTAAAAGGCCATGGCTGAATTACTTTCCATTCCTTGGCCCCAATTCCCTACCACCTCTAATGACCTCGACGTCGACGAGGCATAAAGCCATGGGTAAAAAATAAAATAGGTTTTAATGGAGCAAATCGTTGTGGAGTGTATTCACTGGAATGCTGGCGGTTCCAAGGTTAGAGTATAATGCTGGAAATCTGGAAACACGAACTTATTTTTCTCGTGACACCAGTAATTCTATGGTTGAATCAAAATAATTAACTTTAAATACGTCTTTTCTTACATTAAAAAAAAATTTAAAAAATATTTATTCCATTCGGCCAGCTCGAAGAGTTTGTTTATTGCAGTCAGAATTACAACACTTCACAAATTAATAAAGTGCCGTACATCGCATTGCAATTGTCAATCGTTGTAAGGCGAAGCCATCGAGGCAGTTCGCTGCAGGGGCCGAATGAATTAGATATTAATATATGATGATGTTAGCACAAATTCCTCAGTTATTCAAAATAATATAAAACCGTCGCCTGTATCTCAGAGTGTTTACTAGACACACGCGGCTTATCTGTAATCAGGCACATTTACAGATACGTCCAATATTAATGTTTAAAGATATTATTGTAGTTTCAGCAAGTCATCGCAGCTTACATTCATTTACATCAACAGGTCAAGTTTTACAAGTTCCATACTTCTTTCTTGCCCTTTTATTCTATTTTAATAAGTTATACTCACTTTTAAAACGATAACTCGAATGATTTCACCGGTTTCAGGCTACAATTTATTGTTTGTTTTGTCGAAATGTAATCAGGATTTCCTGTCACTAACTAATGACTTCGTAACGACTGCAAACTTTATGTGCTAAGCGTACGGTACTGTTTCGTGAGTTCTGTCTTCATCTAACTATCTCTAATATGATTTTGTATACGTGTTGCGTTGTAGTAATCGTTGTTGTGCCTGACAGTTCCGAATACAGTTTAGTTCATCAAAATTATGCATTAATAATCGATTATTAAATTATTTTTTGTTCTTTATGGCTCCTAGTTTCAATATTAGTACGTCTTTACAGATCAGACTGCTCCGATACGACATGATAGGATAATGGAGTTCCTGATTTCCATTCCCTGTTCTACCATTTGAATTTCAGTTTTACTACATCTCCCAAAATAACTCCTGCCGATGACAGTTTGGTTACCTGAATCTAACGAACCCCTCCATTGATAACCCATAAAGTCTTAATCATAAAAAGCGTGGTTTCCGTAGTTTTCTTACTGCGATTCTATGGATAAGAGTGATTTTGCTTTTAGAGTAGAACTCGTTAGCAACGATGCCAGTAGAGCTAAACAAAATATTTAGGCGAACACAAGCTCGATTCAGGGTAAACATAAATACACACTTTTTTTTTTTTTGAACAGGTTTTCCGGAATTCTCTCGTTGAAAAAATCGGAATGTATCCTTCGTAAATGTTATTTCTGATTTCCTTCCAATTCCTAGTCCACATCCCCTTATGGCTCTAATACCGCGTCATCGACGAACCATAAGGCCCCAATTTAAGAAACAAATCACAGATTAATGCATATTGTCTTAATTTTCCCCTTAAATAGTATTATTAAAGAACTTGGAAGCTGACTGGATATAAAAATACCATTAGAAACGTCAGCCTTCAGTGAACAGGATTTATTATCTTTGAGATAGTGATAGAAGATTAAAAATGCAGACGTACAATAGCATAATGGTGCTTAAACTGCTGGGACAAAACAGTTGACTATTGGGTCTGTAATTTAGGAGGTCACAGATTCGATCATTGTTCCGTTCATACAGATGTCACTTGTCTATGGGTCAAGAACCAATGCTGCTTGCACAGGACGGCATAGGAAACAGGATTTCCACTGATGACCAATTTCAATTCACCCTTATTTTAAAAATGCTGTGGGCGATCATTACACTAACAAACTTTTTTCTTAAAACGAATCACTAATATGTATATGTTTGAAGAGCAACCCACAGGCCTCGTTTCGAAGAAAGTACGTCCAATTTCCTCGGCGTGTTTAACAAGTAAGTAGGTATGCAGATGTATATGCTGACTGTAGTACGTTTCTGTTGTTTTGGCTGCTTTAGTTTCTTTTATGCGAAGATGAAAAAAGAGCAATTAGAAAAAGTGATTTGTCCCCATTCAGGCCTACACTTCGAAGGACACTCAGGGAACAGCCAAATTTTCCTTCAATAACTCGCAATGAATCATCGCCAAAAAGAAATTTTTCCTTACTCACTGCGAAGTGATTTGGCATTTAGTCCGGGCGTTGAACACAATCTGTTGATTAGAAATCGTGCACCACAACCTTTGCTATTCCGCTGGCCCATTTTTGAGTGATTAAGACATCGTCCGCCATCACTAGTCCTATGTCGAGTGCCAGACACTCTCGCGGTGTCTTCGCGACCTCCTTCTAAGTAGCTCAGCAAAGAAACTAAAAAAATTAAAACAGTATTTATTTTAAAAAAAACATGTTCCTAAAACCAAGAATCTAAAAATTCCCTATAATTTAACGGAAATGTTCAATCCATAGGCAGCTCTTGAAGCACCATTAAAAGGTTATCTCAGCTTCCTTGGTAGACATTCGCTGGTGATGTGGTACACGATATGCTGTTGGGATCCACAGTTCTCCCACTAACCAACATGTTTATACTCTATTATTTTTTTCATCCAGCGCAGACCAGTAAATTCTGCGGCTCAGAAGGTGGTGTGAAATTGTACTTCAGTTGCTGCCTCACATCGGTGTTTCCAAGATCTGAAGGAATTGAATTTGTAGTAACAATGTGAGTAGCGGCATGCAGAGGTCATAGATGTCCAAATGAATATGATCTGGTAATTCCGTATTAAGGTAGTTTTCACAGAGTCATATGAAGCCTTGGATAATGTTGATTGACCTGCACGAACAAAGTAAACGAAATTAAACCCAAACTGAGAGAAAACAGCCTTGAAGATGAGATAACGGTTGATGTAAATTTCATTTAAATATGTCGATAATTCTGCATTTAGGACAGATGATTTTCTTCCTTAATAGGCGGGATTTCGAGATAAGGCGTAGAACAGCCAATGCCTGTTGGCAAAACTAGTCATTTGCTTTCAGTCTGTAGAATGATTTTCTACTTAACATCAAAAGCGAAGTGTTGTACTTTTGGGTCTTTCCTTTTATAACAGTAATTTATACCATTAAAAAGAGGGTTAGAATTTGTCAAGGAAGACCGTGTTGACTACCTGCTTGAGAAACAGAAATATTAAGGCGAAAAGCGGTCTGCCACTGGTGGCGCTATATTCGTAAACATCATCATAATGGACGTTAATATGTCTCTTCTCCCACCATGTTTTCTTTTAGACACTCCAAGTATCGACACATTCCTTCGGCTGGAATCTATGAAGTGTGAATTGCTCCATCGAGTGATTCCAGTCACATAGATTTTGATTTGCCGCGCTACTTCGTTGCGTTCCTATCACCAATTAACACGCTCATATCCGGTTTCAAGAATATCAACTTAATTACTGGCGAGAATCTCTTTTCAGGCTACAGTATTTCTGTATTTTGACCAGTTTGGCTGACATTGAGTATAAGTCAAAAACACATTAACAATGGTGAAATATAGAATAAATAAAAATCTATATCGCTGAGTATATGGCGCATAAGAGTCGACATGCAACATATAGAAATGTTACTTTTTGCAGTAGAAATTTGTGTCATCACTGAGACAAGATAAGATTTTGAAAGAACATTGAAGTATTACAGCCTTGTAGACGGTGTTGCGGAATCAAATTACATGTAGCTTCTCGTGGGTAACAATACAGACAGAAAACTGGTCAACTGGGATTAAATTAAGGGATGTAACGGAGCTCCACAAACGCATACGTATCCGCACACGCAGTTTTTAATGCAGATCTAGAGCGCAAGTTTTGTTTACATTGCACTATATATTATTCTTTTCTCTTTATACGAGATTCGTTCCATCGTCACTTAGCTGAAGACAATGTGTTTGTTTTTTCTTACGATCATGTAATAAAAGTAACAAAAAACCGAACAGAGTTATTATCTAAGCGACGAACTTACAATTTTGAACATGCATGTAAAGTTAAGCGGCCTATTCACTGTCAAATTGTAGGACCCCAGTGTAGATCTGCTATAGGAAATCTAAATAATTATAAATTAATTTCTCCATCTCCGCATCCGCTTCCGCAGAACATCCGCACCCGCGGATGTCAAGCATTGAACATTCGCATCTGGATCCGCATCCGCAAAGATGACCTCCCTCACACTTTTTTTTATTTCTTATGGCTTTGATGCCTCGTAGACATCGAGGTCATTAGAGGCGGGATGGGACTGAGGACAAGGGACGGGGAGGAATTCGGCCATGGCCTATTGAAGGAAGCATCACGACATTCACCTGGAGTGATTTGGGGAAACCATGGAAAACCCAAATTTGGATGCTCGTACGGGGATTCGAACCGGGGTCCTCCCGAATGTCAGGCCAGAGCGTTAACCGCTCACTCACCACGCTCGGTCTCCCTTACAACCCTAATTCAAATAGCCTAACTTTTTTTTTTTTTCGAAGCTGACTGGCCCAGCATATCCATTCTGCCATGAAATGATTGGCTGTGTAGTAGGTGATACTGGAGGTTGTATTTAGCGTTGTGAGGTAGATATGCTCGGTCATCAAAGGTTTGGTGAGTAAGTTATGGAAAGTCATCTGGAGAAGTCTTGGAAATGAATGAGGAACCGTATCTTCGACAAACCAAACTAACAAATTAATTATTTTTTTTCTGCCGTGGATGCTAATTTTGTTACTTATCGAAGGGTAACTTCGTCGTCGCCTAGGTCATTAGAGGTGAGAGGAAGAGCGGACAAGGATCGGGGAAGGAGTTTACCAATGGGATACTTGTCTTATTTTTGGAAAGTAGTCAATATTGTAGCTGGGCGTCTACTATAACCAAAAAAAAATGCATTTTTACAAAAAAAAAAAAAAAAAAAAAAAAAAAAAAAAAAAAAAAAAAAAAAAAAAGAAAATGCAAAATATTGCATTTGTATGCGCTGATTTGAATATTAGCACCAAAACGCTCGCAGCTGTCATGGCGTCTTTTGTGACGTCACATCTCTGCTCGTGCCGGTGAAATCAAACGGGCGGTTTATTATTTCGTGGATTAAATGAGTTCTACAGTTTACGAGGGGTGTGTAGCACTTCAGTGTGTAAACACAACATATAAAACACCAAAAAAATTGTTTTTTATTTCCAAACAAGGAAAATATGCCGAAAAAAGTGGCTAAAGCTTGCACGACGCGACTTGGCGTATTTACTTACAAAGTCTTCAATCTATTTTTGTGAAGTCTGCTATGACGTAAGTTTAACTTAAAATTTTATATGTCTAATAAGCTCTGTACCTCAATGTTTTCATTTGTGAAAAACTTGAAATTTTATCGATAAATGAATTACAACTTCAGACGTTTAAACGCCATTCGTTGTAAATGGGTGAAATTTTTTTATTAGTACAGTTGTCAAACGATATGGAAAATTACATGAAGTATCATAGGCAGTCGTATCATAACCGTGGCGCCTTCATTTGATGATGAAATCTTAAGTAACTCCATGAAACAAACCGAAAGTAAAGAATAATTTTTTTTGATATCTCGAGATAACAAAAATTAGTTATAGGTATAGTTTGTTGTCCTTTTGTGACGTTTTTCTTCTGGTACAGGCCGTATTTCAACCTAATGACAACCACTAGGAAGTTCAATAAAACACCTATTGTGCATGTCCAGCGTGTAGTTCCTTGTGGCTTTGACAAAAAAAAAAAAAAAAAAAAAAAAAAAAAAAAAAAAAAAAAAAAAAATTGCTTCAGGTTGCATTCAACCTTACTACCTTAATTTGGAGATATGATATCTCGTGAAATATACAAGATATCTATAAAAAAATATTCTTTACTTTCAATTCGTCTCGTAGACTTACAGAAGAATTCAGCATCGAATTTGGCTTTGGCGAAATATTTCTTCTGGTCCAGGCCGCACCTCACTTTTGAGACAGTGTATCTCGAGAACTAAGCGAGATATCAAAAAAAATTATTCCTTGCTTTCGATTTGTCTCGTCGAGTTACTTATGAAGCTATCACCAAATTGAGGCTCTACGGTTATCAACGAATACCGAAAAATATTTCAACCTGAATAGAACGATAGTTGCGACTTTCTTAGAAAATATGATCAATATAAATGTCTAGTTATACAACAACTTGTATAACCTCTAATACAGAAAGAAAAAGCTTTATATTCACAACATTACTGCCGGAAAAATAGCGTCTAATGAATGTAAACAGACTTTTAACTTTAATTAAACCAGCGCTGCAAAAAAATAGTTGAAGAAATGACTCAAGGATTTTTTAAATAGTAATTACACTAACGATTAACAACTACACATACTTCTGCGAAGCAACAGTCATATTAAACACATTTTAAAGGATACTACAAGAAATATTCGAAATTACTCAAAATGTAGACCAGCTGATTGAAATCACAAATTACAGATTTGTATTAAGTAAAACGCTCCACTAACACACACGCTTCTAAAATACCTTATATTCTAACGTTTTATCGTAATATGGTATTATGTATAACGTGATAGATACACTTACTTAACACTCCGGAATTCTGCTGAGCAGAAATCGCTGTTTGACGCAAAAAAACATTCCCAGCATGATCACGTCAATTCTGGGTAAATTAGAGCTGTTTTCTTTGATAAAACCAACTTCCATTTCGAGTATAAGTAGAGAAATTGTTTTACAATCAGCACTGAAACTTTAAAAGTCTTAAATAAGGGTCGGAAACATCGTCAACAAACGTAAATACAAGGAAGCAAACCTGGCGCGGGCTGATAACTGACGTCATGCGCTCCGGTTGGTGTTTCGTATCACGTGATTAACGGCTATATTTTTTTCATTTTTACTTTATTAAAAATAGTATGTTATTAACTCCTATCCAACAAATGAAGTCGGTTTTCGGTATCCTTACAACTTACTCTATCAGTGTAAATTAAGGTTCCATGGATTCATAGTTAGTGTCAAGTACCCCAATGTCTTTTGAAAGGACGATTCAGGTATTTGGCTAGAGTGATCTTGGCATACCGTTTTAAACCTAAATCTGGAAGGAGATCGAACCGGCGCCCACCCGAATGCCAGACCCATGCGTTACCATTCATTTAAGGGCCTTGTGAAAGCTTTCGAATCCCAGTCCTTATTACTGCTCCATCAGATCGCTCCTTCGATTCAGTGATGTCAATCGACTCTGTTTTCATGACAAATCAGTTGATAGTGACGATGTGTATTCAGCTGACCCAATGCTCTGGACAGAAACGCGTCGTTTTGGTGTATGTTGATATCTGTCGCCGCCGACATTTAAGGAAAAATTATGAAGTTTCATTATTAGGTGGTACAGAGTTGACGTTAAAAATAAGTCAACAACGCGCGCGCCCGAATTCATCAAAAAGGAAAACCGGAATACAGAAGCTTCATATAGTTCAATAGAGTGTTTAACGAAAAATCCAGTTTACCATCAAAGACCAAATAATTGACTGAAGATGGCTGCTAACCCCACATTTTAGCAAAAATTTCGATGACTTCATAGTCAGTTCTTGGATAATTTATAGTAATTTACCGAACGTGGTGGATGAGCGGTTAACTCTCTAGACTCGCATTCTCGACGAAGCCGGTTTGAAACCCAGTCCGGGCATCCAGATTTGGGTTTATATGGTTTCCCAAAATCACTCCCGGTGAATGCCAGGATGCTTTCTTCAAAAAGGCCATGGCATAATACCTTCCCGTGTCTTGTCCACAGTCCCATCCCGCCTCTAATGACCTCGACGTCAATGAGGCACAAATCAAAAAAGGAAAGTATAGTAATTAACCAAAGGAATGCTGAATGTTCCTCTTATGTTCCGAATGTGCTAACCCACACACAGAGCGAACAAGAGGATGGTGCTGAATAGTCGAGTATCAGTGTGATCACATTTCTGTTCTTAAACTGGTTGATGACTCAGGCAGAGTAGTGCTCAACAATGACTTCGATATAAAGAATTATAAACAAGTTTCCGTCTAACATTCCAAAAAGATTTACTATATCGACACTCAGTGATGGGTTTATCAATTTTCCGAGCTTGGAAAAAAATTTGAGATTGCTCCACATAAATTTGCCACCCCTTCAAACAAGATTTTGCACCTCTTTGAAGATGCCGTCCGGGCAAGTGCCCCAGTTTCCCCCCACTCCCTCCCCCCTCCTTTCCATAGATCCGGCTCTGCCGACACTAGAAATAAGTAAGCGAGGAATTTCACAGGACGATCGTCTTTAATTTAAGAATTTCTACAATCGCTAAATGAGTACGTGCATGCTTAACTGTTGCACTTTCCCTCGTCCATGAAATCTCGACTCCATGTCTCACTCAACATTCCACACAAGAAGAGATAAGATTTGATTTTCATGTTGTTGTTAGAATTTAAACACCACGTAGTCAAGACGTTTATACCTTTAGCTGTTGTCGGTTTGTTTCTATACCAGAAATGGTGCTATTAATTATCTGACTCATCAACACAGAAGATTTAAGCCTATCAAAATTTTCCTAAAGTTTTATTCTTTCCAACACTCAAAAAAAAAGTTCATATTTAGGTTTTCCGTACATTTTACAGCGCCGATGCAACTAAAAGGAAATTAAATGATCTGTCAGTATCCTTGTTCGGTACAAAAACTAGTATCAGAAAGGAAACCTGTTCCAAACAAATTAAGTTGTCCTTCCAAAAACTTAAAGTACAGAAGTGTTTATGAGGAACCTGTACCAGTGACACATGGCTGTTGATATGATACTAGGACTTTTTTTTTGGTAGTCGAAGTTTATTGCAGTTACACAATCTTTAAGGCAGGGAACCGTGGCATCGGCCCAAACGAAAATATTATAATGTCCAAACAAACTACTAGATAAGACAAGGAAGGAAAAGAAGCGGGCGTATCACTGGAATAATATTTTTTATTTGTTACAACTTTCTACAGCCTAACATCTAATATCTAAATTAGCCCAAATTTACAGTCAGAATATGATTAAATTGTTACATAGATTTCGCTACCTAGCGGAAATCAAATAATTTATTGTTTACAGTTAGAGTACTATTGTAAGTATAGGCGTTTTATTACAAAAACTTAAGTACTTGATTACATGTAGGTCAAATTTCAATAAAAGAAAATAATATTAGCAACATAACTTATTAATTAATCCACCACCACTATTCTACTATAAATTGTACTCCGCTACTGCTAACTGCAGTAGAAAAGTCAGTTTCTTTTTAGACAGATCTTCAGCGGCATCCATGTCCTCCGGAATTCCTTGAGGTCTGGTCCATCAGATGCGATTTCTGGAATAGCCAAGACCGTCTAGGGTGTTCAGAGAGGTCGCCACAGGCTTCCGGTGGCTGTGAATCACAACTCCTATTTGGGTCAATACCATGCTGAGGAGGTGTATTACATACCCTTTGTTCTATCAATTTACAGTTTATTTCCTACTGAATAATTGCTTTTATATCTTACGAAAGAGATTAATTTAATAGCTGTATCCCTTCCATTCTGCTGCCACATCATTTTCATTTTTTTTTAATTTACTGGAAGCACAACTGAAATGAGAACATAATCCATCTTTATTTTCTCAGGTGTGTTCCGATCTTTATTGTACGTAACTTTCTAAGAGTTATCTGGCCAAGCACAATCTCGTTACTTAAATCGTGTCTCTGGTGATACGTTTTTTTCGCGAGTGTAATGGTTAACTATCAACATACAAACAATGTAAAAATGACAGCAAACGTAATTCATATAGACCAATAGCCACAGGCCTTACCTACATATACCAAAACCCAAGTCTGCTAAACTGCACACAATCTTATATATATATATATATATATATATATATATATATATATATATATATATATATATATATATCACGTGTGTTTCCCTATATTTCACTTTTCAGCCACCACTACCTAGCACAGATCATTGGCGTTTGTGTGTGGAAATAGCATGGGGCTTCCTGTCGTCTACAAGGTTGGCCGAATGTCGGTAGCCGTGGGGATGTGGGAGATACGATGGTTAAAAATGGTCGATGCAGGGCATTGCCATATTTCGACCAAAGACTTGTGTATCCTTATACTTCTCTTTCCTGCCACAACTTCATAGGATAGACCATTTATCTTTGTGTGTGGTACTAACATCGATCTCCCATCGTGCACTGTGGTGGTTAGATGTCGGTAGCTATGGAAGTGTGAGAGATATGGTGGTTGAAAGTGGTCGACCTGCGGGTCTTTCATATTTCTACCAAAGACGTATGTGTCACGGTGTATCACTTTTCAGCCAAAACTATCTAGCGCAAATCACTGGTGTTTGTGTGTGGTGGTAGCACCGAGTTACCCATCGATCTCAACGTTGGCCGAATTTCGGTAACTGTGGGAGTGTGGGAGATATGGTGGTTGAAATTGGACGATCAAGGATATTTTCGTATTTCGACCATAGACATGTTTGTCCGTATATTTTACTTTGCTGCCTGAACTACATAGCGCAGATGACTGGCGTTTGTGTATGGTAATAGCATGGAGTCTCCCATCCGTGCACTATGGTGGTTAGATGTTGGTAGCTGTCAATCCAAATTCTTTACAAACACGAACGAAGTCGTAGGCACCAGCTAGTTTAATTTAATTCCGGTGGAGCGCAAGGTCCGATTGCAAGTTACCTACACACCCATTTTCCTCTCTTTCCTGTTACCACCTACTTTCGTCCTCTACAAATTTCAACTTTAAATTGTGTTAACGTTTTTTTGTAAATTATTTATTAACTCTCGTGGTAACTTACTCCAATCCCTGACCCACTTATCTACGAAAGAAAATCTTCCCACACCCTTGTGCCTGAAATCGAGTGCCAGCTTGTGGTCATGGTCATCTTTTCCCTCCCATACATAACTTTTAATTCTTACACCAACACCTTTCCACGCCTCATCACCAATATACTTCCTGTACACTCCTATGACTATCTTCACCTTCCTCCTGTCTTCCCATGAATCCCATTCCTGCTCTTTTATCATATAGGTTACAGATTGTGTTCTGCGGTAATTTCCAGAGACAAATATAGCAGCCCTTTTTGCACTACCTCCAACTCTTGTATTTAATACCCAAAATGTGGGTCACATACGGCACCACCATACTCAAGCAATGGTCTGATCAAAGTTTTTTAACCCAATTCCATTACTTCTCTGGCACATTCCTTCCCTCACCCCTCTCTCCAAGAAGTGAAGGATTTTGAAACCTGTCCCTACTACCTTTCCAATGTGTACTGCCCAGTTTGGACAGTAAGTAATGAAAGGTTTCAAAATCCTTCACTTGCTGGAGAGAATGATGAGGGGATGTACGAGAGAAGTAAAGAAATTGAGTTACAAAAATTTGATCAGACCATTGCTTACAATAAACATAAAACATATTTTAAAACCAGCTGTTGCCCGCAACTTCGTTTACGTGATCTGTTAGTACACGTATTAAAGAAATCATGTTGCAGTTAAGGGAGTGCAGCAGGGTAGCGTATTGGGACCACTGCTATTCATTATTCTAACGAAAATTGTGTTGATTGTTTACTATCTGAAATTAGATTGTTTGCAGATGACATAATGCTATTTAAAAGGATCAAAACGGTAGAAGACTGTAAGCAGTTGCTGGTTGATCTGGATAATATATCTAGTTGGGTTGGTAAACATGGTATGAAGATAAATGCAAAGA
Source organism: Vandiemenella viatica (assembly GCA_031002005.1). Taxonomy (NCBI): domain Eukaryota; kingdom Metazoa; phylum Arthropoda; class Insecta; order Orthoptera; family Morabidae; genus Vandiemenella; species Vandiemenella viatica. The sequence continues at coordinate 374,850,932 of CM061920.1, forward strand.
TGACTCAGCTTAATAGATACACAAATAAAAAACAAAGGTTGATTTTGATTATAAGGTGGGGAAAGATTTGCTTGCTGAAGACTTGAAATGTAAATATCTTGGCATTACATTTGATAACAAGCTTAACTGGGCAGGACACATTGGACAGATGGTAGGAAAAGGTTTTCAAAATTCTGCACTTGGAGAGAGTGATGAGGGGATGTACGAGAGAAGTAAAGGAATTGGATTACAAAACTTTGGTCAGACTATTGTTTGAATATGGTAGTATAGTATGGGACCCACATTTTGATTATCAGATACTGAAGTTGGAGAGGGTGCAAAAAAGGGCTGCTAGATTTGTTTCTGGAAATTATCGCAGAATTGAATCAGTAATAGATATGATAAAGGAGCTGGAATGGGATTCATTGCAAGACAGGAGGAGGATGAGGAGCGTCATGGGAGTGTACAGGGCATATACTGGCGATGAGGCATGGAAAGATATTGCAATAGGTATGAAAAGTAGTGCATGGAAGGGAAAAGATGGCCATGACCACAAGCTGGCACTGGATTTCAGGCACAAGGGTGTGGGAAGATTCTCTTTTTTAGGTAAGGGTGTCAGGGATTGGAATAAGTTACCAATGGAGATGATGAATAATTTACCAAAAAAATTTGGAAGAATTCAAAGTTAAAATTTGTAAAGGGCAAATGTAGGTGGGTGCAGTAAAGGGGGAAGATAGGTGTTTAGGGAAATTGCCACCGGAGCTTGTGCTCCATTGCAATTTAATTTAATTTAATTTTTTAAAAAAATCACCAGCGAAATATATGTTTATACCAGTAGCTGAAACCTCCTAATAAAACTACGCCTTTCGTATGCTGAAAATTACGATATGCATTTCAACTGCGAGAATTAACAATATCCTGTCAGTAGACACTTTTATCTTAAATTTCTCAGCATTTCGACTTCACTTATAAATGGAGTTTGTACCACATTATAACAGGAGCACGGAAAGCTCATAAAATGCGACAAGTAGTTTTTGAGCGAATCCCGTTCTACGAAAAATTGATGCTTATTTTTTTAATCTTATTTTCCTAAGCGTCTCAGCTTCCAAACGTCATATCAAAATGAAACATACCCCATATTACTTCAAAGACCGTGGGCTGTACATTGTTCGAAACCCCATCAATTCTTACCAGTGGTTTTTGCGTTAATCCCGTTCATCCAAACAGACAGACACAAATTTCAAAAAAGGTTTTTTCATTTTCCGTAAGTAAATAACAATCCTCTTGCTCGCTGACAAGCGGGTGGAGTAATTCCATTACGATTCAGCAACACCTGATGTAATACTAACTAAGTCTATCCGATATAGCGTATAATCATCTGGTATCTTGTCTTGAAAAACTATAAATGTCCTTAGAAGAGCATAATAGCAACGGTCTTTGAGAGAGACAAGCGTCTTAGTACCTGGATATATGATGGCACATGCACATGCGTCATGGCGTGTACAGTTGGCTGACGTAGGGCGCATGCGCAATATCGTGTCACCCCAGTGTGACGTATAACGAAGCGCAACGATCTGTCACCGCAGCGAGTTCACTCCTCAATCCAGTAGATGCTGTAGGAGATGTCACTCCAGTTCCTTTTCTCTCCAACTTGGGAGCCAGATACAACTAATAAAAGCATTTTTGCACAACCGTTATACTTATTTCTTTTATTAAAATTTGCACACACTGATATAAGCATTCGTAAATATACTGTTGTTTTCGACTTTGCTCAAGTTAATATCAACTTTTATTTCGTGTAAGTTACTATTTGTATGGCTCAGATACTATAGTACCAACAGAACAATCAGTTAAAACTACATGTGCCTGAGGCTAGACACAAACCGCTGATATTTAGAAAATTGAGACAGATACTGTATGACACAACTAGTTGTTTGAAACTGTTGCTAAGACAAAAGTAAGTATTTGGAAATCTGAAAAACACAACTAGGTTACAAAGTATTTTTTTAATTCATTAAACTGTCAGCTAAGTACCACCAAGAACTTAGCACCTGATGAGAACACTTAGTAGAAAGATCTTGTTTATTGAAAACCTGGTGGATCAGTGTCTGATAAGATCGATTTCTTGAACTACACTGAAGAGCCAAAGAAACTGGTACACCTGCCTAATATCGTGTACGCCCACCGCGAGCACGCAGATGTGCCGCAACACGACGTGGCATGGACGCGACTAATGTCTGAAGTAGTGCTGGAGGGAATTCACACCATGCATCCTGCAGGGCTGCCCATAAATCCGTAAGAGTACGAGAGGGCGAAGATCTCTTCTGAACGGCACGTTGCAACGCATCCCAGATATGCTCAATAATGTTCATGTCTGGGGAGTTTGTTGATCAGCGGAGGTGTTTAAACTCAGAAGAATGTTCCTGGATACACTCTGTAGCAATTCTGGACGTGTGGGGGTGTCACATTGTCCTGCTTGGAATGCACCTGTCGGAATGCACAATGGACATGAATGGTTTCAGGTGATCAGCCAGGATGCGTACGTACTTCCCACCTATCAGAGTCGTTTGTAGACGTATCTGGGGTCACTCCAATTGCACACGCCCCACACCATTACAGAGCCTCCACCAGCTGACATGCAGGGTTGATGAATTCATGAGGTTGCCTCCATACCCGTACACGTCAACTGCTCGATACAATTGGAAACTTGACTCGACAAACCAAGCAAACATGTTTCCAAACATCAACAGTCCAATGTCGGTGTTGATGAGCCCAGGCGAGGTGTAAAGCTTTGTGCCGTGCACTCAGCAAGAGCACACGAGTGGACCTTCGGCTCCGAAAGCCCATATCGATGATGTTTCGTTGAATGATTCGCACGCTGACACTTGTTGATGGCCCAGCATTGAAATCCGCAGCAATTTGCCGTAGGGTTGCACTTCTGTCACGTTCAACGATTCTCTTCAGTCGTCAGGATCTTTTTCCGGCCGCATCGATTTTCAGAAATTTTGATGTTTTACCGGATTCCCAATATTCACGGTGCACTCGTGAAATGGTCGTACGGGAAAATCCCCACATCGTCGCTACCTCGGAGATGCTGTGTCCCATCTCTCATGTGGTGACTATAACACCACGTTCAAACTCACTTACATCGAGATTACCTGCCATTGTTGCAGAAATAACCGATCCAACGCCTGCGCCTGTCACCTGTTGTCTTATATAGGCGTTCCCCGACCACAGCGCCGTACTCTGAGTGTTTACATATCTCTATGTATGCCTATGCCAGTTTCTTTGGCTCGTCAATGTATAACAACTGAGAGTATCCCAGTAATCCAAAGAAAACTTGAAGTGGAATCCCCACATAACGTTACTCCCAGGTTGCGAATTCTGGAAGCGCTGTGACTTACTCATGAAGACGATAGCGTATAAAACTTTTTTTTATCTTGTAATTTAATACTATTTTGCTGTTCATTTTATTACTCACTTATTTTAAAATTATAATTTATTTACTATGTTTTTGACAATACTCGTCAATTTTATTTTATATTAGGTTTCACGTGGCGTTGATGTTATTGGAGCCGGGAGAGAATTAGAATCAAGCATCTGGAAGCAATTCAGATATGGTTTTCTTTAGGTACCATCAAGGCGTTAGGGAAACCATAAAAACTTTCTTCTTCCAGAACACAAGCCCTGAACATTAAGCGCAACTTAGTCGACTTCAAATATTCAGCAGAGTTACGTGTAACTTCCTTTAAAAAAAAATAAAAATACAAGAGTAAATTACAAAATGTAGCAAATAGGTCCTTTACCTACAAAATGAAACTATACAGTACGTTTAGGTACAGTAATTTGTAAATCTCAAAGTAAATGTTACAATTATTGCAACTGAAGGTTAGACATTGTTACAAAATTGCTAGTTAACTCTCATTAACCTTTAAAAGGCTCAAGATAGCTTCAAGATTTCTTCTAACATGAATATGTGATTGAAGTGACTTTTTGCACAGTCCTCAAATAGTTAAATGCTTGCTTTGTCAAGGAATAACGCAAAAACTGAAGTACCAATTAGTTTGGAGGTTTTCACAATTTGATATCTTACGGTGTAGTTTTAAAATCTCCGGTTTTTCATATTACTTTACTCGCCCAGGAAACAGATCAAGAAATTACGATTCATTCATGGACGTCACAGATTACACTGCATCTCAGATGAACACACATTTTCGAGATACACATCAATAAAAATTAACACATCACCCTTTGGATTCTGCTAATATTTTGCTTTTATTTTTGCAGCGTAACTTTGATAATTTTTTTTGCTTTCTGAAATATAATAAGTCCACAATACCAACTGAAGGTTTATCAAACCAATAAGTCTAACAAAGATTAACGCTCCAGTGAGTGTAACGAATTTGTGGAATTTTATTTTGTCGAAGGTTACAAAGATACTACATTACTTTAAAATTAGAAGAAAATAAAAGACAAAAGCATTACTACGCACACCAAGGTCCGCTCAGGCCAAGCAACAGGAAATTAATTAATACGTTAGAATGGTCAGTCTCGTAAACAGTCAAGTGAACTTACAGTCCGTCAGTGCAGTGAAGTGTGTATAAAATATTGAATTGCCTAAAGTTATACAAAAACTAGGCTTCAATACTTAGCATCCACTGAGAGCCTGGGCCGTGCCCTAACATGGAAGAGCCTCCAGACACGGGGCAAATAATCAACGCGGCACTGCAGCCGTGTTATTTTCCAGAAACAGCCTCTTCAGCCCCGCCGATGATGCACTACCAACAAGGGATCCAGCCACAGCCATCTCATCTTCAGCCGCTCAACTTCTCAGGTAACGACGCTGCTTCTGCAAGTTTGCCCCCTCGATCGCAGTGTTGAACAATGTAAATTCGGAAGAAAGAACTGCTAAACGTTCTCGCATAGAGGGAAACCCTACTGAGCTACCGAACGAGGAAATGTCCACTGAAACAGTAAACAATCCAGTGAGTGTGCCCCAGGAGTTAGCTACCATGTCATCAGTGGTGTTCTACCCAACTACTTCAGCTGCAGAATTAGATCATCAATATGATAGCCGTGATCCAACCCAAACCATATCAAACGAGGGTACGGGCATGGATATCACAAGCATTCCCGCGGATTGTGAAGGAGTTCAAAAGTATAGTATCGAACAATAGGAACTCTACTAACCAAAATAGTGTCCCCCAGTTGCCAAGCCCCAACTTCAATTCCAATAAAGACAGAAGTAAGGATAACCGATATAGCCGCACAGACACGGGTCCATACTTAGTCTTTGTGGAAAGTGTGGATAAAAATATTGGTAGACTTCACCCCATGTCAATAGGGAAACTTCTTTATACACATAGCCCAGCACAGAAGCATGACATCATCAATATCGTAGCGGCCGGGAGAAATAGGTTAAAAAATCGAAACCAATTCAGCAGCCTCTGATAACTTGTTGGTTCAATCTACAGTTTTCAAGGGACAGAAACTTAGAAGCATTCATTCCAAATTTTTTGATAAACAAACAAGGTATTATCAGGGACGTAGACACCTCCCTGTCAGAAGAAGAAATCCTACAGGCGATAGAAAGCCCTTATCCAGTTATCGCAGTTAAACGGTTTGACCAAGAAGAACTCATACCAAAATAATGATAGGAGAATACCGATACCAATATGCATGATCACTTTTAGATCACAATCCCTCCCGGACCACATAGCAATCTTTGGAGCACGTTGCCCAGTCGAACCTCACGTCCCACAAATTCTCGTCTGTGATAATTGTTTACGATTTGGCCATCGTATAACTCAATGCCGCAGCGCTCCCCGCTGCAATAAGTGCGGATGCCCACATACTATGGAGACGTGTGCCAGCACAGCTGATCCACAATGTGTACATTGTCACGGTCCTCATTTATCCAATGACAGAATATGTCCTGTAATTGTTCAACAACAAAAAGCACGTGAGGCAGCGGCCCATAATAAAACCCTCTCCCATGCCGAATTGGTATCCCACCCATCGTCAGACATATTCGCAGGTAGCCAGCGGCCGCTCCGCTCTATTACGACGAAAAGCAATTCCCCCCGCTCTCTCCAATTGCAGTGCAGCCACCCTAGTTTAGCCTCAACAAATGCATTCCAAAACTGTACTATGAATCCCTATCCAACAAAATCAAGAGTCTACGTCACCAAAGTAAAGCTGCTCTCTCCAAACCAACCGATATATAGTACTACACCGTAGGCCGCAACAAGCAAAGGCCAGCAACCCCAAAAGCACAAAAGTCCAATTATCCTCCTGTTTATCGAAAGAATGTATGTACCCCATCATATACCAATCAACACCTATCACACAGAATCCCTACCCTGCCTCAACCCCAAGTATAAGGAAAAGTCCCCCTCACCGAACAAGTAGCACTCATAGAGAAGATATTGCAAATTATTCCTGAAGATGATTCAAGAATGTTCAAGCAGCTCCATCTGATACTTCCCAACTCGACCCACTTCGTCACCGTCTTACCAACCTCGCAGGAATGCACTTAAAGAACCGAATACTCTCTTCTACTTCCTATGGCGATAAAACCTTATGCAATGGAAACGCTCGATCTGCTATTGCCAATAAGACATCCTATCTAAGGAATTGCTCGACAACAACGATAACAGTAGCAGCTATCAGTGAAACCTGGTTTAAGCCCACATGCCCCTATCCATTTCAGGGGATATAACATCATCAGGAAAGATAGAAACTGACGGAAAGGGAGGCGCGGCACTCTTAATAAAGGAAAACATTTCTTTCCAACAAATACAGATAAAATGGGGAGTAAAGAAGTACAGGCTGTAGCCGCGGAAATAGTAAACATCCTACGGGTGCCTAAACTATAGTATCACTATATAAACCACCACATGTGAGGGTCAGCTGTAACGAATGGAACCAATTGTGGGCGTCACTTCGTACCCCGTTTCTGATCTGTGGTGATTTTAACGCCCACCATACTGCTTGGGGCAATGACACATCGGACGCAGACGGAAGATCATTATTAAATTCTATAGAAGACTATAATCTAGTCATTTTAAATGATGCTCACCCACACCCTAATTCCGACTCCCAACATCGGTAGACATTTCTATAGCCTCACCTCAATTTCCACACGGTAGATAAATGGGAAACACAAAGATATACATTGGGATCGGATCCTTTCCCAATTTACATAACAATAGGAATGGGAATTAAACCCGCGAAACTAGATATCATGCCAGTAGTCCCCTGGCGTATCCAGGAAGCCTCGTGGTCTACGTACAGAAAGGTCATCTCAGAGGAATTAGCCAATCTTAATCCTAATCTATCCGTAAAGGATTCTTACGACGCTCTGATATCAATTATAAATAGGGCGGCGATGAAGTCGATTCCTCGCCGTAAAACTACTGAAAATTGCAAAAAATACAAAGTGTTTGGTGGGATTCAGAATGCTCCAAAACAGTAGCAAAACGTAGGTTGGCCCTGAGTAGTTATCGAAAACAGACGCTCGAAAGTTATTTGGAATATAAGCGGGTGGATGCTCAGACAAAAAAATTCTAAAACGGCGGAAGAAAGAGGAATGGATTAAATATTGCAACGGCATAAATAAGGATACAAGCATTTCAGACGTTTGGAAGAAAATTAGAGCATTAAAAAAATTAAACTCAAATCGACCTGTAGAAGCTGACCCGGTCTGGTTGGAAGAATTTGCAGATAGGATAACACCATCCTCATGCATTACAGCTCCGATGAGCATACCTGAATCGGAAGAGGAACACTCTCATCCAATGATGACCCCTTTCTCTAGAATAGAACTAGAAAAAGCCTTATCAACAAACCAGAACACATCCCCGGGAATTGATAATATCCATTATCCAATGCTTACAAATTTGCCGTCAGAAGCCAGAGATTTACTTCTCCACATTTTCAATGAAACATGGACAAAAAATGAGTTAATGGAGGATTGGACAACACAGGTGATTTTACCGGTCTTAAAACCTGGAAAAAATCCACTACTACAGGCTTCGTATAGGCCAATAGCTTTATCATCGTGCGTAGGGAAGACTCTAGAGAGAATGATTAAGAACCGCCTGGAATGGTGGTTAGAGGCGAACGATTTACTCCCTCAATCACAATTTGGATTTCGCAAAGGGAGAGGGACAATAGATAATTTAACTATTTTGACAACGGATATCACTGATTCTTTTAAAAGAAAAAACTGTACGGTCTCTCTGTTTTTAGACATTTGTTCGGCTTATGATCATGTGCAAATCCCTATCCTAATGGAAAAATTAAAAAGATTGGGGCTTCCAGAGAGGCTAGTGTATGGCATTAACACCCTGTTGGGGGAAAGAACAATCTTCATACGATACAGGGATCATACCATAGGACCAAGAAAACTTATACAGGACTACCTCAAGGGGCTATTCTGAGTCCACTATTATATATTCTATACGCATGGGATTTGGAAAGAGTAGTTAATCCAAACACCCGAATTCTCCAATATGCGGATGACATCTGTATATATTGTATGGCGGCTACAATGGAGGAAGCGTATCCAACCTAACAATTACGATGATGAACATGGACAAATGGTTTAAACGGAATGGGCTACAAATCTCAACTGAAAAGTCCTCAGTGATAATATTCACCAGAAATCGATTAGATCTTAACGAAATCAGAACAGTCAGAATAGGAATCTACTCATTTACAGTTAAATCCAATGTTCGCTTCCTGGGTCTAGTGCTGGACTCCAAACTCAGTTGGATTCCCCACATTACTCAAATAGTTAATTCCTGTAACCCAGCTCTGAACATTATACGAAGCGTAACACGGGTATGGTGGGGTGCAAATCACAACACCCTCTTAACAATATACAGAGCCTTAATTCGATCTAAAATAGATTATGGAAGCATTCTATACAGCAACGCAAATACTCGAACCCTTTCCATGCTGGACAAACTCCAATACAGCTGTATACGAACCTGTCTGGGAGCCATGAGATCGACTCCCACTAACGCCCTACTGATTGAAGCTCGGGAGATGCCCCTGAATATCAGACGAAACTGGCTGGCTAGTAAATATATTCTGGAAAGGCTAGCATACAGGAATCATCCAATTATCTCGAAATGCAAAGCTTTGTATAACCATGGATACATCACAGAGCGTCATAGACTGGCTGAAGTCCTTCACAGTTACAGAGAGTGGGAAAAATTGGCAGACAGAATTATTCCAACGAAGATATTTCCCCCATATGAGTATTATTCCAGCACTAGCATGATACAGATACCAATATATTATATAACTCCTGAGACCAACCAACATGTCACCTACAAACAAGCAGTAAGGAAATACCTGGAGGACAATTGGAATTATTCGTTTTATATATACGGACGGATCCAAAATAGACTCAGGGGATGGAGTAGGCTGCGCCTTTTATTGCCCGAGGACCAAGTATCAAGAAAAGTATAAATTACCATCAAATACATCAATTTATACGGCAGAAGCCATCGCTATATTAAGAGCACTTGAGCACAGCTTGTCATTGACTGAGACGAGTTTTTTAATAATCTCTGACTCGCTTAGCGTACTGAACTCCATCCAAAGAAAATTTTTGGGCAAGAAAACCAATCAATTTATAGTTAAGATTGTGGAGACATATCTAGAATTGTCCAGAAGAAATAAATCCATAAACTTCCTTTGGCTAAAGCACATGCAGGGTTCCGGATAACGAAACAGTGGATCAAATGGCAAAGACAGCCGCTAGAATAGGAGACACCTTAGATTTTCCAGCTTCCGTACACTGACTACCTCTTCAAAATAAAAACAAAGGCTCTGAACAAATGGCAAACTGAATGGGACTCCAGCAAAAGCAGGAAGGGACATCATTATGGATCGATTCAACCCCGAATACCATCCCGCCCATGGTTCCTCAACTTTCCGGATCATAGAGGCGTCATTTGCACGATAATTAGAATGCGCTTTAACCATGGTATATTCCCCCCAGCATTTACATCGGATACACATCCTAAATACTGATATTTGTGATTGCGATAGAGCAGAAATAGGGGATATTAATCACATAGTGTTTTCATGCCCTAAATATAAACAACATCGACAAAGATTTGTAAAACAACTCGTCAACTATGGAATACCTCTCCCAACAAGCATTAGCTGTCTATTACACGGTAACAACGTGACCGTATACAAGTTGCTAAGTAAATTTGTAAAGTCAACTAACATAAAAATTTAGATGTGAAAACTAGTTAATTGTAAGGATTTTAACCATTGTAATGTCAACAAAAAAAAACAACAACTATAAGGAACTAACAATAATTTATATATCTGTATATTTCACTGTATCATTGGTAATTATGTGTGAGCAATTGTATTTAAACATAATGTGATAAACAAAAATGTTCCTTTCTGATTAATCAGTTTACCTAGTTATATCGTATATATTATGTGTTTAATTATGTGTTTTAATTATGTGTTTAATTATGTGTGAGCAATTGTATTTAAACATAATGTGTCAAACCCCTTTAGGGGATAAACAAAAATGTTCCTTTCTGATTAATCAGTTTACCTAGTTATATCGTTTATATTATGTTTTTAATTATGTGTTTTAATTATGTGTTTAATTATGTATGAGCAATTGTATTTAAACATAATGTGTCAAACCCCTTTAGGGGATAAACAAAAATGTTCCTTTTTGATTAATCAGTTTACCTAGTTATATCGTTTATATTTTACTAATCATGTCAAGTCTTGCTCTCTTACCTACAATGTAAAATGTTTATATATGTATGTACAAATGGATGATGGTTGTATAGTGCCTAGGCGCTTAAAGCCAAATAAAAATCAATAAAAAAATTAAAAAAAATACGTTAGAATGTTAGATGCACGTCAAAACATGTGACATCTAAAATTCTTAGAATTCTGAAAGTGCACAGTTTTGCTGCGTTTATTGACACGGAAATTGTTTACTTAACGAGAAAGTATTCTGGCAGTATCATGGCGAAAATCAAGCAAATGTTGGTTCAACTAGAATATCCGTTTTTTAAAACGGGGAACTTGTAATCAAAATACACTATGGGATATTACGATCACTTCAGTCTGCGTGGGTGCTATCCAAGTTGGCTAATCTCATTTACTATTTGTACATGTATCACCTCTCCGTGTGTATAACCACTCTTAATTCAAACCACCCACGGCAAGGTCCTTCATAATGTATTAACCAGGGTGAAGAATAGTTGCAGCCAGTGACGAAGAATAACAACATTATTTTAAATGAGCTACTAGCCACAGTTACGAGCATCAAATATTAAGGATTTTCCCAGAAAGATAACACACAGCCATAATAGTCATCGAATAGCTAGATCAAATGTCAAGAACCGAACTGGGGCAAAACGCGGAGAAGAAAACACCACATTACATTTTTCCAAGTCACGGATGCTGGAACAGAGAAATATCCCACCAAGGCATAACCAGCCAAGGCAGAGTACGCAACAGACATACTAGCATGAATCTAGATTTTTCTTTGGAGAGTACTAGTTGTCACGATTCTTATAATCTTATATGGAATATAATTCGCATTAAGATTCGAAAGTGGGAAGTTTTATCTACGCTGATGATTCTGCTATAGCTACTCATTGAAAAACCTTTCAAGAAGTTGAGGACAGGAATATCTATCAACATTTAAAACTTATACGCACGTCAATTGTTTTCCTGATCAAATAAAACACTGAGATACATTACTAATTTCAATCTAAATTCATCTATAATCCCAGTCCAATCATTTCAATTTTTAATGTCTGCAATACAAATAAATGCATCATTACTTACAATTAATATTAATGTAATTAACTGAAAAATGCACAATGTCGTTCTGGAGAAGTTCTATGTAGTCTGGGCATGAATGACTGCAAATGGTCTCCAACTACCTGAACATATGGATTTAAAGTCAATGGTTAGTTCAGCCTATTCCACGTAAATACATCAACACCAGTATGGAGCCATCAACAGCTTACACAGTTGCTTTCAAACAACCTGAGTCCATGGCCACGTGGAGTCTGCACCACATTCGAATCTTTACCATCAGCTCTTGCCTTTGGAATTTTGACTCGTCTGACCACGAAACTTGTTTCCAGTGATCTACGGTCCAACCAATACATAGACGAGCCTAGGAGAGGCGCTGCAGGCAGTGAAGTCTTGTTAGCAGAGGCACTGACGTCCGTCTTCAGCCCGCGTTCCCACGATCTCTTGTAAAGGAGGCGGGACGGGACGGGACGAATACTCAACAACACGCCTTGGGAACAGGGCCGCCTCTGCTAGCGGAGACGAGACGCAGCTACCCACTCTGTGTCGGTAAACATCACAGCAGTGTGTAGAGGTGCGCTGTTGACATCGGTTTGCAGCACAGGGGCCCACCCCTTCCGTTGCTGTAAAGTGCTCTGTGCAAAACGACACTAGGCAACGTTGTGGGGAAGTGGCGGCGAGGTAAGCGAGGGCTTACCTGTGGCGAGCGCTCGTCCCTACACTACGGCTAATGAGGTCCCGCCTCCGTTACAAGAGGTCGTGGGAACGCGGCTTTCTGCTGACATATCACATCAATGCCAAATTTCGCTGCGCTGTACTCTGAAGCACTGGTGCCTGTTTGTAATCACATGGTCACAGTCGTTAATTAGACGTTGTCCGTACTGCGTTGTCCATTGCGGGATCTAATGCCGGATATTACATATTTACTGCATACTCTTGACACTGTGGAGCAAGTAGTTCGAAAAAAGGCCTGCGCAGTAAAGGTATACTGGTACCCCACAATAAGGGCCGTATTGTATGAGCTATACCGGGACGTTCCGTGGTTCTGATTCCACTTTAAACTGCAGTACCCTGAGGAAAAGAATTGGTCTTTTTGTTTCTGATACAATAGCTTGGTACATCTCCTTCGGGGTATGGACTAAGTTAGATTTTTAGTTTTGAAGTGAAAAACTTCTTAGGCGCAACGGACGATTTTTCGATGGGTAAAAACTTATGAGTTCGCGTCACAGACATGATAATGTTGACAGTATATCTGTAGTTATAAGTATGACGTCTTGTGACTAGGCAACGATCTGCTGGCTCCGTTGGTTAAGGCGCATGACTGGTATACGGATTCAAGACTCAGGTGGATTATTTACAAGCCTTCAAACTGACCTGCACCTCAGACTGAGCTTTGATATATGCAATGAGTATTTCATAGTGGCATATTTTACTAGCATAGTGAAACAGATTTCCAGTAGTTCGATAGTGTTTTTGTCGCGGATTTTAGAATTAGATTTAAGTGTTTATTTTTGAAAATATGGCCACTACTGAAAAGTTATTGTTTATTAGCTTATATTATCGAAACTTTGGATTGAAAAATTTGCCATTCAGACCTAAGTATTCAAATTAACTTCTACTTCAAATTTAGGATTTTTTAGCATATAGGCCTACTATTGAAATTTCAGGTTGAAAATATGTATATTTAAATGACAAAATGATTAATTTTAATTTAAAAATAACGAAATTTTAATTTTTGATACTACAACTAATTTGAAAAATCAAAAAAAACACTGATAGTTCATAGTTTTAAGTTCTAACTTCTGTCGGCAGTGACTGCCAATTGTGTGTGTGTGTGTGTGTTGTTGTTTTGTGCAATACTAAACACGTTAAAAAAGTTAGTCCGCAACCGTAAGGTGGCTTGATTCCTATCAGAGGAGGAATATTAATCTAGAACGGCCAAGCCTTTTCCAACGGGACCCACAGTTGAAAGTATAATCCGAACCACATAGAGTTATGGCGTATTTTTTTTTTCGGCTTTTATTGCCATTTAGCCATCATTTCATTATTAAATTTACTAATGTACAATGATTCCTCAAGTCTACGTCATTTTTGTAACTGAACATGTATTATCTCTCAATTTTTATTTATTTTTTTTTCACAACATAAGACAGACACAACATTTAAATAAAACTACCCATGCCCGAGGCCGGACTCGAACCGGCGACCCCAGCACCTCGAGGCCAATACGCTAGCCGTTACGCTGCCAGGGTTGGCTATGGCGTAATTTAGAAGTAACAAAGCCAAGCTTGAAAAAACATCCTTAATGCTCGATCTGCCTTAACCGATGACTTAATAGTTATATCACAAAGTGTTACTAAGTAATCACTTTAAGTTTTTAGGATTGAAATTGATGTTATAACCACATAGCTCCTTTTTTTTATTATAAACAGTGTCGCCATCCTATAGTTAGTCTGTGAATTGACTGACATATGCATTCACATATTCACACTGTCCTGTTGGATAGACAGTCTGTTTACTAGTCTATTTACCATAGTCTCGTTAAGAATTGTAATTTTGTAATTGTAACTTTAATTTATTCATCAAACCATTATAGTTATTAAGGTCATATTCAGTCTGTGTCAGATTATAAATTGCGATTATTGCCCGCGGAATTCTCTTAAATAAATATCTTCTCATTGGTAGAACAGATCTCTTACGCTGTATGAGAACTGCGTACTATTTACCCGTTATCTGGTTTCTAATTTTGCGAGAGTACTCTGTCATCTTTATTTCCATCTTTGCAGCGCTCAAAATACCAAGCGCCACTTCAAGCTGATTTATCTTGAGTTTATTGTTCAGTTTAACGTCAAGTCCTCAGAATTATATAAGGAAAAATACATTGAATACAATTTCGGTATAATGATTTTACTCTGAACTGGCTCCGCAAACACCAGAGCCAAGGCACAGTTCGCAACGAAGGTGGCCTGCAGATTGAAGACCACTGCTCGACGCGTCGGAGCGTATCACCCACACCACCGCCAAACACCACGGTAGGAGTGGAGGAGATGGGTTGAAGGGTATAAATACCACCCCGGCAAGTCTGGCCTCACAGTCGTGTCCTGGACTGCGCTCCTAATGCAGGGCAGCAGACGCAACCTGGAGATGATGACACGTTATGCCGTCAAAAATTCATTAAACTACGATCAATTGATCTGGCCGCATGGCTGAGAGATCTTCAAACACTATGCAAGTTTATTTTTCCATTGCTTTGTGCCATACTAAACTATTTCAGTAAAAAACAGGAAAAATACAGTCCTCTAATTTTTATTTTTGGATTTTGTATTCTTGTAGTGTTTTTTCTTTTTGTATTGTTTATAGAAAGATTACTACAGTTTTAAACAGTGACAGGAGTTTACTGGCAAAACGTCTAATTCCATCTAAGTTGGTTAAAAATTTTCACCTCACAATTGCACGTTTTATGAAAAGAACAATACAAAAATGTACTAGTGAAAAATTGGCATTGTGTATGGACAGATGGTGGGCATTACTTCAGAAAATTGTGGCTTTTTTATCTTACATATGTGAAGTGTAAGGGTTTTGGGAGAGACTATACGAATCTTTACCAAATAAATGTCAACCTCTCCTTCACGTGGTGCACCCTGTTTGCACGGACGAGGCTCTGGCTACTGAATGATTCCCATTTTAAGGAGTCACTAACTACTTGCCAAAGGCTTCCGAAAGGAGGGCGGAAGAGAGGGGAGTGGTCCAGGGCACCCTCTTGCCCTTGGGGTTAGATACTGTCCCTAAAGGCGGATGCATCAGAAATGATCAACGGCATGAGGATGCACAAGGGAACGGGAAACCACTCCATTGAAGACCCAAAGGGTATCCCGAGGACATATAATCCGCTCGAATTACATATATCATGATGGCTTCTTCCTGGGTAAAATATTCCGGAAGTAGAATAGTCCCCCAATCGGATCTCCGGGAGTGTACTGCTCAGGGAGGAGTCATCAGAATGGATAGAAACATTCTACGAGTCGGAGCGTGGAATGTTAGATGTCTGAGTAGGGCAGGTAGATTATAAAACCTAAAAAGGGAAATGGAACGACTTAAGTTAGATGTTGTTAGGATTAGCGAGATTAAATGGAAGGACGTACAGGATTTTTGGTCTGGGGAACACAGGATAATTAGCACACAAGCTGTCAATGTAGTCACTGGGGCAGGATTTGTAATGAGTAAGAGAGTAGGGAAACGGGTGATTTATTATGAACAGTTTAGTGACAGGATTATTTTGATGAGGTTAGAAACTAAGCCCGTCCCAACCACATTAGTACAAGTGTACATACCAACGTCACAGGAAGATGACGAAGAAATAGAGAAAATGTACACCGAAATTGAAGATTTGGGTTTACCATGGTTTCCCCAAATCACTCCAGGCGAATGCCGGGATGTTTCCTTCAAAAAGACCATAGCCGAATTCCTTCCCGTTCCTTGTCCCCAGTCACATCCCGCCTCTAATGACCTTAGCCGTCGACAAGGCGTAAAGCAATGAGTAAAAACAAAAAAACAAAAGAAGTAGATTATGTCATGGTCAAACAGCGATTCAGGAATCAAGTTCTAAACTGTAAGGCGTACCCAGGAGCAGACATAGACTCTGAACATAATTTTATAGTGATGAAGTGCAGGCTGAAATTCAAGCGAATAAGGTAGCATAAGCATAAGTAGAACAGACTGGAAGTGAATAAATTGAAACAATCTAGTACGAGAGAAAAATTTGCAGGAATGGTAGACTTAGGTCTAAGAAGTAACTCCGAAAGGAGCTCAACCGAGGACGAATGGAATACATTAAAGACCAAAATAAAGAAAGCTGGTAAAGAAATATTAGGCTTTAGGGAAAAAGCTGTCCGAAAACCTTGGATCTCAGAAGAAATTTTGGAACTTGTGTATCAGAGGAGAAGGTACATAAATGCTCAGGATGAAGCAGGAAGAGAGCAATACAGGCAGTTCAGAAATAAAATAAACAGGAAATGCAAAAAAGCAAAAGAAAGGTGGCTACAAGAAAAGTCTGAAGAAGTAGAGAAGGAAATGGTCGAAGGTAAAATAGATGTTGCATATAGGAAGATCAATAGAATTTTGGAAAAATGAAGAAAAGAGGTGTGAACATTAAAGCTGCCGATGGGAAACCTCTTTTAAGCTCAGACGATAGAGCTAACAGGTGGAAGGAAAACATTGAGAAACTGTATGATGGGGACTACTTGAACAATAGCGTAATGGAAAAGGAAGGCGATGTCAACATTGATGACTTAGGAGATCCTGTTTTGAAGACAGAATTTAATAGAGCTTTGAATGACTTGAAAGCAAATAAGGCAGTTGGAATAGATGAGATTCCTAGGAGAAGAAGGAATCGAAAGATTATTCAGGCTGATATGAAAAAGTTATGAAACAGGAGATATTCCAACTGATTTTAATAAAAATATCATCTTCACACTTCCGAAGAAAGCACAAGCCGACAACTGTGATAATTATCGCACCATTAGTCTAACATCACATGCTTCAAAATTACTGACCAGAATAATATACAGAAGAATGGAAAGGATAGTAGGTGAAGATCAGTTTGGGTTTAGGAAAAATCGCGGTACAAGGGAAGCAATTCTGGCTTTAAGATTAATACTTGAAATACTTGAAAGTGGGATCAAGAAAAACGAAGATACTTTTTTGGCGTTTGTTAATTTAGAAAAAGCTTTTGATAATGTTAAAAATTTTAAAGAAGTCAGGTCTAAACTATCGAGATAGAGGAATACTTTTAAACTATATAAGAATCAAGTAGCTATAATGAAAGATGAGAGACATGTATCAGTTAAAAAGGGTGTGAGACAAGGTTGTAGTCTATCCCCGTTAACATTCAACTTGTATGGAGAAGAAGCAATAAAGGAAATAAAAGAAAAATTTTCATGTGGTATAAGTGTTTTGGGAGAAAAAATGAGTATGCTACGATTTGCTGATGACATTGTCTTGTTAGCAGAAAGGGCTGAGGACATTGAGAAATAACTGAATGGCATGACCAAAATATTGAAGGAAAATTTTGGACTAAATATAAATCAAAGCAAGACTAAAGTGATGAAATGCAGCAGAAATGATACCAATACTAGTAGATTAAATATAAAAATAGGATCGGATGCAATAGGAGAAGTAAGAGAATTCTTTTACTTGGGAAGTAAAATTACAACCGATGGCCGAAGCAGGAATGATGTTAAAAGCAGAATAGCACTAGCAAAAAGAGCCTTCATGAAAAAGAGAATCCTTTTAGTTTCAAATATTGATCTAGGAATCAGAAAGGACTTTTTGAAACTCTTTGTATGGAGCACAGTACTTTATGGTAGTGAAACATGGACTTTAGGAATACCGGAAATAAAGAAAATTGAAGCATTTGAAATGTGGTGCTACAGAAGAATGCTGAAAATTAAGTGGACAGACAAAGTAAGAAATGAACGAGTTTTGGTAATGATGGGTGAGAAAAGAAGTTTGTGGAAGAAGCTTACAGAAAGAAGAGACAGGCTGGTAGGTCATATTTTGAGACATGCTGGATTGGTTAATTTGTTAGTGGAGGGAACAGTCGAAGGTAAGAACTGTAGAGAAAGACTGAGATTAGAATAAATGAAGCAGATAATTGAGGACGTGGGCTGTAAGGGGTATGTAGAAATGAAGAGGTTAGCACAGGATAGGAAGGGATGGAGGATTGCATCAAACCAGTCAAAAGACTAATGACAACAAGAAAAAAAAGTTGGAATTGTGTTAAATTAATCATACTGTGTTTATAATTACATAAGTTTAACTAAAATACGCTCGTATGCAAGCAAACACATGGGGCTGGAAATTCTGAAAAATGATCCCTACGCTTAAAATGACAATTTAAATTAGTTACCTTTGAATTATCTCCCTAACATAAACCTATAATCAAAAAGAATAGAATGTACGTTTACATGTAATGCGATTAATAAAAGTGTTATAAGTTTCATACTTCACATAAATAATTACAGCTTTTCCAGAATTCTCTAAAAATCACAGATGAAGACGAGAATTTCTGAATATCCGTCACACACTAAAACCATTAAGCATCCACATAGTTCCATTATTCAACTAAGGTAAAAGTGAACCATAGCTATACAGGTTTTTGAATATTAGTACGAAACTATTTAGTGGTGAAACATTTGTTCACAAAGTGATTTGAATCAGTATTAAAAACTTGTAAGCTTCTTCTTTGTATCCGGTGTAAATGTGCTATCTATTAGCTTTCGTTTCAGCTTTAAATGAAGCCACAGAGATTAAATGCCATTAAAACGACGCCATTTCGTGCATTAAATTTACTGATGAGCACTTTTTTTTTTTTTTTTTTTTTTTTGTCACGGTTCTTACCGTGAGGTATTAGGATAGTTCTGTCAGTTTTTTGAATCAGCCAAAAAGTTCTGTTTTAGATAATGCTGTTACGAATATTGATATTACATTGAAAACACTATAGAATTCGTTTCTGTTGCTTTACAGTGCTTTTACTTTCCATCTCCAAGTAACTGTTTTTATCACACTGATTTTTCATTATATGTTCACATTGCAGTACATTATTTTACAGTTTCACCTCATTTTCCGTCACCTTTTATCATTATTTACATAAGTTGTCGATTACAACTAAAACTATGATGAGATTTTGACAAAAATGAAATCACTAACCAATGGTACTCCAGAGACAAGAACCCCGAATGATCACCGAGTGTGGAGCGATTGTGGCGCGTAAGCGGTAACGCTCTGACTTTGTGTTCGGGAGAACATAGTTTCTAATACCCGTCCGCTCATCGAGATTTGGGTTTTCCATGGTTTACTTAAATGCTCCAATGAATGCCTACAAAATTGTTCCTACAAAGAGACCATGGCCGAATTCCTTCCCGTTCCTTGCCTCTAGTCCTTTCCCGCTTCTAATGACATCGACGCTAACGAGGCGTAAAGTTATAATAAAAAAAAGCCTATGTGATTACTAAATAACTCGTCGATCACTGGTTCTGAAAAAAAGAGCTTCAAGAATTTACTCGCAGACCAAAGAAATGTGTTTGTGAACTGAAGATCTCAACACAAAACAATTTTCTGACATTGTGCTGACAAAAAATTTTACGCAACTCTCAAACTTTTACCGAAAGAGGTGCAAATATTGGAAACTACTCACGTTTAAACATATTTCATTCCATTGTAATAAGTTTGAAAACTAGTACGAAGCTCGAAGCATAAGGCGGCAAGCCTTTCAATTTTTTTAAAGTCCACATGCAAGTTCTCTTTCGGATAATGTCTCATCAATTACGTAGTCTTTCACACGGGAGATATTGCTGTTGGCAGACATATTGGCACTACTTTACTCGTTATGTATCCTGTTCCTCTGTAATGCCTTAAATACGCAGCCAGATTTCCGTTTGATTGTTTACACAGATTATGTGTGTATAGTACATGCCGAAAGCAAGGAAACCACTCCGTTCTCACAATTGGTTGCGGCAAGTGATAGTGCCCGACGCCTTACAACGGAGATAGCTGGTTCGAATCGTGGTGGTGAAACAAATGTTCATCATCAGAACTTGACTACGGGGAAGAAAACTGACAGTATACAATCCGTAATCACCGGTTTGTATATCAAAGTCCTTCGTTAAATCCCACACCTCTCCGCAGTGCTTTTGAATCGAGGGCATACGATACTGTTGATAGCGATTCATCCGTCGGATGGGGACGTTAAGTCTGCCGGCCCGCTTACTGTCCACCGGAAGAGTATACCTGAATAGTCCGGCCCCAGGTTTAATTTTCTTCCATGCCGACCCCGGCAGCGTAGGGGGTAGCATGCTTGCTTCTCGTTGCAGGGGTCGCCGGTTCGAGTCCGGCCTAGGGCATGGGTGGTTTTAATTAAGTGTTGTGTTCGTCTTATGTTGTCCTTCCTTACACATTAGAGAAAATAATAATACTTATAAGAAATCTGTACATCGTAATAGAAACTAACGCTTTGAGCTGGCTGAATGGCTGACAAGGCCGAATGCCATTTAAAAAAAAAAAAAACCTTTCTTCCATATTTCATTCATCTGTGAGACAAGCAACACACTATAATTAATATACACATATCCCGGTCAATAAAACATCATTGGGGAAGGAAAGGAAAAACCACAACAGTTTCAAAAGCACCTTCAAAAAAAAAAAAAAAAAAAAAAAAAAAAAAAAAAAAAAAAAAAAAAAAAAAAAAAAAAAACAGCTCTCAAACCTAATTTTTTGGAAGAAAGTAAGTAGGTAGTCGGAAGTCGGATAATTAGCGACCTCTGACCTCTGAAATTAATGATCATGGGTTACATTCTCTCCACATCTTAAGATATAGTGGAAGACTAAATTATATACAGTAACGACTAATGATTTGGAAACTGTATCCATCATCTAGATAACACACACCGCTCTAAAAAGTTAAGAGCGATTTTGTCGTAGTCGATTTTTTTCAGGTACGGTTGCAGGTGGATATTCATGTTTTGAAGACGTTTCAGCATAGCTTCGAATGGCTGCTATTTAACTTGTACGTTCAAGGTACTTTACTGCCAGTTTAAGCAGACTGAATGAAACTGATAAGTGGAAATTGGTGGAAATTAGGTATAGAATGCTTATAGTATCCATTTACACGTATTTGCTGTTAACTATGTTTCGTTTCGTTATTTAATAATTTATCAGCGGTTCCAGGTTCTGTGCACGTATTATCTTTGTATTTAGTAATTGTGTAGTTGGTATGTGATGAAGTTCTAAGACTGGCTGATGTGTAAGGCAAGAACTATATTTTAAGAATTTCGCAGGACCAGCGGTATAACGAAAATGGAAAATTCGTAACCTACGCAAACGAACTGATGTTGGAAAGGAACTGCGAGAATGCACAAACGAAGTTGACAATTAAACTATAACCTGAATAACTCCCCAAAACCGAGCGTGGTGGGTGAACGGTTAACGTTCTGGCCTCACATTTGGGAGGACGCGGGTTCGATTCCCCGTCCGGGCATCCAGATTTGGGTCTTCCATAGTTTCCCCAAATCACTCCAGGCGAATGCCGGGCCGCTTCCTTCAAAAAGGCCATGGCCCAGTTCCTTCCCGTTTCTTCTCCCCAGTCCCATCCAGGCTCTAATGACTAGCCGTCGACGAGGCGTATAGCAATAATTAAAAAAACAAAAAAAAGTTACCCAAATCACTCAAAATAAATGCCGGGGTGGTTCCTTCAAAAGGCCATGGCCGAATTCCTTCCCGTTCCT
The DNA here is from genome assembly GCA_031002005.1 of Vandiemenella viatica. Taxonomy (NCBI): domain Eukaryota; kingdom Metazoa; phylum Arthropoda; class Insecta; order Orthoptera; family Morabidae; genus Vandiemenella; species Vandiemenella viatica. The sequence goes on from CM061920.1 coordinate 374,873,020, forward strand.
TGCTTTTCCCACTCTAATGACCTCGATGTCGACAAAGAGTAAAGACGTAAGCAAAAAAAAAAAAATCCTGAGTAACTAATCCACCAGGGACATTACATCCACAGCTGCTCAAGTCGACTGCTGGTGACGTGACTGTGAAGTGGAAACATCCACAACTAAACCAACACCTGACAGACCTCACTTAATGACGGATAGGGAGCATCGACCATCGCGGAGAATGGTTGTAAAAATCGGAAAAAAATCAGTGGATGGAATCTCTCGCGTGTTTCTTAGTTCCGCCAGCAGTCCACACAAAACAATAACTGTGCGTCGGTAAAAAGATTGGGTACAAAGGTCGAGCTGCTACTCAAAAGCCAAACATTTCCATATTCAGTGCTAAGCGACGCTTGAGGTGGTGTAAAGAGCGACGCCAATGGAAACGAGTGAGTTTGAGCGAAGAATCACGCTGTAACCTTTGGCAATCAGATGGAGGGATGCGTGTTTGGTGAATGCCTGGAGTACGTTACCTGCTATTATCTGTAGCGCCTACAGTGAAGTACGGAGCAGATGGTGTTATAGTATGGGAATGTTTTTCGATGTTAGGATATGGTTCCCTTACTACGCTTATGGAAGCTATAAACGCGGAAGGATATTACCTCTTTTTAAGACATTGTGAACTACGTACGCTAGAGGACCAACTCGCAGTCGATTATTATTTATATCAGGATAACAATGCACCCTGTCAAAAAGATGAATCTGTGAGGAAATGGTTGTTGGACAATAATATTCCTGAAATGAACGGGCCTGCCTAAAGTCTCGACCTGAATCCAATGGAAAACCTTTGGAATAATATAATAATTCTGTTTGGTCGTATTGAACTGGTGACAGGGTTTCTGTTGGCTGCGCATTTCGCCCCTGTCTTAGCCACCCACCACGTACAGGGGACCTACAGTTTAACGTGGAATCAGAACCACGTAAGCGTTCTGACGTACCTCACATCACACAGCAAGTTGTGCCGTAGGTGAAAGTCTAGTTGAGGGTCCATGAAAATCCACGCTGAGACAGGGATTCGAACCGGGAACCTTTCGTTCCCCAGCCAGACACCTTAATCACTGTGTGAATTAGAACGTTGACTTTAGACTAGACCCCATATTTCTGGTTTCATCTTTTGAGGAAGAAAGGGCTGTCACTCCTCCATAGACATTCAGACTCCTCACTGGAAATCTCCCGGACAGGGTTAAAGCCGACTCAAATGCATCATCTCATTCTGTATCTATACGAACGTGGCGCAGGTAATGCCTAAGTACAGTTTCCAGATAGGTGTTCGAATACTTTAGATCAGACAGTTTAAATTACTGGTTTTATGATGCTTACTTTTGTTCACAGCAGGAAGTTTGGTAGGATCCTCTCGAAGCTGGCGTGCTAAGCTGGTATATCAGAAGTAGGATGGCCAGATTCTTTCCTTCAAATCGACAGTTTTACTTTGAATCAGAACTTTGGAGCTTCCTGGCGTAGCTCCAATAAACAAAGGAAAGTCTGTAAAAAATACTATTCGTACCGTGATTCGAAACCATGATTTAAAACATTAAACATCAAAGAAGAGCGCCTTGTCCACTGAGCTATCATGCCACTTTTTGTAATACTTATTGAATAAATAAAATGCTACCATGCCGCTTCCTATGAAGACTTATTGAATAAATAAGATGACAAATAAAATATCATATTTTAAATTTGACGTCCCCTCTTACTATGACTTAGGTACAAATTAGCGGAAAGTTTAGACAGATTTATGCCGGGATAAGAATGTGGTTGTTCTAGAACAAAGGAACACGATTTAACAGTGGGATAAGGAGAGATCTGATATACTGCTAACTCATCACCATGAAATAATACGACGACTGGAAGTTCTACGCCCCTACCGTTCCTAACATCCTATGGTCCATAAAATTTGTGCAGAAGTTTGCCATAGTTTCACCGATGTTTGAACTAAGGCGGTTAACTTCGAAGTCAGCAGCTGCATCTACTGAGCAGCTGCACCTACTAAAACGAAAGTCGTAAACATTTCTACACGAATACACGGAAAACTTGCTCGAGTTATAATGTTAATGAAAGTATCATTCCGAAAGTTATCGAAATGTTTTCTGAAGGTTCAAGAAGGTGAAGTGGCAATAAAATTGAGACATAACAGTCTGGACAAATGCAGCGGTTTTCCTCGTCCACCAAAAGAAAACAATGTAGTTCATGGAATATTCGTTTATGAGATCGTGAAAATATTTTGATAACAATAGTTGCAAGTATTTAGTAATTCCTGTGTTGTCAGAAGCATCATTCGTTTCTGTGCATTTACGGGAGAAAGCTTGCTTTCTGGAAACCTCTCGTTTGATTCGTGGAACATGACGATAACCGGGACGTGTAGAATATATATCAACCACGTGTAAAGAAAACAAGGAAAATTATTTCCAACTGCTGTTTGTTTACGTCGTGTTATCTCCTTAAGTTCTTGTAACAAATGATGCGACTGGTGAAGGTCTCGCTTGCACGATCAGTTGCGAAATAGTTTAAATTTCCGTCACCTCGGAGAGTTTATAAGTAATTGAAACTCAAATCCTGTTGAGACTACCACACAGCAGTTGACTGTGAGGGCTGCAGCGACGTAGATCTCAATTTCGATGATGACAAAATTTTAGTCTCTTATTATTTTTATATACTGCACTTTGGTGAGGTCATCAGCGGTTCTATAGGATTGTTGATGATAACTCGAATCAAATTTTTTTTTTAACTGCTTTACGTCTCTTAACAGCGAGGTCTTTAGAGACGGAAAAAGGATGGGGGGCAAGGATGGGGGCAAGGAATGGGAAGGAATTCGGCCATGGCCTTTTGAAGGAAGCATCCCGGCATTTGCCCGGAGTGATTTGGGAAAACATGGAAAACCCAAATCTGGATGCCCGGACGGGGATTCGAACCGTCGCCGTCCTCCCGAATGCGAGGCGAGAACGCTAACTGTTACACCGCCACCCTCGGAACTCGAATCAAACAGTGTACGGTCTTCTATAAGCAACCATCCTGTAGTATTGTCAGGTAGGCCGGATGGAATCCTGGTTTTTCTGAATGGGATATGCGTACGTAACATTTTTATATTGCTTCGGGCTTTACACTTAGTCGACATGGAAATTAAAGGTGGTAAAAAATGAGGGAAAATAACGGGAAGGAATTCGGCTATGGCCGTTTTGAAGGAACAATTCTAGTATTCACACAGGTAATTCAGCGTAACCATAGAAAACTGGAATATGGAGGGTCGAACGGGGAACTGAACTCGCGTCCTTCCGATTGCTAGGCCCGAGTGTTATGTCCTGTTTACACGGTGCGAGTTGACTGGAACTAGTGTACTGTCTTGCTGCGAGCGCAACACTGGATAGTCCACTCTCCTCGTGTAAACAGGTACAAGACAGACAGTTGACTGAGGATAGTGGACTCGGTTCACGACCAACTTTTGGCGTGCAAGTTCAACAATCAAGATGGCGACAACTAATTAGTCGCGTAAGCGGAGTGAAGCAGAAGCCTTAAAATCTTTAGAACTGAATTAAAGTGAGGAAATTCCGTGGAATTTTAAGAATAAAAATTACAAGAACAAGGATTTTAGAGACTCTGCTATCAAAAAATTTCTTCACAACGGTATCATTTTTTATGTATCGGAAAAAAATATTTCACAATAGCTCTTCAAATTGAGATACAGTTAATCTTAAATGATGCAACTCTATATTTTCACTTGCAACTTTATTTTTTTTAAAAGGCGCTGAGGCATTTAGAGCATTTCTTTTTAATATCCACTCTTTTAACGTTTTTCTACGTTTTATTTTATTAGTCTTCATATCATTCAACATTATGATCAACAAATTAGCTATGACGTTAATTCATTTCTGTAATATGGACATAATATTTTCAATAAGATCACAATGTAGGAGTAGAGAACTGTCCTCACAGTGGACAGTGCACTGTCTTCTAATTATTACTATAGTGGCAGTCACGAAATTAGTCCTGTGGAGGTCACGGAGTATCCGAACAGTGTTGCAAATCAGAAAAAAAATCAACTTTCAGTAATGAGTGCGAAAAAATTTCTAAAACATAATACTTAACATTCGGAACAAGGTGATGTGCTTTATAATTCCAAACATTTGTGTGACTTTTTTTTTTTTTAAATAGTAATTTGTTTCCATGAAAATTAGAAATCAAATTACTTTTTCACTTCAACCGACAGAAAAAGCAATAAAAATAATAAGCAATAACTAAAAAAAATTATGCGCCTTCCTGATAGTTAACAGACTCTTACCGAATACATTCTATTCATTAAATAGGGAATCATTTGAATAAATAAAAGAAAATGTTACACGAAGCGCATAGTTGTTTCGGCTGTGTAATGTAAAATGTTGTCGCTGACTTACTTCCGTTTTATTTGTTTCGTTTACGACTGAGAAACATATTTCCTGTCCGCCACAGAAAAGCTATTTTCAGCTTCTGTAAGAATTATTATTGTCATTGTACACAATGGACCATACATGATAAATTTCGCGAGAAAACTTCAAAAGCAAAGACAAAACGAAAATTAATTTATCAAATATAAGAGACCGATTATACATAGAAATGACTGCCACAAATACCTCCATGTCAATGTTTGTAATTTATCGAAGCATTTTTTTTTATTTTTTTTTTTTGCGTATTAGTTATTGGTAATATTTCTTAAAAAATGCTTTAAAATATCTGCTACAATGATTTTAATTAGGTTTCCAATGCCCAGGTGGCCTTCAGGTTCGTGAATATTACTTCTGTCTGTTAATACACTGATTACATGATTATGTTCCTGAACATCACCACCGTTAACATTACTCGAATAGGCTTTAAACTAAGGAAATAAAACGACCGCGTGCAAAGATACGCATGGACGACCAGCAAACGCTAATGTGGCCCAACCAAGGAACAGAGGGTTGGTGAGGGCAGGTGAGGCAGTGGAGACTATGTGACCTTGGCAGGTCTAATTTCATGACGCCGACTATAACATGCTAGTCCACTCTCTTACCCCCACCACCGACGGTCCGGCCAACTGTCGTTTCAGTCAACTCGCATCGTGTAAACGCGGCCTTACCACTCATCCCCCACGCTCGGTCGCGAAGGTCATCACCCACAAATCAGTCTTTAGCAGATCTGTTTGCATATGATATTTGTGACATAAACCAAGTGCTCCGTCTGCAGAACAATACCAAAGGTAGAACAAATATTTGAATAGAATTAAGCTCAGTCGGTTTACATAAAGGCAACCTGTGTCTTCCGACTGTAAAATGGATTGAATTTCTCTGCGTAATAGAATGGTAAATATCCAGTATGGTTTAAAAGTTCTAGGCCCATGCCTTAAAAAATGCTATACAGTATAGCATTTTGAAATTTACACATATTTACAGGATATTGTAAAATACTTAATTTTGCTTCTCTTCTTCTCTCAATATTCGCCCTTAATGGGTCACATCAATTAATCAAGCTTTCCGGTATAATGTTTCTTGCTCTATGCTTTCCAGAAGCTATTAATTTTCCACCTTTCTGTTTTCCTTGTATCAATATTCCGAAAGATATTCTTTCTTGTATTACATTTCTTCTTACTTCCATCTCTTCCATTTTCTTTAATGCCTTGTGTTCGCTATCAACCATTCTTACAATGATAAAACTGTGTAAAAATTCGTTTTCTTGAGTTTGCTATTGCTCATCCTCATCATGTGTTACGTTCTTGTGTTCTTCATACTACATCAATTTAATGTCCAAGCGAAAAAGGAAAAAAAAAAAACGGATTGTGTACAGATTCAATAAGGCCTCAAAGGAGTGTTTTGGAACCTACCTGAGGAATAATTCCCATAACTTCAAGCTAACAAGGGACACCGTTGAAGAAATGTGGCATCGATTTATACGTATAGTCAGGGATGGAAATACACATACCGAAGCGCACAATAAAGGGGGAGAATGATCCATCATGGTACACACGCGAAGTCAAAAGATTACTCATAAAACAAAGGATGATGCACGCACGATCAAGGAGAAAGGGGTGTCGTAGCGATTTAGAAACCTTAGCTTGTTAAGAGGACGTGTCAAGAATGTGATGCGTTAGGCCTTCAACGACTTTCATTCCAACTCTCTCTCTAAGAGTCTCACAGAAAACCCAAACAAATTTTGGTCGTATGTACGAAAAGTCAGTTGTACCAACAACAATATTCCAACACTAATTCGTGAAGGTTCCGAGGGTAATGAAAGCCGCAATAAAGCTAACGTACTAAATACGAGTACTTTATTCAAAAATTCATTTACTGATGAAAATAAGGATACCATTCCCGTTTTCCCACATCGTGTCGAGTTGGTGATGGATTCATTACGAATAGATACTGCAGGTATCATAAAGCAATTAAAGCTCCTGAAGTTGGGGAAAGCACCTGGCCCGGATGGAATTCCAGTAAGAGTATTTTCAGAGTATGCGGTGGAAATCGGACCATTTCTGTCTGATATATTCAATAAATCCCTAGAAGAGCGAAAAGTACCTTCAGACTGGAAAATAGCACAAGTAACTCCGTTTTTCAAGAAAGGTGATCGAAGCGATCCTGGAAACTACCATCCCATATCTATAACATCTGTTTGTAGTAGAGTTATGGAGCATATTATATGTTCGAACATTATGAATTTTCTAGATGAAAATAATTTGCTTACGACAAATCAACACGGATTTCGGAAGAAAAGATGATGTGAAATACAGCTGGCCCTATTTACACACGACGTAATGAAAGTTATTGATGCAGGTTCACAAGTAGATGCAATTTTTTTTAGATTTTCAGAATGCCTTTGACTCTTTGCCACACAACCGCCTTTTAGCGAAGCATCGAGCGTACGGTATATCGGATCAGCTTTGTGAATGGATCAAGGATTTTTTAACTGGTCGGTCGCAGTAT
>CM061920.1:374880972-374960710 GCA_031002005.1 Vandiemenella viatica
CATAGCCTAATTACTTTCCATTCCTTAACCCCAATCCCCTACAACCTCTAATGACCTCGACGTCGACGAACCGTAAAGCCATGGGTAAAAAATAAAATAGGTTTTAATGGAGCAAATCGTTTTGGGATGTATTCACTGGAATGCTGGCGGTTCCAAGGTTAGAGTATAATGCTGGAAATCTGGAAACACGAACTTATTATTCTCATGACGTCAGTAATTCCAGGGTTGAATCAAAATAATTAACGTTAAATACGTCTTACCTTACCTTAATAAAAAAATTAAAAAATATTTATTCCATTTGGCCAGCTCTAGGAGTTTGTTTATTGCAGCCACAATTACAACTCTTCACAAATTAATAAAGTGCCGTACATCGAATTGCAATTGACAATCGTTGTAAGGAGAAGCCATCGAGGCAGTTCGCTGCAGGGGCCTAATGAATGAGATATTAATATATGATGATGTTTGTTAGCATAAATTCCTCAGTTATTCAAAATAATATAAAACTGTTAAAACCGTATCTCAGTGTGTTTACTAGACATACGCGGCGTATATGTAACCAAGCACATTTACAGATACGTCCAATATTAATGTTTAAAGATATTATTTAGTTTCAGCAAGTCATCGCTGTTACCGGCTTCTTATTCAGCTTGCATTCATTTACATCAACAAGTCAAGTTTTACAAATTCCATACTTCTTTCTTGCCCTTTTATTCTATTTTAATAAGCTATACTCACTTTTAAAACGATAACTCGAACGATTTCACCGGTTTCAGGTTGCACTTTATTGTTTGTTTTGTCGAAATGTAATCGGGATTTCCTGTCACTAGCTAATGACTTCGTAACGACTGCAAACTTTATGTGCTAAGCGTACGGTACTGTTTCGTGAGTTGTCTTCATCTAACTATCTCAGATATGATTTTGCATCCATGTTGCGTTGTAATAATTGTTGTTGCACCTGACAGTTCCAAGTACAGTTTAGTTAATCCAAATTATGCATTAATTAATCGATTATTAAATTATTTTTTGGCTCCTAATTTCAATATTATTACGTCTTTACAGATCAGAATACTCCAATAGGGCATGATGGGTTAACGGAGTTCCTGATTTCCATTCCCTGTTCCACCATTTAAATTTCAGTTTTACTAGATCTCCCGAAATAACTCCTGCCGATGAAAGTTTGGTTACGTGATTCTAACGAACCCCTCCATTGATAACCCGTAAAGTCTTAATCAGAAAAGCGTGGTTTCCGTAGTTTTCTTACAGCGATTCTTTGGATAAGAGTGATTTGTACCTGTGAATTCCTTTCTTCCATAACAATAGATGCTGGAATAGGCATAAAGAGACTCATCAACCATATAACATAAACAAATGCACTAGCACGTAAATGCTTATGAAAATGTGCCAATCTTTGTACATGAACCTAATGTACCTATTCCTATCTGATTCCACCCCCCCCCCCCCTTTTAATTCCACCTACTTTGCTTTTGGAGTAGAACTCGTTGACAACGATGTAAATAGAGCTGAACAAAATATTTTGGTGACACCTTATGGCTCTAATAGCACGTCACCGACGAACCATAAGGCCCCAATTTAAGAAAAAAATCACAGATTAATGCAAATGGTCTTAATTTCCCCTTTAAATAGTATTATTAAAGAACTTGGAAGCTGACTGGATATAAAACGTCAGCCTTTAGTGAACAAGATTTTAATATCTTTGAGATAGCGATAGAAGATTAAAAATGCAGACGTACATAACATAATGGTAGGTAAGCAGCTGGGACAAAACAGTTGACTATTGGGTCTGTAATTTGGGAGGTCACAGATTCGATCATTATTCCGTTCATACAGATGTCACTTGTCTATGTGACAAAAACCCAGGCTGCTTGCACAGGGCAGAACAGGAAACAGGATTTCCAATAATGGCCAATTTCCATTCAACCTATGTGCTGTGTGCGATCATTACGAGGGCGGTTTGAAAAGTTATCGGAATCACCGCTAGATGTCAGTGTTAGAGCAACGAGGTTCCCGCGCAATAATCACACTTCCTTTGTGAGTGAACACGTGGCGCCTCAGTGCTGTAGCTGCAGGAGTGTGGTAGTGACGATTCTTTGTTGTTGTTCCCGCGTAGTGATTTGTGACATTGGAAAAAACTGAGATTTGAGCAGTGATTAAATACTTTGTAAAGAAAGGTATGAAAGCAAAGGAAATTCATGCCGACTTTCAGAATACAGTAGGGGACTCTGCTCCTTCATTTTCAACTGTTGCCAAGTGGACCAGTGAGTTTAAATTTGGTCGGGAGAGCTTGGATGATGATCCACGTAGTGGACAGCCAAAAAGTGCTACAACCCCAGAATTTATCGCAAAAGTGCATAAAATGGTCATGGAGGATCATCGACTGAAAGTGTGGGAGATTGCTGAAACTATAGGGATGTCTTCTGAAGGAGTTTATTATATTTTAATCGAAGAATTGGGTATGAAAAAATTATCCGCAAGATGGGTGCCGCGGCTCTTGACATTGGACGATAAACGCACCAGATTGGAAATGTCCGAACAAAGTCTGGCCCGTTTTCAAAGCAACCAACAAGATTTTTTGCGCCGGTTTGTGACTACAGATGAAACTTGGGTCCACTACTATACCGCAGAGACAAAACAGCAGTCAAAGCAGTGGAAACATGCTGATTCACCACCACCAAAGAAAGCAAAGGCAGTGCGTTCGGCCGGAAAGGTCATGGCCTCAGTTTTCTGCGATGCAAAAGGCATTCTGCTGATAGATTATCTTTCTACTGGACAAACAATCACGGGGCAATACTATGCAAACCTCCTAGACCAATTTCAGGAAAAGATACGCGAAACAAGGCCTGATTTGGCAAGGAAAAACGTCATCTTTCATCAGGACAACGCTCCGCCGCACGAAAGTGTTATTGCCATGGCAAAACTTCATGAACTGAGGTGCGAATTGTTGCCACATCCACCTTATTCACCTGATTTGGCACCATCAGACTTTAATCTATTCCCCAAGCTGAAAAATTTCCTCGGTGGACGGAGATTGTCTACAAGGGAAGAACTGACAGCCGAATTGGAGAGGGATTTTGCAGGCCTGGAGGAATCTCATTTTCGAAATGGGATCAAGGCATTGGAACATCGCTGTACCAAATGCATTAGTCTACAGGGAGACTATGTTGAAAAATCAAAGGAGTTCCACCGAGGTAAGATACTTAATTCTAATACATTCGGAGAGCTTTTCAAACCACCCTCGTACACCAACGAACATTTTTTTATTAAAAAAAAAAAAAAAAAAAAAACTAATATGTACATGTTTGAACAGCAATCCACTGACCTCGTTTCGAAGAAAGTACGTCCAATTTCCTCGACGTGTTTAACAACTAAGTAGGTATGCAGATGTATATGCTGACTGTAGTACGTTTCTGTTGTTTGGCTTTTAGTTTATTTTATGCGAAGATGAAAAAAGAGCAATTAGAAAAAGCGATTTGTCCCCATTCAGGCCTACACTTCGAAGAACACTCAGTGAACAGCCAAATTTTCCTTCAATAACCCACAAATGAATCATCACCAACAATTGTATTTTTTTTTTTTTTACTCACTGCGAAATGATTTGGCATTTAGTCCAAGCGTTTGAAACACAATTTGTTGATTAGAAATCGTGCACCACAACGTCTGCTATCCCGCTGGCCAATTTTTGAATGATTAAAACTTCGACCGCCATCACTAGTCCTATGTAGAGTGCCAGACACTATCGCGGTGTCTCCGCGACCTTCTTCTGAGTAGCTAAACAAAGAAACTAAAAATATTAAAACAGTACTTATAAAACCCAAAAATATGAGCCTATAAGCAAGAATCTAAAAATTCCCCATAATTTAAGGGAAATGTTCAATCCATACGCAGCTCTTGAAGGCACCACTAAAATGCTATCTCAACTTCCTTGGTAGACATGCGTTGATGATGTGGTACATGGTATGCTGTTGGGATCCAGAGTTTTCCCACTGACCAGCACGTTTATGCTCTATTATTTATTCCATCCAGCGCAAACCAGTAAATTCTGGGGCAGAGTAGGTGGTGTGAAATTGTACTTCAGTTGCTGCCTCACTTCGGTATTTCCAAGCTCTGAAGGAATTGAATTTTGTAGTAACCACGTGAGTAGCGGCATGCAGAGAACAGAGATGTCCAAACGAATATGATTTGGTAATTCCGTATTATAGGCAGTTTTCACAGAATTATATGGAGCTTTGGATAATGTTGGCTGACCTGCACGAGCAAAGTAAATGAAATTAAACCCAAACTCAGAGCAAACAGCCTGAAGATGATGTAAAAAGCATTTAAATATGTCGATAATTCTGCATTTAGGAGAGATGATTTTCTTCATTAGTAGGCGGGATTTCGAGATGAGGCGCAGAACAGCCAATGCCTGTTGGCAAAACTGATCATTCGCTTTCAGTCTAAAGAATGATTTTCTACTTAACATCAAAAGGGAAGTTTTGGACTTTTGGGTCTTTCCTTTTATCACATTAATTTATACCGTTAAAAAGAGGATCAGAATTTGTCAAGGAAGATCGTGTTGACTACCTGCTTGAGAAACAGAAATAAGGCGAAAAGAGGTCTGTCACTGGTGGGGCTGTGTTCGTAAACATCGTCATAATGTACGTTAAAATGTCTCTTCTCCCACCATGTTTTCTTTTAGACGCTCCAAGAATCCATACTTTACTTCGGCCGGAATCTAAGAAGTCTGAATTGCTCCATTGAGTGATTACAGTCACATAGATTTTGATTTGACACGCTACTTTGTTGCGTTCCTATCACCAATTAACACAGGTTTCAAGAATATCAACTTAATTACTGTCGAGAATCTCTTTTCAGGCTACACTGTTTCTGTATTTTGTCTAGTTTGGCTAACATTGCGTCTGCGTCTTTTTTTTCCATTGAGATCACAACGAATGTCGCAGCTTCACATATTCAGGAGTCTTAGTGCGTGGCACTCGTGTTGGTGACAAACATAACGTGTGACGCGTTGCCACGGGCGAAATCTAACGGTTCCGGGATGTAATTGCTACTGCCACGAGAATCTTACGTCACAACAAAATCAAACTGAAGTCAAAAACATATTAACAATGGTGAAATATAGAATAAATAAAAATCCATATCGCTGGATATATCGCGCATAAGAGTCGACATACAACATATAGAAATGTTACTTTTTGCAGAAGAAATAGGTGTCATAACTGAGACAAGATTAGATCTTGAATGAATATTGAATTATTACAGTCTTGTAGACGGTGCTGTGAAATCAAATTACGTGTAGCTTCTCGTGGGTAACAACACTGATAAAAAACTGGTCAACTGGGATTAAAATAAGGGATGTAACGGAGCTCCGCATACTCATATGTATCGCATACGCAGTTTTTAATGCGGATGTGTAGCGCAAGTTTTGTTTACATTGTAGTACATATTATTCTTTATCGAGATTCGGTCCATCGTCGCTTAGCTAACAACAATGTGTTTGTTTTTTCTTACGATCTTGTAATAAAAGTTACAAAGAACTGAACGGTGTTATTATCTAAGCTACGAATTTACAGTTTTGAACTTGCATGTAAATTGAAATGGCCTTTTCACGGTCAAATTGTAGGACCCCGAGTAGAACTCCTGTAGGATACCTAAATAATTAAAAAAATATTTTTACACCCCTGCATCCGCTTGCGCAAAACATCCGCATTTGCGGATATCAAGCATTTACCTATGGCCTTACGCCTCGTCGACATCGAGATCATTATAGGCGGGATGGGACTTGGGACAAGGAACGGGAAGGAATTCGGCCATTGCCTTTTGAAGAAAGCATCCCGGCATTCACCTGGAGTGATTTGGGGAAACCATGGAAAACCCAAATTTGGATGCCCGGATGGGTATTCGAACCGGGGTCCTCCCGAATGCGAGGCCAGAGCATTAATCGCTCACCCACCACTCTCGGTCTCCGTTACAACCCTAATTCAAATCACGTAACACTGTTTTTTTTTCGAAGCTGACTGGCCCAGCATATCCGGTCTGCCATGAAATGATTGGCTGTGAAGTAGGTGATGCTGGAGGTTGTGTTTAGCGTTGTGAGGTAAACATGCTCGGTCAACAAAGGTTAGGTGAGTAAGTTATGGAAAGTCAGCTGGAGAAGTCTTGGAAGTGAATGAGGAACTGTATTTTCGACAAACCAAACTAACAAATTAATTATTTTTTTCTGCCGTGGATGTGGTTTTTGTTACTTATCGCTTTAACCCTTCGTCATCGACTAGGTCATTAGAGGTGAGAGGGAGAGCGGACAAGGATCGGGGAAGGAGTTTAGCAATGGGGTTATTGTCTTATTTTGGGAAAGTAGTCAATATTGCAGCTGGGCGTCTACTATAACCCAAAAAAGGGCATTCCTTGAAAAAAAAACAAAAAAAAAATAACAAACGGGAAAATGCAAAATATTGCATTTTATGCGCTGATTTGAATATTAGCGCCAAAACGCTCACAGCTGTCATGGCATCTTTTGTGACGTCACATCTCTGCTCGTGGCGGTGTAAACAAACGGGCGGTTTATTATTTCGTGGATTAAATGAGTTCTACGGTTTACGAGGGGTGTGTAGCCTCAGTGTGTAAACACAACGTTTAAGACACCAAACAAATTGTTTTTATTTCCACACAAGGAAAATATGCCGTAAAAGTTGCTATTGCTTTCACGACGCGACTTGCCTACAAAGCCTACAAAGTCTTCAATCTATTTTTGTGAAGTCTGCTTTGACGTAAGTTTTAAATTAAAATTTTACATGTTTAATAAGCTCTGTACCTCAATGTTTTGATTTGTGAGAAACTTGAAATTTTATCGATAAATGATTTACAACTTTAGACGTTAAAACGCCATTCGTTGTAAATGGGTGAAATTTTTTTATTAGTACAGTTGTCAAACGATATGGAAAATTACATGAAGTATCATAGGCAGTCATATAATAACCGTGGCGCCGCACAGTGGTCCGGAATTGGAATATAGTGGACATTCGAATCAAAAAAAAAAAAAAAATGATTTAGATAGCATTTGCTATGCTGATCAAAAATTTTTGATAAAAATGAGTCCTTCACACTTAAAATAAAAAAATGTATAGGTGAAAATCTGGTTTTTTTTTTATGGCCCTATATCAAAGTGTCAAAGTCAAACCTTATGCAATCATAAGTACCTGTCCTACTTAATATTACAATATAAAAATTTCTTGCGTATCCTTGCCGCTTTGACAACAGGGCGCAAGTGAATTTCGGGGATAAAATATAGCGAACATTTGAACTAAAGTAATAATATCAATCCAAAAAAATTGCTTTAGGTAGCATTTGCTGTGCTGATCAAAAATTGTTATGTTCAATTTTTGATAAAAATGAGTCCTTCACACTTTAAACAAAAACAAAAAATGTATGGGTGGAAATCTATTTTATTTTTTTCACGGCCATATATCAAAGTGTCAAAGTCAAACCTTATGCAATCATAAGTACCTATCCTACTTAATATTACAATATAAAAATTTCTTGGGTATCCTTGCCGCTTTGACTACAGGACGCAAGTGAATTTCATGGTTAAAAATAGTGGACATTCGAACAAAAGTCATAATATGGATCCAAAAAAAAAAAAATGAACATAACAATTTTTGATCAGCACAGCAAATGCTACCTAAAGCAATTTTTTTGGGTTGATATTATGACTTTAGTTCAAATGTTCGCTATATTTTATCCCCGAAATTCATTTGCGCCCTATTGTCAAAGCGGCAAGGATACGCAAGAAATGTTTATGTTGTAATATTAAGTAAGATAGGTACTTATGATTGCATAAGGTTTGACTTTTACACTTTGATATAGGGCCGTGAAAAAAAAAAATATATTTCCAGCCATTCATTTTTTTATTATTTTTTTTTAAGTGTGAAGCACTCATTTCTATCAAAAATTGAACATAACAATTTTTGATCAGCATAGCAAATGCTATCTAACGCAATTTTTTTGATTTCGAATGTCCACTATATTCCAATTCCGGACCACTGTGCGCCGTAATTTGATGATGAATTCTTAAGTAACTATATGAAACAAACCGAAAGTAAAGAATAATTTTTTTTGATATCTCGCTTAGTTCTCGAGATATCGAAAATCAAAAATCAGTTATAGTTATAGTTCGTTTTCCTTTTGTGACGTTTTTCTCCTGGTACAGGCCGTATTTCAACCTAATGACAACCGCTAGGAAGATAATAAAACACCTATTGTGCATGTCCAGCGTATAGTTCCTTGTGACTTTGGCGATTTTTTTGGTCCAGGTTGCATTTATCCTTACTACCTTAATTTGGAGATATGATATCTCGTGAAATAAACAAGATATCAAAAATTATATAATTTCAATTCGTCTCGTAGACTTAGAGAAGAATCCAGCATCGAATTTGGCTTTGGCGAAATTTTTCTTCTGCTCGAGGCCACATTTCAAACCACCTCACTTTTGAGACAGTGTATCTCGAGAACTAAGCGAGATATCAAAAAATTTTATTCCTTACTTTCGATTTGTCTTGTCGAGTTACTTAAGAATCTATCACCAAATTGAGGCGCTACGGTTATCGTAGAATCCCCGCTTCAACGAATACCGAAAAATATTTCAACCTGAATAGGACGATAGTTTGCGACTTTCTTAGAAAATATGATCAGTTATACAAAAAACTTGTATAACCTCTAATACAGAAAGAAAAAGCTTTATATTCACAACATTACTGCCGGAAAAATAGCGTCGTACCATTGTAAACAGACTTTTAACTTTAAGTAACCCAGGGCGGCAAAAAATAGTTGAAGAAATCACTCAAGGATTTTTTAAATAGTAATTACACTAACGATTAACAACTACACATGCTTCTGCGAAGCAACAGTCATATTAAACACATTTTAAAGGATACTACAATAAAATATTCGAAATTCCTCAAAATGTAGACCAGCTGATTGAAATCACAAATTACAGATTTGTATTAAGTAAAACGCTCCACTAACACATATGCTTCTAAAATACCTTATATTCTAACGTTTTATCGTAATATGGTATTATGTTTAACGTGATAGATACACTTACTTAACATTCCGGAATTCTGCTGAGCAGAAATCGCTGTTTGACGCAAAAAACATTCCCAGCAGCATCACGTCAATTCTGGGCAAATTAGAGCTATTTTCCTTGATAAAACCAACTTCCATTTCGAGTATGAGTAGAGCAATTGTTTTACAACCAGCACTGAAACCTTAAAAGTCTTAAATAAGGGACGGAAAGATCGTCAACAAACGTAAATACAAGGGAGCAAACCTGGCGCGAGGTGATAACTGACGTCATGCGTTCCGATTGGTGTTTCGTATCACGTGATTAACGGCTCTATTTTTTTTTTTTTCATTTTTATTTTATTAAAAACAGTATGTTTTTAACTCCTATCCAACAAATGATGTTGGTTTTCGCTATCCTTACAACTTATTCTATCACTGTAAATTAAGGTTTCATGGATTCGTAGGTAGTGTCAAGTACCCCATTGTCTTTTGAAAGGACGATTCCGGGATTCGGCTGGAGTGATCTTGGCATACTGTTTTAAACCTAAATCTGGATGGAGATCGAACCGGCGCCCACCCGAATGCCATACCCGAGCGTTACAGTTCATTCAAGGGCCTGGTGAAAGCTTTCGAGTCCCAGTCCTTACCACTGCTCATCAGATCGCTCCTTCGATTCAATGATGTCAGTCGACTCTGTTTTCATGACACATCAGTTCATAGTGACGATGTGAAGTCAGCTGACCCGATGCTCTGGACAGAAACGCTCGTTTTGGTGTGTGTTGATAACTGCCGTCGCCGCCGACATCTAAGTAAAAATTATCAAGTTTCATTATTAGGTGGTATAGAGTTGACGTTAAAAATAAGTTAACAACGCGCGCGCCCGAATTCATCAAAAAGGATAACCGGAATACAGAAGCTTCATACAGTTCAATAGAGTGTTTAACGAAAAATCCAGTTTACCATCAAATACCAAATAATTGATTGATTTTAGCAAAATTTTCGATGACTTCATAGTCAATTCTTGGATAATTTATAGTAATTTACCGAACGTGCTGGAAGAGTGGTTAACGCTCTGGCCTCGCCGGTTCGGGCATCCAGATTTGGGTTTTACATGGTTTCCCCAAATCACTCCAGGTGGATACCAGGATGCTTCCTTCAAAAAGGCAATGGCCTAATTTCTTCCCGTGTCTTGTCCACAGTCCCGTCCCGCCTCTAATGACCTCGACGTTGACGAGGCACAAATTAATAAATCAAAAAAGGAAACTATAGTAATTAACCAAAGGAATGCTGAATGGACCTCTTATGTTCCGAATGTGCTAACCCACACACAGAGCGAACAAGAGGATAGTGCTGAATAGTCGAGTATCAATGTGATCACATTTCTGTTCTTAAACTGGTTGATGACTCACGCGAAGTAGTGTTCAACAATGACTTCGAGATAAATAATTATAAAGAAGAATCCATCTAACATTCCCGAAAAGATTTACTATACCGACACTCAGTGAGGGGTTTATCAATTTTCCGAGCTGGGACAAAAATTTTAGATTGCTCTACATAAATTTGCCACTCCTTTAAACAAGATTTTGCACCTCCTTGAAGTTGCCTCCCGGGCAAGTGTCCCAGTTTGCCCCCCTCCTACCTCCTCCTTTCCATAGATCCGGCACTGCCGACACTAGAAATAAGTAAGCGAGTAATTTCACAGGACGATCGTCTTTTATTTAAGAAATCAAGGAGTACGTGCATGCTCGACTGCGACACTTTCCCTCGTCCATGAAATCTCGACTGCATGTCTCACTCAACATTCCAAGCAAGAAGAGATAAGACTTGATTTTATGCTGTTGTTAGAATTTAAACACCACCATTTTAAGTATTCGAAACGTTTATAGCTCTAGCCGTTGTCGGTTCATTTCTGTAACAGAAATGGTGCTACCAATTATCTGACTCATCAACACAGAAGATTTAAGCATATCAGTATTTTCTAAAGTACTATTCTTTCCAACCTTCAGAAAAAAAAAGTCCATGTTAGGTTTTCCGTACACTTTCAATCACTTTATAACGCCGATGCAACGAAAGGGAAATTAAATGATCTGTCAGTATCCTTGTTCGGTACAATAACTAGTATCAGAAAGCAAGGGCGTATCCAGGATCAGAACTAGAGGTAGACAAAATTTGAACAAGGAAAGGGGGGAGGGGGCAACATATATTGGTTTCGAGGAAGTGGGGTGGGGGACTGTAACATGATAATTTCTTACAGAATGAAACTCAGAATTTTTGAGAAAACTATTTTGATTATTGATTAATATAGTAATCCAACCACATAATCTAAGGACTTAATATTTTTTTTTTTTTTTTTTTTTGCTGTTGTCAGTCTTTCGACTGGTTTGATGCAATCGTCCATCCTTTCCTATCCTGTGCTAACCTCTTCATTTCTACATACCCCTTACAGCCCACGTCCTCAATTATCTGTTTCATATATTCTAATCTCTGTCTTCCTCTACAGTTCTTACCATCGACTGTTCCTTCCACTAACAACTTAACCAATCCAGAATGTCTCAAAATATGACCTACCAGTCTGTCTCTTCTTCCCGTAAGCTTCTTCTACAAACTTCTTTTCTCACCTACCATTTGCAAAACTCGTTCATTTCTTACTTTGTCAGTCCACTTAATTTTCAGCATTCTTCTGTAGCACCACATTTCAAATGCTTCAATTTTCTTTCTTTCCGGTATTCCTAAAGTCCATGTTTCGCTACCATAAAGAACTGTGTTCCACACATATAGTTTTAAAAAGTTCTTTCTAATTCCTAGATCAATATTTGAAACTAAAAGATTTCTCTTTATCATGAAGGCTCTTTTTGCTAGTGCTATTCTGCTTTTAACATCATTCCTGCTTCGGCCATCGATTGTAATTTTACTTCCCAAGTAACAGAATTCACTTACTTCTCCTATTGCATCCGATCCTATTTTTATATTTAATCTAATAGTATTGGTATCATTTCTACTACATTTCATCACTTTTGTCTTGCTTTAATTTATATTCAGTCCAAAATCTTCCTTCAGTATTTTGTTCATGCCAATCAGTACCTTCTCAATATCCTCAGCCCACTCTGCTAACAAGACAATGTCATCAGCAAATCATAGCATACTGATTTTTTCTCCCTGAAAACTTATACCACATGGAAATTTTTCTTTGACTTTCTTCATTGCTTCTTCTACATACAAGTTGAATATTAACGGGGATAGACTACAACCTTGTCTCACACCATTTTTAACTGATGCATGTCTCTCGTGATTCTCTACTTTTATTACAGCCACTTGATTCTTATATAGTTTATAGATTATTCTTCTATCTCGACATTTTAGACCTGACTTCTTTAAAATTTTGAACATCTTGTCCCACCTAACATTATCAAATGCTTTTTCTAAATCAACAAATGCCATAAAAGTATCTTTGTTTTTCTTGATCCGCCCTTAAACTACACAGACGGAAAAAAAAATCCCAACACCAAGAAAAAATTATTGTAGAGTAATGAAATTTGGACAATGCATTTGTCAAGTTAACATGTTTAATTGATTAAATTTTCAAGATCACAGGTTAATTTAAGCTCAAGAAAATGCATTTCAAATGTGAAATACTGTTAAATTAATAGCCGGTGTAACCTCCAGAATTTTGAATGCAAGCCTGCAAACGTGAATGCATTGTGTCATACAGGTTTCGAATGTCACTTTGTGGTATGGAGTTCCATGCTTGTTGTACTTGTGCTGTCAATACTGGGACGGTCAGTGCTGGCTGTGGATGATGCTGGAGTTGTCGTCCAATGATATCCCATACGTGTTCAATTGGAGACAGATCTGGTGATCTCGCAGGCCAAGGTAACATGTCGACACTCTGTAGAGCACGTTGCGAGACAACAGCGGTATGAGGGCGAGCGTTATCCTGTTGAAAAACTCCCCCTTGAATGCTGTTCATGAATGGCAGCACTACAGGTTGAATTACCAGACTGACGTACAAATTTGCAGTCAGTGTGTTTGGTATAACCACAAGAGTGCTCCTGCTGTCATAGGAAATTGCTCCCCAGACCATGACTCCAGGTGTAGGTCCAGTGTGTCTAGGCCGCAGACAGTTTGGTTGCAGGCGTTCCCCTGGCCTCCTTCTGACCAACACTCGGCCATCACTGGCACCAAGGCAGAACCTGCTTTCATCAGAAAACACAACAGATCTCCAGTGTTGGTCAGAAGGAGGCCAGGGGAACGCCTGCAACCAAACTGTCTGCGGCCTAGACACACTGGACCTACACCTGGAGTCATGGTCTGGGGAGCAATTTCCTATGACAGCAGGAGCATTCTTGTGGTTATACCAAACACACTGACTGCAATTTGTACGTCAGTCTGGTAATTCAACCTGTAGTGCTGCCATTCATGAACAGCATTCAAGGGGGAGTTTTTCAACAGGATAATGCTCGCCCTCATACCGCTGTTGTCTCGCAACGTGCTCTACAGAGTGTCGACATGTTACCTTGGCCTGCGAGATCACCAGATCTGTCTCCAATTGAACACGTATGGGATATCATTGGACGACAACTCCAGCATCATCCACAGCCAGCACTGACCGTCCCAGTATTGACAGCACAAGTACAACAAGCATGGAACTCCATACCACAAAGTGACATTCGAAACCTGTATGACACAATGCATTCACGTTTGCAGGCTTGCATTCAAAATTCTGGAGGTTACACCGGCTATTAATTTAACAGTATTTCACATTTGAAATGCATTTTCTTGAGCTTAAATTAACCTGTGATCTTGAAAATTTAATCAATTAAACATGTTAACTTGACAAATGCATTGTCCAAATTTCATTACTCTACAATAATTTTTTCTTGGTGTTGGGATTTTTTTTTCCGTCTGTGTATTAATCATAAAGACAGAATTGCTTCCCTTGTACCGCGATTTTTCCTAAACCCAAACTGATCTTCACCTACTATCTCTTCTACTACCCTTTCCATCCTTCTGTATATTATTCTGGTCAGTAATTTTGAAGCATGTGATGTTAGACTAATGGTGCGAAAATTCTCACATTTGTCGGCTTGTGCTTTCTTTGGAAGTGTGAAGATGATATTTTTATTAAAATCAGCTGGAATTTCTCCTGTTTCATAACTTTTTGATATCAGCTTGAATAATCTTTCGATTCATTTCTCTCCTAGGGATTTAAGAAGTTCTGCAGGGATCTCATCAATTCCAACTGCCTTATTTGCTTTCAAGTCATTCAGAGCTTTATTAAATTCTGTCCTCAAAACAGGATCTCCTAAGTCATCAATGTCGACATCACCTTCCTTTTCCATTACACTATTGTTCAAGTCGTCCCCAACATACAGTTTCTCAACGTATTCTTTCCATCGGTTAGCTCTATCTTCTGAGCTTAGAAGAGGTTTCCCATCGGCAGCTTTAATGTTCATACCTTTTTTCTTCATTTCTCCAAAATTATGTTTGATCTTCCTATATGCAACATCTACTTTACCTACGACCATTTCCTTTTCTACTTCTTCACACTTTTCTTGTAGCAATTTTTCTTTTGCTATTTTTCATTTCCTACTTATTTGATTTCTAAATCGCCTGTACTGCTCTCTTCCTGCTTCATCCTGAGCATTTTTGTACCTTCTCCTCTGATCCATCAGCTCCAAAATTTCTTCTGTGATCCAAGGTTTTCGGGCAATTTGTTCCCTAAAGCCTAATGTTTCTTAACCAGCTTTCATTATTTCGGTCTTTAATGCATTCCGTTCGTCCTCGGTTGAGCTCCTTTCAAGTTACTTCTTAGACCCAAGTCTACCATTTCTGCAAATTTTTCTCTCGTGCTAGATTGTTTCAGTTTATTCACTTCCAGTCTGTTCTGCTTATACTGCTTTCTTATTCGCTTGAATTTCAGCCTGCACTCCATTATTATCAAATTATGGTCAGAGTCTTTGTCTGCTCCTGGGTACGCTTTACAGTCTACAACTTGATTCCTGAATCTCTGTTTGACCATGATATAATCTAGCTGATATCTGCCTGTATTCTCAGGATGTTTCCAGGTGTATATTCTTCTTACATGGTTCTTAAACAGTGTGTTTGCCACTACTAGCTTATATTTTTCACAAAATTCTAGCAACCTGCTTCCTCGCTCATTTCTTTCTCCTAGACCAAAACTTCCTACAGTATTCCCATCTTTTCCTTCTCCCACTATTGCATTCCAATCACCCATGATTATTAGATTTTCCTCCCCCTTCACATATTGGATTAATTCTTCAATTTCGCTATATATTTTTTCTATTTCTTCGTCATCTTCCTGTGATGTTGGCATATACACTGGTACTAATGTGGTTTGGACGGGCTTAGTTTTGTAATCAGACAATATATGGGGGCTCGTTGGTGAGAATATAATTTGCATAAAAAGGGAGGGGGGATTTATTGATTAAATCTGAAAATGAAATGCATTTAAAATATAATAAAGGGGAGCTAAAAGGAACCAGAACCATGAATATTAGACACAAAATAATATCCCATTTATTGATTCTTATGGCTTATACAAGTCCGGGTAATAATTAACTTTACGTTAAACATATTCAGAACCAACAAAACAAGCAATACCCGACATTTACAATCCGCCGATGAAAAGCAAACAATAACTGAATGAAATATTTCAACAAACAAAATAGCAAAGTTAACACATGAACAACATGGCAACACAGGCCATCAAATTGAAGCTAACATTTACTGTAACAAAGGAGTATCCCAGGGGCGCCGTATAAAGTTAAAGAAAAGCATCATAGTGAACTTACAATTAGCAAGATGCTTGAAACTTTACAGTGAAAGATAAAATCAGCTAGCTCAGTGATTTAGTGGCGGGAGCAGAGTCTTATCCCAGTGCCGCTTAAGGGCTCACAAGTCCGTTAAAACCCAATGAATAGTGACCGTCTGCATCCGGTACATTACCATAAAAGCATCGCCGTGATGTAGCGTGACACACACAATGTCACTGCAGCTGTGGAAGCCAGATAAGCGAGTACGACCGCGTTATTAAAACAACTCCAGACAATGGCAGGCATGTCATATAACCTCTTGCTTCCCAAAGCAAGAGAGTGATCAGAACCAGACAGTGATCACCGGACGAGAGCGTGTCGGCTGACACGTCTGTTCAGTAGCTCGTCCCGGCAGCAAGTGTCGCTTAAGATGGCCTCTTCCTTCTTCCTCGGAAAGTCGTCTCTCCACATGTAACAAACTCCCTAGAATTAGTACTGTGGACCCTTATAACATTCACGATTGGTGCATTGAAACAAGTCCGTCGTCACGTGTTTGATATCGCGCCTCGCATTCGCTGCATCCCTTCGCGCATTTTCTGCCTGGCCTTCAGTGTAGCAGTGGAGAGGGGTGAGGTCAGTGCCCTTACCCTAACGGAACCATAGCTGTCGTGCGGCCCTGGCGCCGTCGAGTCGGCGACCCATCTATTGTCCCTCTCTCAACCGTTCGAAAATGGCAGTTTCAGCCTCCAATATTCACTACCTTACTGAGCCACGAGTTTTACAGAAAATAAAATTTACAACAATTATACCTCTGGCTGCCCTGGTTTAATATATTTTTAGATTTATCCATACAATCCCCATTATTTACGGTATTTACACGTCACAAGATTGAATATAATTAATAAAATTGAATATAATTAGTAAAATTTTGAATATAATTAATAACAATTTAATTATATTCATTGTGGGTGACGCTGTCACACCACAGTTTCTAACCTCATAAAAACAATCCTGTCACTAAACTGTTTATAATAACTCACCCGTTTCCCTACTTCCTTGTTCATTACAAATCCTACACCAGTGACTCCATTGACAGCCTGTGTGCTAATTATCCTGTGTTCCCCAGACCAGAAATCCTGTGCATCCTTCCATTTAATCTCACTAATCCTAACAACATCTAACTTAAGTTGTTCCATCTCCCTTTTTAAGTTTTCTAACCTACCTGCCCCATTCAGACTTCTAACATTCCACGCTCCGACTCGTAGAATGTTTCTATCCATTCTGATGACTCTTCCCTGAGCAGTCCCCACCCGGTGATCCGATTGGAGGACTATTTTACCTCCGGAATATTTTACCCAGGAAGAAGCCATCATGATATATGTAATTTGAGAGGATTACATGTCCTCGGGATACCCTTTGGGTCTTTAATGCAGTGTTTTCCCGTTGCCTTCTGCTTCCCCATGCTGTTGATTATTTCAGATTCATCCACCTTTAGGGGCCGTTTCCAACCCCAAGGGCAAGAGGGTAACCTGAACCGCTCCCCGCTCTTCCGCCCTCCTTTCGGAGGCCGTTGGCAAGCAGTGGGTGATTGCTTATACCGCGAATCTTTCAGTCGCCAGAGCCTCGTTCTTGCAAACAGGGTGCACCATGTGAAGGAGAGGTTGACATTTAGTTGGAAAAGGCTAGTATAGCCTCTCCCAAACCCTTACACCCCAAGGACTTAATATGTAGTAAATTAAGATCGTAACTCAGTTATAGTTTATGTAAACATTAATCGTCTCGGATTCTTAGAAACTTTTTCAATACGTTTGTTTCGCAATATCTCACGGTGTTCTTTCACGAAATTTCGACGCACACTCATCCGGCGTAATCTAGTCAATCTTTCCTCTCACAAAGTGTTCTTCACTCTTCTAGGGGAGGGGGGGCGCATCCCCCCCCCCCTCTGCCCGACGTGCCCTCTGGATACGCCCATGTTAGAAAGGTAACCTGTTCCAGACAAATCAAGTTGTCCTTCCAAAAACTTAAAGTACGGAAGTGTTTATGAGGAACCTGTACCAGTGGTGCATGGCTGTTGATATGATACTAGGCCTTTTTTCTTTGTGTAGTCGTTGAAGTTTAATGCAGTTACACAATCTTTACACCAGGGAACCGTGGCATCGGCCCAAACGAAAATATTATAATCTCCAGAGAAACGAACTACTAGATAACACAAGGAAGGAAAATAAGTGGGCTTATCATTGGAATAACATTTTGTTTTTCTTTTTTGTTACAACTTAATACAGCCTAACATCTAATATCTAAATTAGGCCACATTTACAATCAGAATATGATTAAATTGTTACGTAGATTTCTGCTACCTAGCGAAATCAAATGAATTGTTGTTTACAGTTAGAGTACTGTTGTAAGTACGGGCGTTTTATTACAAAAACTTAAGTACTTGACTACATATAGGTTAAATTTCAATAAAAGAAAATAATATTAGTAACCTAATTTATTAATTAATCCACCACCGCTATTCTACTATAAATTGCACTACGGTACTGCTAACTGCAGTATAAAAGTCAGTTTCTTTTTAGACAGATCTTCAGCGGTATCCACGTCCTTGAATTCCTTGAGGTCTGGCCAATCAGATGCGATTTCTGATATAGCCAACACCGTCTAGGGTCTTCAGAGAGGTCGCCACCGGCTTCCGGTGGCTGTGAATCCCAACTCCTATTTGGGTCAGTCAATACCGTACTGATCCTTTCTTCTACCAATTTACAGTTTATTTCCTCCTGCTTTTATATGTTACGAAAGGGACTTTATTTAATAGCTGTATCCTTTCCATTTTGCTGCCACATCATTTTCATTTTTTTTACTTTACTGGAAGCACAACTGAAATGAGAACATAATACATCTTTATTTATTCAGGTGTGCTTCCGATCTTTATTGTATGTAACTTTCTACGATCTATCTGGCCAAGCACGATCTCGTTACAGGCCCTACCTACATATACCAAAACCCAAGTCTGGTAAACTGCATACAATCATATATATCTATATATAGACGTGTGTTTCCCTATATTTCACTTTTCAGTCACCACTACCTAGCACAGATCACTGGTGTTTGTGTGTGGAAGTAGCATGGAGTTTCCTGTCGTGCACAACGTTGGGCGAATGCCGATAGCTGTGGAGATATCGGAGATTTGATAGTTAAAAGTGGTTGATGCAGGGCACTTTCGTATTTCGACCAAAAACTTGTATATGCATATACTTCTCTTTCCCGCCACAGCTACATAGGATAGACCATTAATCTTTGTGTGTGGTAATAACATCGATCTCCCATCGTGCACTGTGGTGGTTAGATTTCAGTAGCTATGGAAGTGTGGGACATATGGTGGTTGAAAGTGGTTGACCTGCGGGTCTTTCATATTTCTACCAAAGACGTATGTGTCATGGTGTATCACTTTTCAGCCAAAACTATCTAGCGCAGATCACTGGTGTTTGTGTGTGGTAGTAGCACCGAGTCCACATCGACCACAACGTTGGCCGAATTTCGGTAACTGTGGGAGTGTGGGAGATATGGTGGTTGGAAGTGGAAATTTTCGTATTTCGACTAAAGACATGTGTGTCCGTATATTTTACTTTGCTGCCTGAACTACATAGCGCAAATGACTTTCGTTTGTGTGTGGTAATAGAATCGAGTCTCCCATTGTGCACTATGGTGGTTAGATGTAGGTAGCTGTCAATCCAAATTCTTTACAAACACGGACGAAGTCATGGGCACCAGCTAGTTTAATTTAATTCCGGTGGAGCGCAAGGTTCGATTCCAAGTTCCCTACACACCCATTTTCTTCTCTTCCTGTTCCCACCTACTTTCGTCCTCTACAAATTTAAACATAAAATGTGTCACCGTTTTTTGGTAAATTATTTATTAACTCTCGTGGTAACTTACTCCAATCTCTGACCCACTTATCTACGAAAGAAAATCTTCCCACACCCTTGTGCCTGAAATCGAGTGCCAGCTTGTGGTCATGATCATCTTTTCCCTCCCATGCATAACTTTTAATTCTTACACCAACACCTTTCCACGCCTTATCACCAATATACATCCTGTACACTCCCATGACTGTCTTCACCTTCCTCCTGTCTTCCCATGAATCCCATTACTGCTCTTTTATCATATTGGTTAAAGATTGTGTTCTGCGGTAATTTCCAGAGACAAATATAGCAGCCCTTCTTTGCACCCTCTCCAACTCTTGTATTTAATACCCAAAATGTGGGTCACATACGGCACCACCATACTCAAGCAATGGTCTGACCAAAGTTTTTTTAACCCAATTCCATTACTTCTCTGGCACATTCCATCCCTCACCCCTCTCTCCAAGAAGTGAAGGATTTTGAAACCTGTCCCTACTACCTTTCCAATGTGTACTGCCCAGTTGGACAGTAAGTAATGAAGCCGGGATGCTTCCTTCAAAAAAGGCAATGGCCGAATTCCTTCCCATTCCTTGCCCCCATCCTTGCCCCCCATCCTTGCCCCCCATCCTTGCCCCCATCCTTTCCCGTCTCTAAAAGACCTCGATGTTAAAAAGAGACGTAAAAGCAGTTCAAAAAAAGTAAGTAATGAAAGGTTTCAAAATCCTTCACTTGCTGGAGAGAGTGATGAGGGGATGTACGAGAGAAGTAAAGAAATTGAGTTACAAAAATTTGATCAGACCATTGCTTACAATAAACATAAAACATATTTTAAAACCAGCTGTTGCCCACAACTTCTTTTACGTGATCTATTATTACACGTATTAAAGAAATCATGTTGCAGTTAAGGGTGTGCCACAGGGTAGCGTATTGGGACCACTGCTATTCATTATTCTAACGAATAATTGTGTTCATTGTTTACTATCTGAAATTAGATTGTTTGCAGATGAAATAATGCTATTTAAAAGGATCAAAACGGTAGAAGACTGTAAGCAGTTGCTGGTTGATCTGGATAGTATATCTAGTTGGGTTGGTAAACATGGTATGAAGATAAATGCAAAGAAGACTCAGCTTATTAGATACACAAATAAAAGAAAAAGGTTGATTTTGATTATAAGGTTGGGAAAGATTTGCTTGCTGAAGACTTGAAATGTAAATATCTTGGCATTACATTTGATAACAAGCTTAATTGGGCAGGAAACATTGGACAGGTGGTAGGAAAAGGTTTCAAAATTCAGCACTTGGAGAGAGTGATGAGGGGATGTACGAGAGAAGTAAAGGAATTGGGTTACAAAACTTTGGTCAGACAATTGTTTGAATATGGTAGTATAGTATGGGACCCACATTTTGATTATCAGATACAGGAGTTGGAGAGGGTGCAAAAAAGGGCTGCTAGATTTGTTTCTGGAAATTATCGCAGAATGGAATCAGTAACAGATATGATAAAGGAGCTGGAATGGGATTCATTGCAAGACAGGAGGAGGGTCAAGAGGGTCATGGCAGTGTACAAGGCGTATACCGGTGATGAGGCATGGAAAGATATTTGTGTAGGTATGAAAAGTAGTGCATGGAAGGGAAAAGATGACCATGACCACAAGCTGGCACTGGATTTCAGGCACAAAGGTGTGGGAAGATTCTCTTTTTTAGGTAATGGTGTCAGGGATTGGAATAAGTTACCAATGGATATGATGAATAATTTACCAAAAAATTTGAAAGAATTCAAAGTTAAAATTTGTAGAGGGCAAATGTAGGTGGGTGCAGGAAAGGGGGAAGATGGGTGTTTATGGAAATTGCCACCGGAGCCTGTGCTCCATTGCAATTTAATTTAAAAAAAATCACAAGCGAAATATATGTTTATACCAGTAGCTGAAACCTCCTAATAAAACTACGCCTTTCGTATGCTGAAATTACGATATGCATTTCAACTGCGAGAATTAACAATATCCTGTCAGTAGACAGTTTTATCTTAAATTTCTCAGTATTTGGACTTCACTTCTAAATGGAGTTTGTACCACTTTATCCCAGGACCACGGAAAGCTCATAAAAATGCGACATGTAGTTTTTGAGCGAATCCCCTTCTACTAAAAATTGATGCTCATTTTTTTAATCTTTTTTTCCTAAGCGTCTCAGCTTCCAAACGTCATATCAAAATGAAACATACCCCATATTACTTTCTAGACCGTGGGCTGTACATTGTTCGAAACCCCATCAAATTCTTACCAGCGGTTTTTGCGTTAATCCCGTTCATCCAAACAGACAGACACAAATTTCAAAAAAAGTTTTTTCATTTTCCGTAAGTAAATAACAATCCTCCAATATCATTTAAAAAAAAAAGACATCTTAAGTGTACAGTTTCGCCTTCTTACTATTTTATTATAAAGATAGATAAACATTTTTTTGTAACTCTCGCTGAAAAGCGGTGGAGTATTTCCATTACGATTCAGCAACACCTGATGTAATACTAGATAGATAGATAGATATGTTCACTTTGATCCCATGTGAGAATAATCTCGGGGATGTGGAACAGTACATACACTTATTAGTAATGTCAATATTACTATATAATTGATAATATTATATATTGACAAGAAGTTAGTTATGACCCATTAGTATAACCAATATTTCCTATAATCTACAAATACAATCCCGAGTTAGTTAATACTTATTATGTGGAACAGTGTATAAACTTGTTACCAGCATCTAACAACCAGTTATTTTCTTACCAACCAGTTACCACAACTCATAAGCAGTCAATTACTTAAAAACCTGTTAGTATCATAATTTTTACAGCAGCTTTTGAGTGCATCCTATCCCATGTTAGTTACTATATATGAGTGAAAATTTGTAAACAGTGTAATTACTTCATTTGTCAAAAGTTTCAACAGAAAGAAAAACCATATATCATTTTAGTAATTGTGGACAACATTGTCACCTTTCCCTTCCATACACCATATATACTATTTTATCAGTCATTCTTAGTTACCAAATTCAAAGAATAAAATTCTTTTACAGAGTAAAATGGATTCTGAAGCAGAAACTCTTTCAGTTTGGACTTAAAGTAGTTGGGTTTTTGTAGATAACATTTAATTTCTGTTGGTAAGACATTGAATAAGGAAGCTCCAGTAAATGTTAACACTTTCTGTACAATTGACAGTGATTTGTAATCCTTGTGAATATTATATTTATTCCTAGTATTATGGCTATGTATGTCAGCATTAAGATTGAAGTGTTCAGGATTTTCCACTACAAATGATAGTACAGAGTATACATACTGTGCTGGCATTGTTAGTACACCCAGGTTTTTAAATAGATTTCTGCACGACGTCTGTGGGCTTGCTCCACAAATAGTTCTTATGGCACGTTTTTGCAATTTAAATACCCTCTGTGCTTGTGAAGAGTTTCCCCAGAATGAGATGCCATAAGTGAGCAAGGAATGAAAATATGCAAAATATACTAACTTTCTGGTTTCTATATTAGCTATTCTAGATATTACCCTAAGTGAAAATGTTGCAGAATTCAGTTTTTTAAGAAGTTGTTGAATATGCTGTTTCCAGTTCAATTTGTTATCTATACATACACCCAGGAATTTTGTGAAATTACTTTCATTGATTGCTTTTCCTTCTGATATCACATTATAGCTGTCCTTTGTTTTATTTTTTGTAACAAACTGAAGTAACTGTGTCTTTTCTACATTAAGTATTAGTTTGTTGGCACTAAACCACCTGTTAATTTTCTTTATAGCATCATTTGCTGTGTTTTCGAGGTTTTGGGCTGATGGGTCTTTCAATGATATGCTAGTATCATCTGCAAAAGGCACCACGTATTCATTATCACCTAGTATATGTGGGAGATCATTTATATAGATTAAGAACAGCAGAGGGCCAAGAATTGAGCCCTGAGGCACACCACATTTAACTATACCCCATTCTGAGTTTATAACACTTCATGTATTAGGATCTTTCAGTGATACACATTGCTTTCTATTTTCCAGGTAAGATTTAAACCAAAGTCCTGGCTTACCACTAACTCCATAGTGGTCTAATTTACCTAGTAGAATCTCATGATCAACACAGTCAAAAGCCTTAGCAAGATCACAGAATATACCTGGGGAATTTAATTTTTTATGCATTGATTCCAGTATGTTGTTTACAAAAGCAAAAATTGCTGAATCTGTTGAAACGCCTTGTCTAAAACCAAACTGTACTTTACTGAGTAGGTCATTCTTTTGTAGATGTGCATACAGCCTTCTGTACATTGCTTTTTCAAAGATTTTTGAAAATGCTGGTAGAAGTGAAATGGGTCTGTAATTCTCAATTTTTAGGTATCGCCCTTTTTATAAAGCGGTTTGATTATTGACTTCTTGAGTGTGTCGGGGAAGAGACCTTCTTCAAAAGAACTATTACAAATATGACTAATAACTCTAATAATGCTGGTGTTACATTGTTTCACTACATGGGTTGAAACCTCATCATAACCAAATGACTTTTTATTTTTGAGGGATTTAATAATTTTTTTAATTTCATTTTGACTGGTGGGAAATAGAGACATAGGTGCTGTTTTTGGTGACAAGGATTTAAGTATTGCTATAGCATCCATATTCCCATTATATTTTCCTTTTATTTTTTCAGCAACTGTTAAGAAGTAGTTATTGAAAGCACATCCTACATAAGAGGGGTCATTTACAAGTTTATCATTAACGCTTATAGATATAGGTTTGTGTTCAGGGGATGATACAGTTGTTTCCCTTTTAATAATGTTCCAAACACTTTTTATCTTATTATCTGAACTACTAATCTCATCGTTTATGGCCAAACGTTTAGATTCTTTTATTACTTTGGTTAAAATTCTACAGTATGTTTTGTAATGTTGTTTGAGAAGCCTATTATCAGTATTCCTAACTTTTACATATAATTCCCTTTTATGTCTGCAAGATGTTTTAATACCAACTGTAACCCAATTTTTAACTAAGTCTATCCGATACAGCATATAATCATCTGGTATCTTGTCTTGAAAAACTATAAATGTCCTTAGAAGAGCATGATAGCAACGGTCTTTGAGAGAGACAAGCGTCTTAGTACCTGGATATACATGGCACATGCACATGCGTCATGGCGTGTACAGTTGGCTGACGTAGGGCGCATGCGCAATATCATGTCACCCCAGTGTGACATATCAACGAAGCGCAACGATCTGTCACCGCAGCGAGTTCACTCCTCAATCCAGTAGATGCTGTAGGAGATGTCACTCCAGTTACTTTTCTCTCCGACTTGGGAGCCAGATACAACTAATAAAAGCATTTTTGCACAACCGTTATACTTATTTCTTTTATTAAAATTTGCACACACTGATATAGCATTCGTAAATATACCGTTGTTTTCGACTTTGCTCAAATTAATATCAACTTTTATTTCGTGTAAGTTACTATTTGTATGGCTCAGATACTATAGTACCAACAGAACAATCAGTTAAAACTACATGTGCCTGAGGCTAGGCACAAACCGCTGATATTTAGAAAATTGAGACAGATACTGTATGACACAAACAGTTATTTGAAACTGTTGATAAGACAAAAGTAATTATTTGGAAATCTGAAAAACACAACTAGGTTACAAAGTATTTTTTAATTCATCAAACTGTCAGCTAAGTACCACCAAGAACTTAGCACCTAATGAGAACACTTAGTAGAAAGATCTTGTTTATTGAAAACCTGGTGGATCAGTGTGTGATAAGATCGATTTCTTGAACTACACTGAAGAGCCAAAGAAACTGATACACCTGCCTAATATCGTGTACGCCCACCGCGAGCACGCAGAAGTGCCGCAACACGGCGTGGGATGGACGCGACTAATGACTGAAGTAGTGCTGGAGGGAACTAACACCATGCATCCTGCAGGGTTGTCCATAAATCCGTAAGAGTACGCGAGGGTGAAAATCCCTTCTGAACGGCACGTTGCAACGCATCCCAGATATGCTCAATAATGTTCATGTCTGGGAGTTTGGTGGTCAGCGGAGGTGTTTAAACTCAGAAGAATGTTCCTGGATACACTCTGTAGCAATTCTGGACGTGTGGGGTGTCGCATTGTCCTGCTGGAATGCACCTGTCGGAATGCACAATAGACATGAATGGTTGCAGGTGATCAGCCAGGATGCGTACGTACTTCCCACCTATCAGAGTCGTATGTAGACGTATCTGGGGTCACTCCAATTGCACACGCCCCACACAATTACAGAGCCTCCACCAGCTGACATGCAGGGTCGATGAATTCATGAGGTTGCCTCCATACCCGTACACGTCAACTGCACGATACAATTGGAAACGAGACTCGACAAACCAAGCAACATGTTTCCAAACATCAACAGTCCAATGTCGGTGTTGATGAGCCCAGGCGAGGTGTAAAGCTTTGTGCCGTGCACTCAGCAAGAGCACACGAGTGGGCCTTCGGCTCCGGAAGCCCATATCGATGATGTTTCGTTGACTGGTTCGCACGCTGACACTTGTTGATGGCCCAGCATTGAAATCCGCAGCAATTTGCGGTAGGGTTGCACTTCTGTCACGTTCAACGATTCTCTTCAGTCGTCGTTGATCCCGTTCTTGCAGGATCTTTTTCCGGCCACAGCGATGTCGGAAATTTGATGTTTTACCGGATTCCCAATATTCACGGTGCACTCGTGAAATGGTCGTACGGGAAAATCCCCACATCATCGCTACCTCGGAGATGCTGTGTCCCATATCTCGTGTGCTGACTATAACACCACGTTCAAACTCACTTACATCGAGATTACCTGCCATTGTTCCAGAAATAACCGATCCAACGCCTGCGCCTGTCACCTGTTTTCTTATATAGGCGTTCCAGACCACAGCGCCGTACTCTGAGTGTTTACATATCTCTATGTATGCCTATGCCAGTTTCTTTGGCTCGTCAATGTATAACAACTGAGAGTATCCCAGTGATCCAAAGAAAACTTGAAGTGGAATCCCCACATAACGTTACTCCCAGGTTGCGAATTCTGGAAGCGATGTGACTCACTCATGAAGACGATAGCGTATAAAACTTTTTTGTATCTTGTAATTTAATACTATTGTGCTGTTCATTTTATTACTCACTTATTTTAAAATTATAATTTATTTACTATGTTTTTGACAATACTCGTCAATTTTATTTTATTTTAGGTTTCACGGGGCGTTGATGTTATTGGAGCCGGGATAGAATTAGAATCAAGCATCTGGAAGCAATTCAGATATGGTTTTCTTTAGGTATCATGAAGGCATTAGGGAGACCATAAAAACTTGCTTGTTCCAGAACACAAGCCCTGAACATTAAGCGCAACTTAGTCGACTTCAAATATTCAGCAGAGTTACGTGTAACTTCCTTTAAAAAAAAAATAAATAAAAATACAAGAGTAAATTACAAAAATGTAGCAAATAGGTCCTTCACCTTCAAAATGAAACTATACAGTACGTTTAGGTACAGTAATTTGTAAATCTCAAAGTAAATGTTACAATTATTGCAAATGAAGGTTAGATATTGTTACAAAATTGCTAGTTAACTCTCATTAACCTTTAAAAAGCTCAAGATAGCTTCAAGTAATCTTCGAACATGAATATGTGATTGAAGTGACTTTTTACACAGTACTCAAATAGTTAATGCTTGCATTGTATCTGTGGCTCGGGGAGATATCATTAGCATTCAAAATAGTCTTACATTTTAATTAATATATATTAGTCTTGTGTAGTTCGCGAACGAACTAGTTCGGAAGAGCGCTCCCATAGGCGAACTACGAGAACTACGAGGGGGGATCAAATATATACGGGATTGTTGTTCCTGAACATCAATAATTGGCAGTACTGGCCCCGCGCTTCTGCGATGCTTAGGCGGGACCATTAGGAGAGGGTAGAGCGTGCTGTTAGATATTTCCCACCATTTAGTCAGTAACGCTCACGTTGTTGGAGTAACAGGTGCACCCCTCCACCGCGCAACGCATTATTATAAAAATTTCTTGCTCTTGAAGGAGTTACAGCAGTGGAAATTTTCCAGATATTGACTGCACAGTTCGGTGATCAAACATTGTCAAGGACGCGTGTGTTTTTCTGACATAAAAAGTTCAAGGAAGGACGAGAAAGTGTGGAAAATCAGCAACACAGTCGCCGTCCCCGGACCAGCGTTACAGACGAAAACATTCGTGAGGTTGAAGACATTATTGACGTCGATCGACGGGCGAGAGTATCAGAAATTGCAGAACAAGTCGGAATCAGTTATGGGAGCTGTCAAGCAATCATCACAAAACACCTACAGTTCCATAAAGTGTGTTCCAGTTGGATCCCTCACCTTTCGACCGAAAATCTGAAGTTGATTAGTAGATTAGGTTGGGAGTCTCTGGTAGATAGACGACATACGTTTCGTTTAAACTTATTGGAAAACATGCGTACTCCAACTTTCACTCATGAGTGTAGTGAAATACTTCTTCCACCAACCTATTTGAGTCGGAAGGACAGGAAAGATAAAATTAGAGAAATAAGGTGCCGGACTGATTCTTATATGAATTCTTTTTTCCCTCGTACCATTAGGGATTGGAATGCACAGCAAAGAGATTAGCTTTGGTGCTGAGCACCCTCTGCCACCCACAATTTTGTGAATTGCAGAGTATATATGTAGATGTAGATGTAGATGTTGAGACGTTTGGAAGTCTGTCAGAGGCTTACAGCAAGGTTTGCGTAAGAAGGTGATGCATTTTTGAGTCGGATCGTCACCTGCGATGAAACATGGGTTCACCACTATACTCCAGAATCCAAAGAAGCCAGTAAGGAGTGGTGGAGGAACGGTGAGGCAGCACCAGTGAAAGCCAAGACTCGACTGTCAGCTGGCAAGGTTCTTTCATCCGTTGTTTTTTTTTGATCGGCGAGGCATTTTGCTGATTGATTTTTTGGATGAGCGACGCACAAACAATGCTGCTTACTACTTCGAGTTGTTGAACAAGGCGAGAGTTGCATATCGCCGCAAAAAGAAGAGACCAACCGATTCCACAGGTCATTCTCCTCCACGACAATGCACGACCCAATACTGCATCGCTAACTGTCTCTAAACTACAGGAAATGCACTTGACTACACTTGGTCACCCTCCTTACAGTCCGGACTTATCGCCCTGCGATTTCCATTTGTTCGGACCTCTTAAAGAAGCTCTAGGAGGGCAACGATTCGAAGATGACGAGAGTGTGGAAGACTTCGTGCGCAACTGGCTGGTGACACGACCCTGTTCTTTTTATGATGAGGACATCAAAAAGCTGCCCATACGCTGGGAAAAATGTATTTCCAAATCAGGAAACTATGTGGAAAATTAAATTGTAATTACCATGTGTTTTTCAATAAATGAGTTTGAATAAAAAATAAAATCCCGTTTATATTTGATCCCCCCTCGTAGTTCCCAGATCTCTCGCTCCTTAGTTCGTTAGTTCGTTCGATCCTTTCCCGAAGACCAACTTTTGTTTTAGTTTATTATCTAAAATGAAACACAGTTCCTTGTGGACACATTTCACTGAAGACACAGATATAAAATTAAAAGAAAAATAAATTGTTCAACATTAATAATTATTGCAGAAGTCACAAACGGAAATTTAACGTGGAATGTGAAAATAAAATACACTTTGATCCCATTAACAATCAAAAGACAACCATCGATAACCACAACTACCATAACAATCAAGAGAGCGCGTGCAGTAGCGCTAGCAAAGGGAGCGAGCGAGCTGTCTTGGAGGACCTAGTTCGCGAACTAAACAGAGCGCTCCCGGTCGCGAACTAAAGAGAGCGGTACAGTTCGCGAACTAACAGAGCGCTCCCAGTCGCGAACTATAAAGAGCGGTACCGTTCGCGAACTAAACAGAGCGCTCCCGGTCGCGAACTAAAGAGAGCGGTACAGTTCGCGAACTAACAGAGCACTCCCGGTCGCGAACTATAAAGAGCGGTACCGTTCGCGAACTAGCACCATTCGCCGCTAGGGTTTCCAATATTTTTTCGGTTGATGGTAGGAATTTTTTAAAAAGAATAACCTATAAAAATATGATACACTTCAAAAATATAATATTTTACGAAAGAGTAGAAAATGATAAAAGGTATGTTTTTACTATTTCATTTTTTAAGCTATATTTTTTGCACTTCTTTCATCTTTAATTCTTTTTTGTCTACAGTTAAATTTCATATGCTTTATCGCTTTCAGTTGTCAAATTAATTTCGAGAAAAAGCTCATTTTTTATTCATGAAATACTTCTCTTACTTTTACCTGGATTTCGTATAGTATTGTTATTTCAGAGTAAAGTTTGTTCACTTTGATATTCATTTTTTCTCGCAAATTTATAACCTCTAATATAGTCTCACAGTCATCAAATGAAACCCTGTGATTTGAATTTAATTTTTGGATTTTGTATAGCCAATTGCTTTAATTAAAATCTAACTATTTACTAAGATACTCCAGACATTTATCAACGAATACTAGAGCATTATTTTTTTATATTATCACTTTCTGTGGAGAATTTGGTTTCTAAAGGCTTTTTCTTGTTTTCTTAACCAAAGAAACAGTATCTTCTACATTTTTCTAGTGCTGATTTTAAAGCTGACATAATATAATACTTATCTCAGTCTGTTAGTTAACAGCTTTGTGAAAGTGATGAAAGAAATGACTTGCGAAATTCAAATAGATTTTAACTTTTGTGTCTTCATCAGTTTCATTAGTCGCCAAAAAATTGTGAATGTGTGTTGGATTATTCTCCCCTTCACTAATAAAATAATAGCTCAATGACTTCCAATTCACTGGAAATTTACACACTTTCGTTATTGCTACCACTTTCTCATTCAAGGGTCACTGTTACTTCTATATGTCTAATTATTAGATATCACATTGGAAGTATTAATGTTATTTTTCTTAATAATATAGGTAATACTATTTCTGTCATATAGTACGTAAGTTGTAGCCAATAGTAGAATTATATTTTGTCCATGATTTCCAAAACTTTATTTATATAAAAAAGCCGATTACTTATAAATGAGTATTTTAATTCATCAAAATAAACGCGTTCATAATATTTTATAATTAATGTTGTGTTGTTGTTGTTGTTGTTGTTGTTGGGGTTTAAGGGCGCGTCGACGGCAGGATCATTAACGCCTTTTATAAGTAATGTTTCTTCCATGAACTAATAACCAAATCCATTTAAAAAATTAATATTCTACGAATGCATGTAAAGTAAATAGTAAAAACAGCACAATTATTCAATTTACCCATTTGTGTAAAGGAAAATGAGCACTTTGTTTTATCGGCGCCAACTGTTCATGCTAATGTAATTTGAAAGGGCTATTATTAAGCAATAACTTTTGTTAAGAAGGTCATATTAAATTCCATTTAGAAACGACAAAAAAATGATTATGTCCTAATAAAACTGGCTTAACAAACAAAATAGCGCGTGCAGTAGCGGTAGCAAGGCGAGCGAACGCTCTGTTTCTCTGAATTCGAGACGCGAACTAACGAACTAAAAGAGCGAACTAGTTCGCGAGGGAGCTGCGAACTAAACTGAGCGCTCCCCTTCGCGAACTATTATGCGCAAGTCTAATATATATATATATTAGTTATATATATTTGCAAGTCATTCCATTAACAAACACTCAGTTTGAGAACTGAATCATTTTCAGCAACTAATTACTTCATCACTCTAGTATTTGTTGTATCTCTATTTTTCAAAAGTTTTCTAAGCGTGTAGATCCAATTTCCAACGTTTGTATTTTGTTCAACGAGAAGAGTGTAAAACATACTTTGTATCGTGAAGATAAATACTGAATTTGTGTTTTCAATAAATAACGAACCCCTTAAATCACGAGTTATTTTTAAGCGTTTATAATTTTCGGTTGCGGTTGATTCCCGATGCAGCTAGGAATTTTTACGGACTTAGCCTTGAGGCACGGTAACACACACTGTCGTTCGAATTCCACGTGATGTCCAATTATAACAGATGTGGATATCGCGACAAATCAGAACGTTCTAATTCGGCGGTCGCATCCTCCAAGGATATCCCAGCCAATGATGCCATATGCAGATTATTTATTTTTTCCTGTACAAATGAATAATCAACACTATCCTTTATTGGAGATATGTTAATCTTAATCGATTGGAGCAATATAACCAATGAGTTAACCAATAAATTTATCTTCTATCTCTCTTATTTTAAATCTGCAATCGGGCTGTGTCTAATTGTCCCTTTGTCAAGTAATAACGCAAAAACTGAAGTACCAATTAGTTTGGAGGTTTTCACAATTTGATATCTTACGGTGTAGTTTAAAATCTCCGGTTTTTCATATTACTTTACTCGCCCAGGAAACGGATCAAGAAATTACGATTCATTCATGGGCGTCAGAGATTACACTGCATCTCAGATGAACACACATTTTCGAGATACACATCAATAAAAATTAACACACCACCCTTTGGGTTCTGCTAATAGTTTGCTTTTATTTTTGCTGCGTAACTTTGATAATGTTTTTGCTTTCTGAAATATAATAAGCTACAATACCCACTGAAGGTTTATCAAATCAATAAGTCTAACAAAGATTAACGCTCCAGTGAGTGTAACGAATTTGTGGAATTTTATTTAGTCGAAGGTTACAAAGATACTACATTACTTTAATATTAGAAGAAAAATAAAAGACAAAAGCATTACTACGCACACCAAGGTCTGCTCAGGCCAAGCAACAGGAAATTAATTAATACGTTAGAATGTTAGATGCACGTCAAAACATGTGACATCTAAAATTCTTAGAATTCTGAAAGTGCACAGTTTTGCTGCGTTTATTGACACGGAAATTATTTACTTAACGAGAAAGTATTCTGGCAGTATCATGACGAAATCAAGCAAATGTTGGTTAAGAACTAGAATATCCGTTTTAAAAACTGGGAACACGTAATCAAAATACACTATGGGATATTACGATCACTTCAGTCTGCGTGGGTGCTATCGAAATTGCTTAATCTCATTTAGTATTTGTACATGTATCACCTCTCCGTGTGTATAACCACTCATAATTCAAACCA
Organism: Vandiemenella viatica; assembly: GCA_031002005.1. Lineage (NCBI taxonomy): Eukaryota > Metazoa > Arthropoda > Insecta > Orthoptera > Morabidae > Vandiemenella > Vandiemenella viatica. Next base: position 374,913,842 of record CM061920.1, read on the forward strand.
CCCACGGCAAGGTCCTTCATAATGTATTAACCAGGGTGAAGAATAGTGACGAAGAATAACAACATTATTTTAAATGAGCTACTAGCCACAGTTACGAGCATCAAATATTAAGGATTTTCCCACAAAGATAACACACAGCCATAATAGTCAACGAATAGCTAGATCAAATGTCAAGAACCGAACTGGGGCAAAACGCGGAGAAGAAAACACCACATTACATTTTTCCAAGTCACGGATGCTGGAACAGAGAAATATCCCACCAAGGCATAACCAGCCAAGGCAGAGTACGCAACAGACATACTAGCATGAATCTAGATTTTTCTTTGGAGAGTACTAGTTGTTATTCTTATAATCTTATAATCTTATATGGAATATAATTCGCATTAAGATTCGAAAGTGGGAAGTTTGATCTAGGCCGATGATACTGCTACAGCTATTCATTGAAAAACCTTTCAAGAAGTTGAGGACAGGAATATCTATCAACATTTAAAATTTATACGCACGTCAATTGTTTTCCTGATCAAATAAAACACTGAGATATATTACTAATTTCAATATAAATTCATTTATAATTCCAGTCCAATCATTTCAATTTTTAATGTCTGCAATACAAATAAATGCATCATTACTTACAATTAATATTAATGTAATTAACTGAAAAATGCACAATGTCGTTCTGGAGAAGTTCTATGTAGTCTGGGCATGAATGACTGCAAATGGTCTCCAACTACCTGAATATATGCATTTAAAGTCAATGGCCAGTTCAGCCTATTCCACGTAAACACATCCACACCAGTATGGAGCCATCAACAGCTTACACAGTTGCTTTCAGACAACCTGAGTCCATGGCCACGTGGAGTCTGCACCACATTCGAATCTTTACCATCAGCTCTTACCTTTTGGAATTTTGACTCGTCTGACCACGAAACTTTATTCCAGTGATCTACGGTCCAACCAATACATAGACGAGCCTAGGAGAGGCGCTGCAGTCAGTGAAGTCTTGTTAGCAGAGGCACTCACGTCCGTCTTCAGCCGCGTTCCCACGATCTCTTGTAACGGAGGCGGGACGGGACGAATACTCAACAACACGCCATGGGAACAGGGCCAATTCTGCTAGCGGAGATGAGACGCAGCTACCCACTCTGTGTCGGTAAACATCACAGCAGTGTGTAGATGTGCGCTGTTGCCATCGGTTTGCAGCACAGGGGCCCACCACTTCCGTTGCTGTAAAGTGCTCTGTGCAAAACGACACTAGGCAACGTTGTGGGGAAGTGGCGGCGAGGTAAGCGAGGGCTAACCTGCGGCGCGCGCTCGTCCCTACACTTCGGCTAATGAGGTGCCGCCTCCGTTACAAGAGGTCGTGGGAACGCGGCTTTCTGCTGACATATCACATCAATGCCAAATTTCGCTGCGCTGTCCGCACGGACATGTTTTTCGTACGTCCCATATTGAATGTTGCTGTACGCTGAAGCACTGTTGCCTGTTTGTAATCACATGGTCACAGTCGTTAATTAGACGTTGTCCGTACTGCGTTGTCGATTGCGGGATGTAATGCCGGATATTACATATTTACTGCATACTCTTGACACTGTGGAACAAGTAGTTCGAAGAAAGGCCTGCGCAGTAAAGGTATACTGGTACCCCACAACAGGGGCTGTTGTTCTTTTGTCGGATAAGTTGTTTGCTTGATGTGAACGGATGTCGTTCATACCTACTCGCATATGCGCTCGGCACCTGATACATACGTCGTCCAACGATGAATTTTATTGATCTCTCCCATGGCCTAATCTTTGAGGTCACTTTTGGATCACGTTCGGCTGTAAGCGACCGAGTATCCAAATAGAAATGAGGCGGCAAATTAACGCACTTTTTTTTCTTTTTTTTTTTTTTTTTTTTTTAATTGAAAACTTCTATAGGCACGCTGGATGGGGAATATCTTAAGAGTTCGCTTCACCGACATGCTAACGTTAATAATATATCTGTAGCTCTAAGTACGAGTTGTTGCACTTCGACAGCAGAGAAAGTATAGATTATACTTGTAACTAATATATAAAATTAAAGTTTATTTGTTTATTGTTTTGTTTGTCTTCTATGCGTTCATATACCATTCGTCTGAGTGCTATGAAACTTTGTTGAGTTATTGTATGCGCCCCTAGGAATATTTCTGGCCAAAAAATAAAAAAAAAACACCCCTTCTTCCCTTATAGACACTCTTTTTTTTTTTTAAATGTTCTTCATACAAGCACACAGTTTTTATCCGTTTTTGATAGAACGTAGCACACAGATATACTTAAAACAAGGCGGTCTGGTAGCTCAGTGGTTAAGGCCCTTACTTCTGAAAGTTTCTATCTCTGGTCGAGGGTTCAAAATCCGTGGTGAGCAGGAATTTCTAGGAGTTGTCTTTTATTGTATGAGCTATACCGAGACGTTCCGTGGTTCTGATTCCACGTTAAACTGCAGTACCCTGAGAAAAAGAATTGGTCTTTTTGTTTCTGATACAATAGCTTGGTATGTATCAGAAACATACCAAGTCCATACCTTCGGGGTATGGACTAAGTTAGATTTTTAGTTTTGAAGTGCAAACTTCTTAGGTGCAACGGACGATTTTTCGATGGGTATATGATTTCGCGTCACAGACGTGCTAATGTTAACAGTATATCTGTAGTTATAAGTATGACGTCTTGTGACTAGACAACGATCTGCTGGCTCCGTTGGTTAAGGCGCATGACTGGTATACGGATTCAAGACTCAGGTGGATTATTTACGAGCCTTCAAACTGACCTGCACCTCAGACTGAGCTTTGATATATGCAATAAGTATTTCATAGTGGCATATTTTACTAGCATAGTGAAACAGATTTCCAGTAATTCGATAATGTATCTGTCACGGATTTTAGAATTAGATTTAAGTGTTTAATTTTGAAAATATGGCCACTAATGAAAAGTTATTGTTTATTAGCTTATATTATCGAAACTTTGGATTGACAAATTTGCCATTCAGACCTAAATATTCAAATTAACTTCTACTTCAAATTTAGGATTTTTTAGCATATAGGCCTACTATTGAAATTTCAGGTTGAAAATATGCATATTTAAATGACAAAATAATTTTAATTTAAAAATAACGAAATTTTAATTTTTGATACTACAATTAATTTGAAAAATCCAAAAAACACTGATAGTTCATAGTTTTAAGTTCTAACTTCTGTTGGCAGTGACTGCCAACTGTGTGTGTGTGTGTGTGTTGTTGTGTGTGTGTGTTGTTGTTGTTGTTGATGTTGTTTTGTGCAATACTAAACGCGTTAAAAAAGTTAGTCCGCAACCCTAAGGTGGCTTAATTCCTATCAGAGGAGGAATATTAATCTAGAACGGCCAAGTCATTTCCAACGGGACCCACAGTTGAAAGTATAATCCGAACCGCACAGAGTTATGGCGTATTTTTTTTCCGGCTTTTATTGCCGTTTAGCCATCATTTAATTATTAAATTTACTAATGTACAATGATTCTTCAAGTCTACGTCATTTTTGTAACTGGACATGTATTATCTCTCAATTTTTATTTTTCATTTTTTTTTCACAACATAAGACAGACACAACATTTAATTAAAACTACCCATGCCCGAGGCCGGACTCGAACCGGCGACCCCAGCACCTCGAGGCCAACACGCTAGCCGTTACGCTGCCAGGGTTGGCTATGGCGTAATTTAGAAGTAACAAAGCCAAGCTTGAAATAAAATCCTTAGTGCTCGAACCAAAGATATGCCTTGATGAGTTAATAGTTATATCACTAAGTGTTACTAAGTAATTAATTTAAGTTTTTAGGATTGAAATTGATGTTATAACCACATAGTTCCTATTTTTTATTATAAACAGTGTCGCCATCCTGTAGTTAGTCTGTGAATTGACTGACATATGCATTCAGATTTTCACACTGTCCTGTAGGATAGAAAGTCTATTTACTAGTCTATTTACTATAGTCTCGTTAACAATTGTAATTTTGTAATTGTAACTTTAATTTATTCATCAAACCATTACAGTTATTAAGGTCATATTAAGTCTGTGTCAGATTTTAAATTGCGATTATTGCCCGCGGAATTCTCTTAAATAAATATCTTCACATTGGTAGAACAGATCTCTTACGCTGTATGAGAACTGCGAACTATTTACCCGTTATCTGGTTTCTAATTTTGCGAGAGTACTCTGTCATCTTTATTTCCATCTTTGCAGCACTCAAAATACCAAGCGCCTCTTCAAGCTGATTTATCTTGAGTTTATTGTTCAGTTTAACTTCAAGTCCTCAGAATTATATAAGGAAAAATACATTGAATACAATTTCGGTATAATGATTTTACTCTGAACTGGCTCCGCAAACACCAGAGCCAAGGCACAGTTCGCAACGAAGGTGGCCTGCAGATGGAAGATCACTGCTAGACGCTTCGGAGCGTATCACCCACACCACCGCCAAATACCACGGTAGGAGTGGAGGAGATGGGTTGAAGGGTATAAATACCACCCCGGCAAGTCTGGCCTAACAGTCGCGTCCTGGACTGCGCTCCTCATGCAGGGCAGCAGACGCAACCTGGAGATGATGACACGTTATGCCGTCAAAAATTCATTAAACTACGATCAATTGATCTGGCCCCATGGCTGAGAGATCTTCAAACACTATGCAAGTTTATTTTTCCATTGCTTTGTGGCATACTAAACTATTTCAGTAAAAAACTGGAAAAATATAGTCTTTTTATTTTTGGATTTTGTATTCTTGTAGTGTTTCTTTTTCTTTTTGTATTGTTTATAGAAAGATTACTACAGTTTTAAACAGTGACAGGAGTTTACTGGCAAAACGTCTAATTCCATCTAAGTTGGTTGAAAATTTTCACCTCACAATTACACGTTTTATGAAAGAACAATAAAAAAAGGAATTAGTGAAAAATTGGCATTGTGTATGGACAGATGGTGGGCATTCAGAAAATTCTGGCTTTTTTACTTACATATGTGAAGTGTAAGGGTTTGGGACAGACTATACGAATCTTTTCCAACCAAATGTCAACCTCTCCTTCACGTGGTGCACCTTGTTTGCACGGACGAGGCTCTAGCGACTGAATGATTCCCATTATAAGGAGTCACTCACTGCTTGCCAACGGCCTCCGAAAGGAGGGCGGAAGAGAGGGGAGTGGCCCAGGGCACCCTCTTGCCCTTGGGGTTAGATACGGTGCCTGAAGGCGGATGAATCCGAAATGATCAACGGCATGAGGATGCACAAGGGAACGGGAAACCACTGCATTGAAGACCAAAAGGGTATCCCGAGGACATATAATCCGCTCGAATTACATATATCATGAAGGCTTCTTCCTGGGTAAAATATTCTGGAAGTAAAATAGTCCCCCAATCGGATCTCCGGGAGGGGACTGCTCAGGGAGGAGTCATCAGAATGGATAGAAACATTCTACGAGTCGGAGCGTGGAATGTTAGATGTCTGAATAGGACAGGTAGATTATAAAATCTAAAAAGGGAAATGGAACGACTTAAGTTAGATGTTGTTAGGATTAGCGAGATTAAATGGAAGGACGTACAGGATTTTTGGTCTGGGGAACACAGGATAATTAGTACACAAGCTGTCAATGTAGTCACTGGGGCAGGATTTGTAATGAGTAAGAGAGTAGGGAAACGGGTGAGTTATTATGAACAGTTTAGTGACAGGATTATTTTAATGAGGTTAGAAACTAAGCCCGTCCCAACCACATTAGTACAAGTGTACATGCCAACGTCACAGGAAGATGACGAAGAAATAGAGAAAATGTACACCGAAATTGAAGATTTGGGTTTACCATGGTTTCCCCAAATCACTCCAGGCGAATGCCGGGATGTTTCCTTCAAAAAGACCATGGCCGATTTCCTTGTCCTCAGTCACATCCCGCCTCTAATGACCTTAGCCGTCGACAAGGCGTAAAGCAATAAGTAAAAAAATAAAAAATAAAAAGAGAAGTAGATTATGTCATGGTCAAACAGCGATTCAGGAATCAAGTTCTAAACTGTAAGGCGTAACCAGGAGCAGACATAGACTCCGAACATAATTTGATAGTGATGAAGTGCAGGCTGAAATTCAAGCGAATAAGGAAGCAGCATAAGTAGAACAGACTGGAAGTGAATAAACTGAAACAATCTAGTACGAGAGAAAAATTTGCAGGAATGGTAGACTTAGGTCTAAGAAGTAACTGTGAAAGGAGCTCAACCAAGGACGAATGGAATACATTAAAGACCGAAATAAAGAAAGCTGGTAAAGAAACATTAGGCTTAAGGGAACAAGCTTCCCCAAAACCTTGGATCACAGAAGAAATTTTGGAACTTATGGATCAGAGGAGAATGTACATAAATGCTCAGGATGAAGCAGGAAGAGAGCAATACAGGCAGTTTAGAAATAAAATAAACAGGAAATGCAAAAAAGCAAAAGAAAAGTGGCTACAAGAAAAGTCTGAAGAAGTAGAGAAGGAAATGGTCGAAGGTAAAATAGATGTTGCATATAGGAAGATCAATATAATTTTGGAAAAATGAAGAAAAGAGGTGTGAACATTAAAGCTGCCGATGGGAAACCTCTTTTAAGCTCAGACGATATAGCTAACAGGTGGAAGGAAAACATTGAGAAACTGTATGATGGGGACTACTTGAACAATAGTGTAATGGAAAAGGAAGGTGATGTTGACATTGATGGCTTAGGAGATCCTGTTTTGAGGACAGAATTTAATAGAGCTCTGAATGACTTGAAAGCAAATAAGGCAGTTGGAATAGATGAGATCCCTAGGAGAAGAAGGAATCGAAAGATTAATCAGGCTGATATGAAAAAGTTATGAAACAGGAGAAATTCCAACTGATTTTAATAAAAATATCATCTTCACACTTCCGAACAAAGCACAAGCCAACAACTGTGACAATTATCGCACCATTAGTCTAACATCACATGCCTCAAAATTACTGACCAGAATAATACACAGAAGAATAGAAAGGATAGTAGGTGAAGATCAGTTTGGGTTTAGGAAAAATCGCGGTACAAGGGAAGCAATTCTGTCTTTAAGATTAATACTTGAAAGTGGGATAAAGAAAAACAAAGATACTTTTTTGGCGTTTGTTAATTTAGAAAATGCTTTTGATAATGTTAAAATTTTTATAGAAGTCAGGTCTAAACTATCGAGATAGAAGAATACTTTTAAACTACGAGGCGCGTCCAGAAAGTAAGTTCCGTTTCAATTTATCTCCGCTGCAGCGCTGCGATTGCAGTTCCGCACATGTGCTGTAGACGATGTGTATCAAGGGGAAGAACGTCCGCCATTTGTAGATCGCTATCAGTTACGTACGCTTTGTTGTGATTGTTTGAAATGTCGGCATTGATTGAAAACCCCGCCGCCTGTGAAATAAGGTCTGTGATTCGGTTTCTGAATGCGAGGAAAGTGAAACCAAGTGAAATTTGCGATGTTTACGGACCAAATGCGATGAGTGATTCGATGGTGAGAAGATGGGTCCGACAGTTCAATGGCGGGCGTAGTGATGTGCACGATGAAGAACGAAGTGGGCGTCCACCTTTGGTTACAGAAGAACTGGCAAGACTTTCATCTGTTCTTACATCTCAAATCTTTCCTTGGCGGTCATCACTTCACCAATGACGACGAGTTGAAAGAAACTGTTTCCAACTGGTTGAAGACACAGGCGGCAGATTTCTATGAAGAAGGTATACAAAACCTGGTGCCATGCTATGACAAATGCCTGCAAAATTTCGGCAGTTATGTGGAAAAGTAGTTTAAGAGTTTTAGAATTTTGTGCAATAAAAATTTCTTCTGTATCTGTGTACAATTTCATTTTATTACGAAACGGAACTTACTTTCTGACGCGCCTCGTATATAAGAATCAAGTAGCTATAATGAAAGATGAGAGACATGTATCAGTTAAAAAGGGTGTGAGACAAGGTTGTAGTCTATCCCCGTTAACATTCAACTTGTATGGAGAAGAAGCAATAAGGGAAATAAAATAAAAAATTTCATGTGGCATAAGTTTTCAGGGAGAAAAAGTGAGTATGCTACGATTTGCTGATGACATTGTGTTGTTAGCAGAAAGGGCTGAGGACATTGAGAATTTACTGAATGGCATGAACAAAATATTGAAGGAAAATTTTGGACTAAATATAAATCAAAGCAAGACTAAAGTGATGAAATGCAGCAGAAATGATACCAATACTATTAGAGTAAATATAAAAATAGGATCGGATGCAATAGGAGAAGTAAGAGAATTCTGTTACTTGGGAAGTAAAATTACAACCGATGGCCGAAGCAGGAATGATGTTAAAAGCAGAATAGCACTAGCAAAAAGAGCCTTCATGAAAAAGAGAAACCTTTTAGTTTCAAATATTGATCTAGGAATTAGAAAGAACTTTTTAAAACTCTTTGTATGGAGCACAGTACTTTATGGTAGCGAAACATGGACTTTAGGAATACCGGAAATAAAGAAAATTGAAGCGTTTGAAATGTGGTGCTACAGAAGAATGCAGAAAATAAAGTGGACAGACAAATTAAGAAATGAACGAGTTTTGGTAATGATGGGTGAGAAAAGAAGTTTGTGGAAGAAGCTTACAGAAAGAAGAGACAGGCTGGTAGGTCATATTTTGAGACATGCAGGATTGGTTAATTTGTTAGTGGAGGGAACAGTCGAAGGTAAGAACTGTAGAGGAAGACTGAAATTAGAATATATGAAGCAGATAATTGAGGACGTGGGCTGTAAAGGGTATGTAGAAATGAAGAGGTTAGCACAGGATAGGAAGGGATGGAGGATTGCATCAAACCAGTCGAAAAGACTAATGACAACAAGAAAAAAAAGTTGGAATTGTGTTAAATTAATCATAATGCAAGCAAACACATTGGGTTGGAAATTCTGAAAAATGATCCCTACGCTTAAAATTACAATTTAAATTAGTTACCTTTGAAATGTCTCCCTAACATAAACCTATAATCATAAAGAATAGAGTGTATCTTTACATGTAATGCGATTAATAAAAGTGTTATAATTTTCATACTTCACATAAATAATTACAGCTTTTCCAGAATTCTCTAAAAATCACAGACGAAGACGATAATTTCGGAATATCCGTCATACACTAAAACCACTAAGCATCCACATAGCTCGATTATTCAACTAAGGTAAAAGTGAACCATAGCTATACAGGCTTTTGAATATTACTACGAAACTATTTAGTGGTGAAACATTTGTTCACAAAGTGATTTGAATCACTATTAAAAACTTGTCAAACCCCCCAATATCTATCCGGTGTGCAAGTGCTATCTATTAGCTTTCGTTTCAGCTTTAAATGAAGCCACAGAGATTAAATGCCATTAAAAAGACTGCATTTCGTGCATTAAATATACTGATAAGCACTTTTTTTTTTTGTCACGGTTCTTACCGTGAGATATTAGGATAGTTTGTCAGTTTTGTGAATCAGCCAAAAAGTTCTGTTTTAGATAATGCTGTTACGAATATTGATATTACACTCAAAACACTATAGAATTCGTTTCTGTTGCTTTACAGTGCTTTTACTTTCCATCTCTAAGTAACTGTTTCTATCACACTGATTTTTCATTATATGTTCACATTGCAGTACATTATTTTACAGTTTCACCTCATTTTCCGTTACCTTTTATCATTATTTACATAAGTTGTCTATTACAACTAAAACTATGATGAGATTTTGACAAAAATGAAATCACTAACCAATGGTACTCCAGAGACAAGAACCCCGAATGATCACCGAGTATGGAGCGATTGTGGCGCGTAAGCGGTAACGCTCTGACTTTGTGTTCGGGAGAACATAGTTTCTAATACCCGTCCGGTCATCGAGATTTGGGTTTTCCATGGTTTACTTAAATGCTCCAATGAATGCCTACAAAATTGTTCCTACAAAGAGACCATGGCCGAATTCCTTCCCGTTCCTTGCCTCCAGTCCTTTCCCGCTTCTAATGACATCGACGCTAACGAGGCGTAAAGTTATAATAAAAAAAAGCCTATGTGATTACTAAATAACTCGTCGATCACTGGTTCTGAAAAAAAAGAGCTTCAAGAATTTACTTGTGTTTGTGAACTGAAAATCTCAACACTAAACAATTTTCTGACATTGTGCTGACAAAAAATTTTACGCAACTCTCAAACTTTTACCGAAAGAGGTGCAAATATTGGAAACTACTCACGTTTTAATCACGTTTAAACATATTTCATTCCATTGTAATAAGTTTGAAAACTAGTACGAAGCTCGAAGCATAAGGCCAATTTTTTTAAAGTCCACATGCAAGTTCTCTTTCGGATAATGTCTCATCAATTACGTAGTCTTTCACACGGGAGATATTGCTGTTGGCAGACAGATTGGCACTACTTTACTCGTTATGTATCCTGTTCCTCTGTAATGCCTTAAATACGCAGCCAGATTTCCGTTTGATTGTTTACACAGATTATGTGTGTATAGTACATGCCAAAAGCAAGGAAACCACTCCGATCTCACAATTGGTTGCGGCAAGTGATAGTGCCCGACGCCTTACAACGGAGATAGCTGGTTCGAATCGTGGTGGTGAAACAAATGTTCATCATCAGAACTTGACTACGGGGAAGAAAACTGACAGTATACAATCCGTAATCACCGGTTTGTATATCAGAGTCCTTCGTTAAATCCCACACCTCTCCGCAGTGCTTTTGAATTGAGGGCATACGATACTGTTGATAGCGATTCATCCGTCGGATGGGGACGTTAAGTCTGCCGGCCCGCTTGTATACCTGAATAGTCCGGCCCCAGGTTTAACTTTCTTCCATATTTCATTCATCTGTAAGACAAGCAACACACTATAATTAATATACACATATCCCGGTCATTAACACATCACTGGGGAAAGAAAGGAAAATCCACGCCAGTTTCAAAATTACCTAAAAAAAAAAAAATAACTGCTCTCAAACCTAATCTTTGAGAAGTAAGAGGGGAAGGAAGTAAGTAGGTAGTCGGAAAATTACTGACCTCTGAAATTAATGATCATGGGTTACATTCTCTCCACATCTTAAGATAGAGTGGAAGACTAAATTATATACAAGGGCGTGCAGGGCAAGAATAGGAAAAAAAGGGTTCTGCTGCTAGGTAGTAGCCTTGGGAGAGGTGTAGGCCCTCTTCTGCAGGATCAGTTAGGTACAGGTTACCAGGTCACAAGCTTTTTCAAACCTAGTGCAACATTAGGTCAGGTAATAGAGGATATAGGTTCCCTTTGTAGGAGTTTCACTAAGGATGATAGAGTAGTGATAGTGGGAGGTGCGGGAAATAGTATTGATAGAAACGCGAGTTATTGTATAGAGAGTGACCTGAAGAAGGTGGTGAAGGAGGCACAGCATACCAGGGTGGAGCTCATGCAGGTCCTAAGTCGTCATGACCGGCCACAATTGAACTATGCTGTGAGGCGGGTTAATGTGGAAACGGAAGTGCTACTTGGGAAAGGCATTAGTTCTGTGTTGGGGTTTGTGCCTGCGAACACCATTGGTAGGTGGGGTTTCACTAGGCATGGCCTACACCTAAATAGAAGGGGGAAGGGAGTACTTTCTGAGTTGTTAGCTAAAGCAGTGAGGGAGCCCGTTTCCAGTAATGATGGGGTCAGGTCTGTACCTTTTTTAGGTTAGGGGCTGCTGGTTAAGGGACAGAAATAGATTATCAAAGTGATACTGATTGCAGATTCGCGATGGGGAAAGTCACAGATATTAAAGAAATAGATGAAATGGCTGAAACAATAACTGACTGCGGTAAAAGTGGGAAAGAGGAGATAAATTCTGAAAATGTAAAGCCAGTAGTAAGGGTGTTAATGGTAAACTGTAGAAGTATAATGAACAAAGTAATCAAATTTGCAAACTTAATAGAGATACACGAACCACAAGTTATAATTGGGGTAGAGAGTTGGTTAAAAGAAGAAGTACTAGACAGTGAGGTTTTTCCTGATGGTTACAGAGTATACCGCAGATATAGAGGAACAATTGGTGGAGGAGTCTTCATACTAGTTAGCAAAAACTACCACAGTTCACTGGCGTTCATAGATCACGACCATGAGTTACTTGGGGTAGATTTCTGGGGTAATAAAAAAGAAAAAATCAGAGTGTTGGCTGTTTACCGCAGTGGAAGAATGATAGAAGAAATACAGATAGCAACGGGTGTTACCGAAAACTGAATGTTTTACGATTAAATCAATCAATGATTTTAATTTTTGTTTGAACACACGTGCCGTGACATCATGACGATGCATTGATTGATGGCCTGGTAATAGCAAAGTTTGTATTTCCTCCCAATTCGGATTACATGTAAATGTAATAAACAAAACTGGACGACCATAATGACGTACGTAAGTCATCGCATCTTGTATATATTCCTGCATGTTCCGTGAACTGCCGATGTAGCTTGAAGGTAAAATAAATGCATTACCGATATCATTGGCGTTTACATTTTCATAAATATTGCCGATAACAGTATCTCGTAAGAGGATGTATTCCTCCGATCGTAATTTAGCCTGGTTGTATCGAATAAATCGCAAATGCTTGTTTTCAATATTGGCGTACATATCCAAGACGTATTGAAGGCACAGTTGACGATATCGAAGGATATAGTTATCCTAATTACGTCTAATCATCAATCGGGGAGCGTAGTACTTCATTGAAGTAACTTTTTCATTTGTTTTATTACTTGAAAAAATAATAAATTAAATAGTAAAAAAAGAATAAGAAATCAATACAGTGGGCCCGCTATAATCCGGCCCCTGGTCGGAATACCGCGGGTTTACTGTACTAATAAAATAATGAATTAAATAGTTGAATATTAAATTTACCAGCAACTGGATCACGCTGTTTGATGTTGATGTGATATTCATTCTGCCCTTACCATAATATCAGTGGATACTGGAGTGCGTCATACGAACGGTGTAGATCCAAAATTATACTAACAGTTCTATCTTGACGTGTGACTTTAATCAACTGAGTCACCAACCATAAAAACTGCAACTTCATCTACGGTTGGCGCGTTGAATCTGCCAGCGTGTTCTCCTGGTGTTAATTTGTCAGCTTTGATGACAATTTGATAGTTGTCATTTTTTAATTTTGGCGACACAATTGAATAAGTTGATTATTATTTTCCAAACAATTATCCAATAATACCACAATTGCTCTCTCTTCTGCTTGTTCGATGAAATTATACTGACACCTAGTTTTCAAGCGTTCCTCACAATTTCCAATAGATTTGGAGAAACTTCGGGTCATCGTTTGGCATCGGTATCAACGACCCAGTCTTATGGTACACCTGGCCTTGTATTTTGAATTTAGTTTCAAAATGACGTCCATCAGATGTAAGATCGCAAATTTTTGTTGCCCCAAAAGACGTCATCTGGCAGCAAGAATTGAATTTGCGTGTCTTGTGCAGAAACAATTTCGAATCGTTTGATTCGCCAGCAAGAAGGACTGTAAATGTTCTGGCGGATTGGGTAGTGGTAATAATACAACTTTTCCTGATGCACAACACATGCCGGCTGCTTCATTGTGGAATTTAAACGCCTGATAATACTGGCATATTCTGCTCATTGCACCGATTGCAGTTTTAGAATGTGCAGAGTAATCAATGGCTGGCGCATATTGCAACGCAATACGAACAAATGATACACGTTTTAAAGCACGGCTGATTTGCTGTCTCTCTCGTTCTCTTTCTCTAAATGTAGCGATGTGCTGTTCTCGTGCCGCTCTTGTTCTCGATATATTCTGTCACAGACGTTCATCACGCTGTTCTTGAGATTCTTGCATACGACGCTCAGCTGTCCTGATTCTTTGAACTTCCTTACTTGCCGCCATTTATGTTGCTGATTGATGAGCTCTCTCGTCGTGCGTCTTGCCTCTCTGCTAGACGCATTGTCGAGGTTAGATTCTTTGGCGACATTTCACTGAAAAATATTTGAATTACAACAAAAAGTGCCTTTCTGAAAGCCTTAAAATAAGACACTATAATACAGTGGTGAAACCGGAATTTTTGGGTCCATTGAAAAATACAGTAAAATGGAAGTTAAGAACTAATGAGGAAATATAAAATAACATTGAAAAAAATAACAGAAAAAGAAGAATGATATTTATTGATACATTTATAGCATGGATGACACCAGGCTTTCAAGAGGTTTAGAAAGATTTGAAACGAAATAATACCAGTGAACTGTATGTAAAGAAATTTTTTTCGATAGCAGACTTTGAATATGGCAGGATTCAAAGGTAGAGAGGAGTGCAATAATGAAGGAGTACTGGGGAGGAAGAAAGAAAAAACAACAGGAGAGGAATTGAAATTGACACGTGGTCTCTAGCTGACCATAACGAAAAGAAGAAGAAAAATGATAAGCTAGCGAGAAATGCTTACACGATTCGAATTTATCGTAACGTTTTCTTCAATGTTATATTCCTGTGTGTAATTACGTTGTCGTTACGTATAAAGACACACAAACGATGAAAAACAATACAGTATAATTATAACACAATACACAGCACAATTAAAATTGAAGAAACTCACACATATGGCGTGGAATAGACTGTAGCATAAATAAATCGAAATACAACGCCATCTACTGGATGGTTCGATAAATTGACACACCGCCATCTGTTAGGAATAAACTGTAGCATAAATAAATTGAAAGAGAATGTGATCTACTGGATGATTATCCAACCTAGCTAACCAAGTGTTGTATAGATAAGTTAATACATCGCCATCTGTTAGAAACTTATGGAACTATAATAATAATTACGTATGGTCGTAATGACCTGGTGACAAGGTTTCTACTGGCTGGGCATTCTGTCCCTGTCGTAGCCGCCTTTACCTAGCCCGCCCATCCTGCCTGGTACAGGGGACCTACATTTTAACGTCGAATCCGAACCACAGTACCGTCCTGGCGTATTTCACCTTACACAACATGCTGCGCCGGGGGTTAATGCCGGGTTAAGTGTCTCTAAAAATCCTCGCCGAGACAGGGACAGGGACTCGAACCGAGGACATTTCCATTTCCAGTCAGACACCCTAACCACTTAGGCAGCAGACCGCTTAGCCTTGGTGGCTTACAAATAATTACAAACCATTGTCCTATGACGAACATTTAATGAACATTTATTTCGCAAATAATAAATCTTGAGGTCTATATAATCCAGATAAAAACTATCCTATCTTTTAAGTTGGACTAAATTACACACATCTACATCTACATCTACATATATACTCTGCAATTCACAAAATTGTGGGTGGCAGAGGGTGCTCAGCACCAAAGCTAATCTCTTTGCTGTGCATTCCAATCCCTAATGGTACGAGGGAAAAAAGAATTCATATAAGAATCAGTCCGGCACCTTATTTCTCTAATTTTATCTTTCCTGTCCTTCCGACTCAAATAGGTTGGTGGAAGAAGTATTTCACCACACTCATGAGTGAAAGTTGGAGTACGCATGTTTTCCATTAAGTTTAAACGAAACGTGTGTCGTCTATCTACCAGAGACTCCCAACCTAATCTACTAATCAGTTCTGTGACGCTTTCATAAGGACTGTAGCAAGCGGTCACGAATCGAGCGGCTCTTCTCTGTACTTTCTGTATACTTTCGATCAATCCCTTACGAAACGGGTCCCAAATGGCACAACAATAATCCAAATGTGGACGCACAAGAGATTTGTACGCTATCTCCTTTGTTTGTTCATTACAATTTTTCAAGACATTAAGCCAAATTTCATCTAAATCGGTTATGTAGTTTCGGATTTCATCCCGGACGAACATCGTGACACGAGATTTTTATATATATAAAGATTGTGTAGTTGGTATGTGATGAAGTTCTAAGACTGGCTGATGTGTAAGGCAAGAACTATATTTTAAGAATTTCGCAGGACCAGCGGTATAACGAAAATGGAAAATTCGTAACCTACGCAAACGAACTGATGTTGGAAAGGAACTGCGAGAATACACAAAGTTGACAATTAAACTATAACCTAAATAACTCCCCAAAACCGAGCGTTGTGGGTGAACGGTTAACGTTCTGGCCTCGCATTTGGGAGGACTCGGGTTCGATTCCCCGTCCGGGCATCCAGATTTGGGTTTTCCATGGTTTCCCCAAATCACTCCAGGCGAATGCCGTGACGCTTCCTTCAAAAATGCCATGGCCCAGTTCCTTCCCGTTCCTTGTCCCCAGTCCCATCCCGCCTCTAATGATTAGCGAGGCGTATAGCAATAATTAAAAAAATAAAAAACCTTACCCAAATCAGTCAAAATAAATGCCGCGGTGGTTCCTTCAAAAGGCCATGGCAGAATTCCTTTCCGTTCCTTGCTTTTCCCACTCTAATGACCTCGATGTCAACAAAGAGTAAGGACATAAGCAAAAAAAAATCCTGAATAACAAATCCACCAGGGAAATTACATCCACAGCTGCTCAAGTCGACTGCTGGTGACGTGACTGTGAAGTGGAAACATCCACAACTAAACCAACACCTGACAGACCTCACTTAATGACGGACAGGGAGCATCGAACATTGAGAAGAATGGTTGTAAAAATCGGTACAAATCAGTGGAAGGAATCTCTCGCGAGTTTCTTAATTCCGCCAGCAGTCCAGACAAAACAACGACTGTGCGTCGGTAAAAAGAATGGGTACAAAGTTCGAGCTGCTACTCCAAAACCAAACATTTCTGTAGTTGGCAAACGGATGGAAAGGTGCGTGTTTGGTGAATGCCTGGAATACGTTACCTGCTATTATCTGTAGCACCTACAGTGAAGTACGCAGTAGATGGTGTTATAGTTTGGGATGTTTTACGTGGTTAGGGTATGGTTACCTTATTACGCTTATGGAAGTTCTAAACGTGGAAGGATATGACCACTTTTTAAGACATTGTGAACTAAGTACACTAGAGGACCAACTCGGAGTCGATTATTATTTGTATCAGCATAACAATGGACCCTGTCATAAAGGTGCATCTGCGAAGCAATGGTTATTGGACAATAACATTCCTGAAATCAACAGGCTTGCCCAGGTCTCGACCTGAATCCTAAGGAAAACCTTTGACCGAGCGTGGTGGTGTAACGGATAGCGTTCTGGCCTCGCATTCGGGAGGACGGCGGTTCGAATCCCCGTCCGGGCATCCAGATTTGGGTTTTCCATGGTTTCCCCAAATCACTCCAGGTGAATGCCGGGATGCTTCCTTCAAAAGGCCATGGCCGAATTCCTTCCCATTCCTTGCCCCCATCCTTTCCCGTCTCTAAAGACCACGTTGTTATAAAGGGACGTTAAACTGTTACAAAAAAAAAAAAAAGAAAGAAAACCTTTGCAATAATATAATAATTCTGTGTGGTCGTATTGAACTGGTGACAGGACTTCTGTTGGCTGCGCATTTCGCCCCTGTCTTACCCCCAACCACGTACAGGGGACTTACAGTTTATCGTGGAATCCGAACCACGTAAGCAGTCTGACTAGTGTTGCAAATTAAAAAAAAAAATGTTTTTTTCTTCTGCTTTGTGAAAAAAAACGAAAAAAAACCTGGCACCCAGGTTTTTTTTTATTTTTTTTTTTTTTTTTTTAAACAATAAATTTGATAAATTATAGTTTCATTTACGGAACTTACATTTCATATGTGTGTTTTATATCTTACTGAATCCTATAATGTCTTACATAATGATTCATAAATGTATCTATATAGGTAACATAATTTTATTCATCCTCTATGTCAGTACCACATTCACTAGTATCAGCACCACAAACACTAGTTCGGTCGGTGTCCGAATTTTCTGTTTCATCTTCTGGCTCCTCTAGTTTCATAACTTCAGAAATAGTTACATTTTCTTTTACCGGTTGTTCTTGTATTGTATGCAAAAGATTTTGAGATTGCAATTTTAAATTGTGAGCAAAGTACACACTGTGCATAAAGATTGCGCTAATAATTCTCCTATTACGGACTTTTAAGTTTGAATTTATTATCATTCAAAATAGGAGCTTTATTTCTTTTTTCAATTGTTGGTTTACGGCAGCGCAGCGGTTGCAAGGAAACGATTCATAATTACTGACAATTTAATGACACAGTATCACTATACGCAGGGGCGTAGCTACTATAGGGCTAGGCGGTGCAGTGCACCGGGGCCCCTACGCTCAGGGGGCCCCCAAGCATACCTTTGGGAGCCCCAAAGAGCACCTCGGGGGCCCCAAAGCGCACCTCGGGGGGCCCCAAGCGCAGTTCAGAGGCCCACGAGCCTTCATGGCAAACTGGCGACCTTTTTTTTTTTTTTTAGCTCTCACTGCTCAGGGGGCCCTTACCAGTTTCACAAAGCAAAAAAAAAAGGTCCCCCATCTGGCATGAGGGCCCAAAATAAATTTTTTGCACCGGGGCCCTTGTTGACCTAGCTACGCCACTGACTATACGCTGAGAGTATAACAAGTATACGGATATAAGGAAAGCACAATAAGTAATAAAAAGAGGCATAAAAACGTAGATAAATTTCCTAAAATTCTTTTTTTTTTGAAAGGATCCGTAGGTCTACAGATAAATTTGTAGAGTTGGCAGCACTAGTTCAAATAGCGAGTATCAATCCAAACAACGGGGAACGGGGATTCCTTCTCGTGCAACCAATCCTCTTCGGGAAGTCCCCGTTCGTAAATGAAAACTTCAATGTTGCCAATATTTTTGTAATTTTATTTTCTACTGGACCAGAAAAGTATATTAGATTTAAAAATTAAGATAAATATTTAGTATAAACTCTAAAACAGTCATATTAAACGATAAATGCCTTACTAATTTGAGATTTAGTAGTTATAAATAAAACATGTCCCAGAATATGTTATTTTTTTTTAAGTCAGAAAAAAACAGTTTTTTTACAACACTAGTTCTGACGTACTGTACCTCACATCACACAGCAAGTTGTGCCGTAGGTGAAAGTCGAGTTGAGGCTCCATGAAAATCCACGCCGAGACAGGGATTCGAACCGGGAACCTTTCGTTCCCCAGTCAGACACCTTAATCACAGGGTGAATTAGGACGTTGACTTTGCACTAGACCCCACATTTCTGGTTTCATCTCTTGAGGAAGCAGGGGCTGCCATTCCTCCACAGACATTCAAACTGCTCACTGGAAATCGCCTGGACAGGGTTAAAGCCGTCACAAATGCATCATCTCATCCTGCATCAATACGAACGTGACGTAGGTAATGCCTAAGTACAGTTTCCAGATAGATGTTCGGATACTTTAGATCAGACAATTTAAATTACTGGTTTTATGATGCTTACTTTTGTTCACAGCAGGAAGTTTGGTAGGATCCTCTCGAAGCTGGCGTGCTAAACTGGTATATCAGACGTAGGATGGACAGATTGTTTCCTCCAAATCTACAGTTTTACTTTGAATCAGAACTTTGGAGCTTCCTGACGTAGCTCAAATAAACAAAGGAAAGTCCGTAAAAAATATTAGTCGTACCGTGATTCGAAACCATGATTTAAGACACTAAGGAAGAACGCCTTATCCATTGAGCTACCACGTCGTTTCTTGTAATACTTATTGAATGAATAAAATTCTACCATGCCACTTCCTATAATACTTACTGAATAAATAATATAATAAATAAAATATCAAGTTTTAAATTTGACGTCTCCTCTTACTTTGACTTAGGTACAAATTCACGGAAAGTTTAGACGGATTTATCAGATTTATGCCGGGACGAGAATGTGGTTGTTCTGGAACAAAGGGACACGATTTAACAGTGGGGTAAAGAGAGATCTAATATACTGCCAACTCATCACCATGAAATAATAGGACGACTGGAAGTTCTACGCCCCTACCGTTCCTAACAACCTACGATCCTTAAAATTTATGTAGAAGTTTGCAATAGTTTCACCGAGGTTTGAACTCAGGCGGTTAACTTCGAAGTCAGCAGCTCCACCTACTGAGCTACCCACTAGATAGTATATCGAAACGAAAGTCGTAAACATTTCTACAAGAATACACGGAAAACTTGCTAGAGTTATAAGTTAATGAAAGTATCATTCCGAAAGTTATCGAAATGTTTACTGAAGGTCCAAGAAGGTGAAGTGGCAATCAAATTGAGACATAACAGTCTGGACAAATGCAACGGTTTTCCTCGTCCACCAAACGAAAACAATGAAGTTCATGGAACATTCGTTTATGAGATCGTGATAATATTTTGATAACAATAGCTGCAAGTATTTAGTAATTGCTGTGTTGTCAGAAGCATCACTCGTTTCTGTGCATTTACGGGAGAATGCTTGCTTTCTGGAAACCTCTCGTTTGATTCGTGGAACATGACGATAACCGGGACTTGTGGAATATATATCAACCACGTGTAAAGAAAACAAGGAAAATTATTTCCAAATGCTTTTTGTTTACGTCGTGTTATCTCCTTAAGTTCTTGTAACAAATGATGCCACTGGTGAAGGTCTCGCTTGCACGATCAGTTGCGAAATAGTTTGAATTTCCGTCACCTCGGGGAGTTTATAAGTAATTGAAACATAATCCTGTTGAGACTACCACACAGCAGTTGACTGTGAGGGCCGCAGCGACGTGGATCTCAATTTCGATGGTGACCAAATTTTAGTCTCTTATTATTTTTATATAGGCTACTGCACTTTGGTGAGGTCATCAGCGGTTCTATAGGATTGTTGATGATAACTCGAATCAAATAGTGTTCGGTCTTCTATAAGCAACCATACAGGAATTTGCCTGCAGTATTGTTAGATAGGATGGATCGGATCCTAATTTTACCGAATGGGATATGCGAATGTAACATTTTTATATTGCTTCGGGCTTTACACTTCGTCGACATTGAGGTCATTACAGATGGTAGAAAATGAGAGCAAAGTGCGGGAAGCAATTCGGCTATGGCCGTTTTGAAGGAACAGTCCCAGCACTCACACAGGTGATATGGTCTAACCATAGAAAACTGGAATATGGAGGGCCGAACGGGGAATTGAACTCGTGTCCTCCTGATTGCTAGGCCCTAGTGTTTCCACTCATCCCCCACGCTCGGTCGAGAAGTTCATCTCTCAGATACCAGTCTTTAGCAGATCTGTTTGCATATGGTGTTTGTGACATTAACCAAGTGCTCCGTCTGCAGAACAATACCAAAAGCAGAACAAATATTTGAATAGAATTACGCTCAGTGCGTTTACATAAAGGCAGCCTGTGTCATCCGACAAGAAAATCTACTTATTTTCTTTGCGTAATAGAATGGTAAAAATACGAGGATGGTTTGAAAAGTTCTCGGCCCATACCTTAAAAAATACTATATTGTATAGTAACTTGAAATTTACACATATTTACAGAATATTGTAACATACTTAATTTTGCTTCTCTTCTTCTCTCAATATTCGCCCTAAATGGGTCCCGTCAAATTATCAAGCCTTCCGCTATAATGTTTCTTGCTCTATGCTTTTCAGAAGCTATTTATTTTCCACCTTCTGTTTTCCTTGAAACCCTTGGAGCATTGTATCAATATTCCGAAAGATATTTTTTCTTGGATTACATTTCTTCTTACTTCCATCTCTTCCATTTTCTTTAATGCCTTGTGTTGACTAGCAACAATTCTTACACTGATAAAACTGTTTAAAAATTAGTTTTCTTCAGTTTGCTATTGCTCATCCTTATCATGTGTTACCATTTCGTTTTCTTCAATCTACATCTACATCTACATACAAACTCTGCAATTCACAAACATTTTGGGTGGCAGAGGGTGCTAAGCACCAATCTTAATTACAATCCCGAATAACACGAGGAAAGAAAGAATACATAAAAGCATCAGTAAGGCATCATATTTCTCGAATCTTATCCCTCCGGTCATTGCGACCCAAATAAGTATCTCACTGCAATCGTAGGTCATAGAATTTCGCACATTCTCCAATAGATTCAAATGCAAATAACGTCGTCTGTTTTCCAAACGATTCATGTGTAAGATTCCGTTTTGTTATGTCTGAACTCCATTTCAGCGCTGCCATTTCTACGGATTTATCCGTAGATCTACGGATTTTTTTGGAAAGTTAGGATTTTTGGATTTTGTTAAAATATCTACGGAATTTTTATACTTTTATCATTTGTACACATTTCCTTATATTGGTGTTTTGTTAAACTTTGTCCGTATAGTGTTACTGCATTACAGAATTGTTTATGATGGGGCAGGACTGTGCCTTTTTTAGGTTAGGGGCTGCTGGTGAAGGAACAGAAATAGATTATCAAAGTGATACTGATTGCAGGTTCGCGATGGGGAAAGTCACAGATATTAAAGAAATAGATGAAATGGCTGAAACAATAACTGACTGCGGTAAAAGTGGGAAAGAGGAGAAAAATTCTGAAAATGTAAAGCCAGTAGTAAGGGTGTTAATGGTAAATTGTAGAAGTATAATGAACAAAGAAATCGAATTTGCAAACTTCATAGAGATGCATGAACCACAAGTAATAATTGGGGTAGAGAGTTGGTTAAAAGAAGAAGTACTAGACAGTGAGATTTTTCCTGATGGTTACAGAGTGTACCGCAGAGATAGAGGAGCAATTGGTGGAGGAGTCTTCATACTAGTTAGCAAAAACTACCACAGTTCACTGGCGTTCATAGATCAAGACCATGACTTACTTGGGGTAGATTTCTGGGGTGATAAAAAATAAAAAAATCAGAGTGTTGGCTGTTTACCGCAGCGGAAGAATGACAGAAGAGGATGAGGCTCTTGGGGAGAAATTAAATTCATACTCAGATTTCAGAGGTGAGAATAGAATGATCATCATCGGCGGGGATTTAAATTTACCAGGTGTAAACTGGGAAGGGAATAAGATAAGTAACACAAGGGAACAAAGATTTGCAAATATCTTAATAAGGGAAGGAGGATTTACACAAGTGGTTGAGCAAAACACTAGGGGACAAAATATTTTGGATATATTTTTAATTAAGCCCGATGAAAACCTTTTGAGGTATCAAGTAACTGAAGAAATAAGTGATCGTGAAGCAGTTCTGATGGATATTAGACGATTCAGTAAACCAGCAGCCAAAATTGAAGGGGGACATAGGTACAATTATAAAAAGGCACAGGTTTCAAATTTGAAGAGATATTTCAGAGAACAATTCAGCAAATGGAAGAAAGGCTCAGGTACAGTATAGTCAAGGTGGGAAAAGCTCAAGGAGATAATAAGAAAGGGGGAAGAAAAATTTATTCCAAAGCAGAAAATAAAGAGAAGTAGAGAACCTATGTACTATAATTGGGAAGTGAGGAGGATAAAGAGGTTGGTAAGAAAAGAACATAACAGAGTTAAGAGACAGCAGGGTAGTAGGGAATATTTAAAACAACTAAACAAGGACTTAATAACAGCAAAGAAAATGGCTAAAGATGGGTTTATGAAGAGTATTGTCAGTGCAGGAGGACCTGATGCATCTAGAAATTTCTATGGCTATATCAGGAAACTGAGGGGAAGGGAGGGTGTAGAGACACTTATAGATAAGGATGGAGAAGAAGTTACTGACGATTTAAAAAGGCAGAGATTTTAAGTAACTGGTTCAGTGAAAGCATTAGGTACAATGAATCAGAAACAGGAGGGTCTAATTCGGAGAACGAGCTTAACAACACAATTAGAAATGACAATAGTAAAACATTTGATATCCATCCTGAGGAAATCATGAAGGAAATAAGAAAGCTGAAAAAAAAAGGGGTTGGTGAAGATAATATTACTACAGATATCTTAAAGATAGCCAGATGTGACATTGTACCTTATCTTGAAATATTATTTAAATTGAGTCTCGACACTTGCTGCTTACCACAGGACTGGAAAAGTGCAATAGTAGTACCAGTACATAAGGGAGGGGTGAGAAATAGAGTTGAGAATTACAGGCCAATCAGTTTGACATCAGTGGTAGGTAAATTAATGGAAAGATTGATATGCAACTACATCAGAAATATATGTGAGGAACGTAAGTGGTTTTCAAGCAGGCAACATGGTTTCAGGCAAGGATATTCATGCGAATCTCAGTTGGTGGGATATATGCAAGATATTTCAGATGAAATGGACAAGGGAGGCCAAATTGATAGTGTAGCACTAGATCTGTCTAAGGCGTTTGACAGAGTAAGCCTTAAAATGGTAGTAAATAAGGTAAAAACCATTGGAGTGGATGAGAAAGTCATTTGCTGGGTAGAAGAATTTTTAAAAGGTAGAAATCAGAAAGTTAGGGTAGGAAATGTAGTATCAAAAGATGTTGAAGTAAAAATGGGTGTGCCACAGGGTAGTGTATTGGGACCATTGCTATTCATTATTCTAATGAATAATTGTGTTGATTATTTACTATCTGAAATTAGATATTTTCAGATGACATAATGCTGTATAAAAGAATCAAAACGATAGAGGATTGTAAACAGTTGCAGGGTGATCTGGACAGGATATCTAGTTGGGTTGGTAAACATGGAATGAAGATAAATGCAAAGGAGAGTCAGCTTATTAGATACACAAATAAAAACAAAAGATTAATTATGAATATAAGGTGCGGAAATAATTGCTTGCTGAAGACTTGAAATGTAAATATCTTGGGATTACTTTTGATAACAAGCTTAACTGGGCAGGAGACATAGGACAGGTGGTAGGAAAAGGTTTCAAAGTTGTGCACTTGTTGGAGAGAGTGATGAGGGGATGTACGAGAGAAGTCAAGGAATTGGGTTACAAAACTTTGGTCAGACCATTGCTCGAATATGGTAGTGTAGTATGGGTGTGTAGGGAAATTGCCACCGGAGCCTGTGCTCCATTGCAATTAAATTAAATTAAATTAAATAAGTCTGAATCGTTTCATTTCAACCGCTCGTGTGAACCAACGATTAAAAAAAAAAAAAACTAATATTTTTTTTGGTTACAGATTTTATAGATCTTAAAAGACTGTAATACAAAACTACCGACGCAGTCTTTATACACGGTGACATGCACGGCTTACAAAGAAGTGGCTTCCGAGAGTTAAAAGGGTCGCAGTTTATATCATTTTCTATTACAAAAGATATGCTAAATTTAATTTCAACAAAAAAAATGTATGACAACTAAAAGAAAAGGGGGGGGGGGGAGAGAGAGAGTAGAGTAGGTCAGTAGCAGCGGTGATAAAAGTGATGATTTATAAAAGGTGTTCAGGCATATTTCTTACTTTCAATATAGAATATTATTTTTGTAATTTTAAAAACCTGTAAATAAAAAGTATTCCTAATTTCGATTTTCTCTTCGATAATTATTGTTTTAGTCTTTCAGTTAGCGACTCTCCGGATTTTTGTACCCAATCTACGGAAATTTTAGCGGCCATCTACGGATATTCAAAGCCAAGTGTCTGGCAGCACTGCTCCATTTTTCCTTTATTTGTCGACCAGAGAATATTCTTTGAACCTTTCTACCGTTCCTGATTTGAAATTTCCCTTGTATTGTTAGGCGATACTTAGACTACTTCCACAACGTTTCACTGCCATTGGACGCTATTATACCACCTTTTGTCGGTTAATCTCTTTAAATATAATGTATCTTTAAACCCTATAACCGATCTCAGAATAGGATCTGTAGCCACCAAATAAGTAAACTGAAGCTATTAAGTGCAAGCAAAAAAACGTCAGGAGGAAGTAGAGATAAACTTACGAGCAAATAAAAACATGAGACAGAAGAAAAAAAAATGACGACGACACTGAACGCGAAAAGTGACCATAATTTCAACGTTGATTTCCACAGCTATCATTAATCTAAATTGTTGGTCATTTTACTAACCATTATACAAATACAGTTATTATTTTTACTCTCCAAATTACTCAACTTCACCTAGCAAATTAGTGGTGGTAGTGGGATAGCAGAATTAAAAAAAAAAAAATATTGTATTTTTTTATTATTGTGATCAAAGAAACTTTTTCAATCCAATTGTTGACCTTCGCGCAATTCCCTTCTTATACATACAGACACATGCTCGCACGCACGCACACACACACACACACACACCAACACACACACACATATATATACATATCATATACACACATACACACAAACACACAGACACACACACATATATATATATATATTTATATATATATGTGTGGGTGTGTGTGTGTGTGTGTGTGTGTGTCCCTTCATCTCTTATCCACAACACTGTCTATACTGAACACATCTACATTCACAGTCACCCAAGCTAAAATAACACTTGCAAACATTGTCACATTGGGGTAGGAATTGAGAAACCATGCTAGTTATATCTGCTCTGGATGCAATTATGGAAAGGTAACACCGTTCATAGGAACGGCTTGTGCCCAGATACTGGATATAGCACAATACTTAGCAGCACTCCAATGCAATGAACTCGGGTGACAAGCTGCGTGAGCACAGTGTTTTCATACAATATTTCGGCTATCCAATCCTCCATCGGCATCTTTTGGTGAATATTCAATGTAGGGAATACTTCATTCTTACTTTAAAAAAAAATCATTTTCAACATGTGAATACCGTGTAATATCACATGCATTTTATTCTTCCATATCTTGACGGAAACTCAATAGTTGTCACACAAATTGCCAAGCGCAGAATGAGATGATCAAATGGAGTGAACCTCGGCAGGGGAATGACAGAAATGTAATCACAAAATCAAGCAAAATAAATTATTTATTCGGGCCATTTACAGGTACCATTAACGCCCTGTCGCACCATCCATGGTGAACACTTAAAGCATGCATCACAGAGAGTATAATGTAATATTATGGAAGATTAGGGCTACTATATATGTGATGTGACTGCCGGGCAGATGTGCTGATGTCTGAAGCTGCATCCCAACTTGTTCTACACATAATGTTTAGCCGACAAGTATGGAGTCTTGCTGAGTTAAGTCGGGTGTCACGGCTCAAAGGCAATCTTTGACGAGTCGTGCTATACTAATGTGTGGGCTGACACATTATTTTCGAAAAATTAGTCGTTACAGACACACCATGAATGAGAAAGCACATGAGACTAGACAATCTCTAGACGTATCGCAGTGCCACTAATGACTCTCTGGTAACTGACACGGAAGACCAAGAGCCATTAGAGATTCCTCCCAACACTACGACGCCGACGGCTCCAGTTCTTGCGACATGTAACGCAAGAATTAAATTCGAACTTGTACACTTTTCAGTTCCCCTTCATACCCCAGTTCCGTGTGTTGACACAGTTTGATTCCATCACTAAAGAAACTGCATCCATGCCTCGTGCTCACGAATTATCAAAGTTGAAACGATACTGAAAGACGGATTAAAGGACGTCGAAAAATGCTGCCTAGCAATAGTAGAAACGGTGGTCGCAAATACTACTGGTAAACGTTTCTAGATCGTAAAAATATTGCTTGCCCCTTGAGACGCAATCACCAAGTGGCGTTGTCTGATTCTTCCAAGACATTAAAAGCGGTAATTGATAAGGAGCAAGGAACAGTAAGGAATTCTGACATGGACAATTGTTGGAATCATCCCTGCGTTCAACTGGAGTGATTTCGAATAATCATGAGAAAACAAAATCTGGATGTCCAGACGGGGATTCAAAGCCGCATCGTCCAGAATGCGAGGCTAGTTACCGCTCACACAACACCCTTTTTGGATGACTTGTTTTTTGCATTCATATCTCGGCATGGTTAAAAGTTTTAACTTCTAGGAACTGCTGCTTCCAAGTTTATTAAGCAAATAATATGAATCAAGTACTTGAAGATAAAGAAATTATCGAGCAACATTAAAGTAATTCTTCTTCCCTAATACACAAAAACAAGGGAGTTATTCTCTGCTGTCTGTATAATCACGATTTTAGTCACTAATATAAAGAGTAACCCCAGGAAGTGTTATTTTATAGATCCTAGTGCTTTAGATGCCAGATAGTGTGTGCAGCCTGAAGTCCTCGAACGTCACATGTGTAACTCTCGAGCTATGATTGAGCTATAGGTTTCGCCGAGGAACGTGTTTTCGTCCCACGCATTTTTTGGAATGCTGATACCTGCCTATTGACAGTACAAGAAAGACATTAGATCAAATTTCAGGCAAAAAAGAGACACCATTATTTGAGATCACGGCTGTTGGAAGATGAAATGGCCCATTCTTAGTCTTCGTTGATCATTCAGAGCCTGCCAGCTGAGTATATATTTCCTCGTGTTCTTATTGCTCCCTAAATAGTCGGGAAGAAAGGTGAGAACTAACACCATGTCTCCTAAACTCCAGCGATCCGCCCAAAATCTGCATGTTGTGTATGCTTGGCTCGGACGTTTCACCGAAACATGCTACCAGTTCTATGATGCTCACCCATAAAGCTCACTGAGTATACTACACACAGATTCGTCCTATTAAAATTCACGTGGTGCTGGGTACGATCCATTGTTTTTTTTTTTTTTTTTTTTTTTTTTTTTTTTTTTTTTTTTTTTTTTTTTTTTTGGGACCACCATTCATAGTTGTGTTCTGTGTCACTGACACTTCTTGTATTGGTTACTATGTTGTACTGCTTGATTTTAGTTTTATCTGAGAAAATCTTCTTTTTGTAGGTATCCTGAATCCTGAATACCACATAGCGTTTTATAGATACTGTATAGTTTGCTTATTTATCTAACACATTTAACTGCATTATTTCATTAAGGTATTAGAATTCTTGAATCTTGTTGATGTTTCAGTTCTCTGTTATTTATGATGTAGGCGAATTCATTAATTTGATATTAAATGTATTTGTATACCAACCTAATGTCTATTGCATTATATTCGTCTATAATATTTTTTTACTTGTTTCAGAGTGGTCATTGTGCTTATAATAACTCAAAATATTTCTCAAAAACAATTGTTCAGTAATTCAGAGTTAGTTATTTAACACAACTCAATTCTGGATTCTGTTTTATCTGTATTGACCATAGAGACGGATGGGAGGAGGGCAAGGACTGGGAGGGAATTTTACAATGACCTTTTGAATGAAGCATGCCCGGAGTCACCTGACGTGATTTCAGGAAACAGTAAAAGAAAAAACCGAAATATGGACTGTCGCACGAGAATTCGAACCCGCGACCTCCCGAATGCGAGGCCAGAGCATTACAGCACACCCACCAGTCTCGGTGATGAGTCATGAGGAACCAAAATATCCATCATCTTGAATCACATATTGGGCAGCCACACACAGCAATGTCTCGGGTAGGCCAATAGTGTATGTTTGTAGGACTTCTGTATCCACTTCTGATCTCAGCCGCGCTGTTATTAAAGGAGCCGATAGCAGAGTTTTGCAGGAGACATCGTGGATCTATTGCTGCAGAATAAGTGTGTTGGATTCTCCTAAGAAATACTTAAGACCTGGACACGGGGTAACTGACGACGATCTTAACCAAATAGTGTCTTGAAACTGACTTATCCTGTACTCAAAAATGGGCAGTCGAGGTCATAAAACAGCTGTCCTCGGATTCATCTAAAAACACTTTGACATTTCTTCTTGAAACTAATTCAAGCTTCAACTGCTTTCTTTTCTTCTGAGGAATGTGAAATAAATTTACCATGACTCTATAACTAGAAATCTTTCCGCAGGTATATATTATTTTCCCTCTGAGTGAGAAAATATTATGTGTTATTGTTTTTGACGTAAACATCATTCATGAACGCCTAGTAAACCATTTAAATTCAGTTAAGCTATTTTAGAATCAATTTATTATATTTCGGTAGATTTACGTAATATAACGAAGCTTACTTTTCGTTATTTTGTAGTGTTTTGGTCACTTATGTAATTCACAGTACTTGTAATTAGTATTCAGAAATTTCTTCATTATATAAAATTAATTTAAGTCCAGTTTAATTAATACTAGGTATTGATAGTTAGTTGTGTAGGAAATTGATAATGTTAGGTAGTTTGGTTCGCAGAGTTATTTGTTGTGGAGGTGGTGCCTTATTTATGAAATGCTAATTTCTTATTTTGCAAGCAAAACAGACGGAGCGATTAGCCAACCACGCCTCCTGCAAGTCGCGAGGAAATCATGCATCGACCAGACCTAGACTTGTCCATTGAATTACGTAGCAACTGCTTGCTCTGTTTTAGGAGTCAGGTTTTACCACAGTGTGCGAGAATTATTAATGAGCGAAGTATCACGGTATTATGGCGTAGATACTCAGAGGAGCTATATAGGGCAGTACAGTACAGTACAGTACACGTATCATCATATACGCAATATTTAATGTTATTTACCATGTGGGGGAACGATAAAGCTTATAACCAGTATGTGAATAGACAGTTTTAAGCAGTACCCAGTAATTATTAACAAGTATTTATTAACAATAAACAGCATTTCTTTTAGTAAGCAATTAGATCAGATGCATTTATGTCTGTTTGTGAAAGTATCAACAAACATTTCGACTAAACAGTAAAATTTAAATCAATATTTCGTAAATCATCATTTAATTAAGAAGTTAAAATTATTTATTTGGAATACCATCTACGGAAGTCGGTGGCAAACATAGACTCATTTTAATACTATTTAAACAACCTGTTTGAAAACTCTATTGCAGAACCCGGGAGAATCAATATGATATACTCCGCAACTTAATAATTAAGTTTTCAATAACACTGATATTCAAATGATGAAGAATAGGAAAGGGGATAGAATTCTTTTTGCTACTTTATGTTATCATCAATTATCTTTTTTTTTTTTTACTTCTGGCTTTACGCTTCATCGACGTCGAGATCATTAGAGGCGGTATGGCACAGGGTACAAGGAACGGGAATGAATTCGGCCATGGCCTTTTGAAGGAAAAAACTCGGCATTTTCCTGAAGTGATTTGAGGAAACCAAAATCTGGATGCCCGGACGGCGATTCAAACCGGCGTCCTCCCGAATGCGAGGCCTGAGCGCTATCAGCAATTATCATTTCAAACAACAATTATTTACTTAACTAACTTACATTATTCTTCGAAGAGTGTGAATCTTTTTTCGCAAATTAATTGTTCATCTGGCTGGTTACATATATCTTAAAGGGCGTTTTACTGGATTTCTTCTGGGTATCATGGAATAACACTAACAATAAAAAATTGCTTTATGATTACCAGGTGGGTGTGGCTGGTGACAGCGTTCCAATGAAGAACGGATTATATGGCTCTATCGACTATCATCTTGTGCACAGTCGGGTCCTGCTGCACAAGAAGTTCTCGCAAACAGACTTTTCTTTACTAGTGGATTTTAACAGAGATCATAACAACGCCACTCACTCGAACAACAGTCGTAATTCATCGCACAGTCGTAAAACCACTTACAGTCCTGCCAACAGTAAGCAAAGTTAAGGTCCCACTGTCGTTCCAAAAATAATAACTATTATTTGTTCTTTATAATTATTTTATGCTGTAATGTTTGCTGAAATTGTGACTTAATAATAACACAAATTATATAGATTTTTACAGTTGACAGTAGTAAATACAATACATTAACATAAAAACAACCTCTTAAGCTGGGTTCCCACGCCGCGTCCCTCAGCGCCTATTAAGGGACGCCTCTCGTCGCATATGCTAGCAAGTACGGCGCGTCTCGACCCACCGCCAGGCGGTAGAAGATGAAAGGCGCGTCCTGCCTACCGTGCGCCATAGGAACGGACCTTTACATATATCCCAAGCCTAGTATGTAATGTTAAGTACAGATGGTTGGGGGGGGGGGGACTCGTCCAGCTAACCCTGCAACCTCTTCTCTGTAAACCAGTCTGGTGTCTAGCAACAGAGACTTTTCCTAGAATCCTCCGCAGACAATCGACAGAGGATCAAGTGTAATGGCCCACACTCTCCTTGTTGAAGATAAGCACGAATACGCGACATCTCCTAATATCATTCATTACAAACTAGTTTCTAACTATACATTCCGTATCTCGACAGGAATACGAGCGTAGTTGCATCCTACATCTGTTTCAAACTCATGTAGATTGGAGTTCTACTTGTCTTCTTCTGCATTTATGTTTACGAAACACTTAAATCAGCACTTCGTTTGTATACTAAATTAAAGCTTATTTATATGAAAAACCTTACTCGCAAATATATAAATATATATATATATATAAGAATACAAGCGAACAGAATCTGTGGTGTCACCGTAAATTATAGAATAAAACATTATAGATGTATAAAAAACCCTACAATTTGAAATTATGGTAACACTATGCGGACTATAATCGTAACTAAATTTGTAGCTCGGTGACACACATTACAGTGCACAGTCTGCTCTGACTAGAAGTGAGGACATTCACTTTCCGTAAGTAACATTAAACAAAACTAGTTTAGGAGTCAATGTGGATACTCTCATATCACAAAAATGCGTAGTGGTTCAGGAAGATCGCGTCTTTGGTTACATAAATAAAAAACGGATAAAAAATAATAATACAAATCGTATATAAAATTTAAACTAAATTATAACTCAACTGAGTCCATTCAAGATTCCTTAGATTTATTATAATTGTCCCACATAAGAGACTGGCAGAAGGAAAAAGAATAATTTTTCATTTATTGACCTATTGTTCTTATGAAACACGATATAGTCTATTACGAATATTTGGTGATCACATCTTAAGCAACAATAAGTTCCTTGTAGCAGCCTGAATTTTTTTTTACTGTAACAACACACAGTAACGTAAAAATATTGATATAAAAGTACGAAATCTATGCAGATTACTGTCATACTTCTATTGCTTTATCGCTATATAATACGAATATGATATTTCTTTCATTTCATCGGTTTGTCTTTTTAAGTCTATTCCTGAAACATAAGTGAGCAAAAAACAGCAAAAGTGTCCTACCAGTAATAACCACCAGATATTGGTGGCAGTAATATTTTTTCTGATCTTAAGCCTTTACTCGTGGCCACCTGTCGAAATTGACGAATCTTTTGTAGTGTTATGGGCAAATAATGACAGAAGTGATGCGGGGATAACAAACCACAGCTTATCTCAACATAGCATGGAAAATCCATTTGAGTTTTATCTTGTACATAGATTATACATGGGAACGAAAGCACTTGAATTCACTTGCGCGATGAATAACAGTTTGTTGAAACGGCGTATGCAGTTATCTCCTCCGCCATAGATAAGGGAAATAGTTTTATTCCCTAGCGATAAGGCGAAAACGTACGACCGAGCGAGGTGGATGAGCGTTAACGCACTGGCCTCATATTCTGAAGGACGCAGGTTCGATACACGTCTGGCCATCCAGATTTCGGTTATCCATTTTTTCCTGAAATCACTCCAAGCGAATGCGGGGACGGTTCCTTCAAAATGGCAATGTCCGAATTCCTTCTCGTTACGTGCCCCCAATCCTTTCCCGCATCTAATCAATTCGACGACGAGGAAGCTGAAAATCATTAAAAAAAGCAACCTGTGTTGGCAAACTGTGTTGGCAGTATGTTTAAGGAGATATAAAAGTTACAGGTTAATCCTTACATATACGTATTAAAGTACGGACTCTTTCAGGGCCCAATGGAAATAACAGAATTTAAGAAAAAAATCAAAATCACAGTAGTATATAATTAAGGGACCGAGACCTTTGTCTTGGGGAGTCACTGGAAGTGTTATGATAATTATTTCCGTGAGTTTGATTTACTCGTTTGTAATCCTGTAGTAAAAAATAACTCCAAACCGTACAGAATTTATTTGTATGGTTTTTTACACAAGAACGGTACTTACATATCCGGGAACTGAAGTTGTTGAACCACAAAAGTTTCTTTTCATTGTACTTATATCTTTGATAAAAAGCGATTATCTCCGATAACATTTATAATAAAAATTCACAAAACATTGAATGACAGACGGTCCAACGAAACTATTTTCTCCTTTCTTTTTTTTAATCTCTAAATATACGTTGCAAATAAAAAGATATATATAACTAATTCCTGTGATCTTATCCCTTGTGTCACTGGGACTCAAATACAGTCATGGCAGTAGAATTTAACTACAGTTGAAGATTAGGGGGGAAAAAGTAGGTAAGTTTATTTTTATAAAACTTGAGAAAAAGCAAGTTATGTTTAAAATGTTATGACATTAACATATCTGCATGTACAATAATTTTGATTTCTAAAATAAAACTTCTTAAGTTCAGGAAACGAGAAATCAGAGCTTTTGCCATCCAGTTTCTAGTTATAATGAAGAAATCTTCCGAAATATGACTAACGTCTCTCTGTAAGTGAAAAAGAAGAGAGAGAAAAGAAACCAGAAAAGTCTAGTGAAATAGATACAATTATACCGTAATATTGTGATATCTACGCTGCGAAAGTACTCACATCACTGAAGTTTAGTAGTGGGACAACTGAATGAAGAAATTTACAGCACCAGGATGGCAAAACTTCATCAGGCTTTGTAAATTTTTAATTTTTATCCTGGAAACCGTCAGGAGACCTAGAATAAAGAAGGAAAATGTTCAAAGTATATTGCGAAAAAATGAATATCACTAAACTATTGTGCAATATACATGTTTTCTGAAGTTTAACATATCATTATAAGCTGGAGTGAAAAATTCAAACAGGCCATCCTCCTACGGATGACCATCGAGGTGTTCTCATGATACCCGTTTACATCCTACTTGGTACGTCGTGCGATAATACAGCAAGAGGCTGTAGCTGGGCGCATCAGATATTACTTTAACAGACTGTTTTGAAAAGGCATCTTGGATCGTACTTTGAGCCTAATACCATTCTTTAGTCCAACACCATTTCTTGGGTAAAGCTGACGACAGTGAAAGGGGGTTGTTTACATCTGGATGCTTTTACCATTTCTATGAAAGCTTCAGGTGTTTGTATCATTGCTTTTACTTTCCATAATCCAACATTTTTATCGCACTATAAGTATTGATGGTCAAGCATAGGAAATGTAATTTTGATATTCTTCAGACCACCAATTTGATTGAGAGTTACATAATGGAAGAAGCGGAAGACGATGTAGTTTTTATTTTGCCCACCGGCTGAATAACAAAATATTGCGAGATCTGCGGTGTCTTCTACAAAGACATGAGTGATGAAATGAAACTGAAATGAGGCCACTTCATTCTGGCAATTTTTTTTCAATGTATTCTGGATAAACATAAAACAAATGATTCACCCGTTGGAAGAACATGGTTATTGAACGGATATATGAACAGTTAAGGTTAATAGTAAACGTCTTTGATTGCTATATTTGGCAGGAATACATTTTTTTACAAAGTCTACGTAGATAGCCACCTTCTTTTTATTTTTCCTTTCCTGCACTTTAGAATTCCTTTTCAGGTCGTGAAACGCTAGAGCCTTTTTTGTCGTTAATCGATCGCTCTGCATCTTATCTTTCTCCATTATCAAAGTTTTAACTTTTGCTGTGAATGCATCGCACTCACCACAAGTGTCTGCACGAGGATATTCAATCGAAACAATGAATTTCATTTTGATAATCATTTGGTATGTGTCATAAGACACAATCGTTGTAGCATGGATTTCATTAAAAAGGTTGTACATTTTCTTTATATTTAGATGTTCTGGCAAGTAGGTTTTCTTGGATTTCTTGAGGCTGTAGTGGCTATCACGAATCCTGAAACATCTAATGTGATTCTCAATCATATTCGAGATGGTCTTATCTAGTCGCCTGTGTTTTATATTACCCGTTTTATTCATAGAAGCAGATATTAGAGCTTATTTTGCGGTGCGCAAAACGCTTTCGCACATACCTGAACGTCTGGAACTACCGTCGCCTCTCGACCAACGCGAACTCGGCCTTCTCTGTGACAAGGGCATAACCGTAATCAACCCCAAATACCTATTCGGTTCATCGTGAGATTTTAGGCCATTCAAATGGCGTAATATTTCTTTCATTTCTGTCTCTTTCACTTGTAATGCTGTAACAGTCAAATAGTTTGCAATTGCAAGGAAGACAAGCTTTAGTTTCTTATTTACCTCTGACATCCGTCCAGTCATCTTCCGATTTTTCGCTTCACCGGAATAGATGGATGCCCATCACACATTCGAAGCATACAGCTCACATCACAACATTAACCGTATGGATGAACTCAAACAATACTTCAAAAAACTGGAGAGAAACACAGAAAACAACAAAAATATACTTGTACAAAGCGCTACGATGCCGTTTGCGCTGGCCCCTCGTGGCCTTCTGCTTCACCACTGACTTGCTTACTTCTTTCCCGTGTGCGCTTGACTTCCCTGGTTCTGTCCCCTTCAGCAAACTGTCAATGCTAATATCTCTTGACTTGCTTAATTTTTGTCCTGTTCCAGCTTCTCCACTGATGCGCATGATAATTGTGAATCGAGCTGTAACAATAACTCAATTTCGGAAAAAATTGACTTCACTGGTGATTTCCCCCCCCCCCCCCCCCGAGTTTGCATCACAGTACAGAAATTCATAAGCAAATTACTTTCAATGCCAAAATATCGTTATCTAACCTCTATGTTAACTACATGATACATCGTAAGCCCTTGACAGACCATTGTAAATAGCAAACTGCATACAAAGTGGGGATACCTCATTTCGTTTTAGTCTTAGTCGTAGCACGTTACCTGTTGTTTTATTGGTGATGCGTAGCAAGAGTCACTTGCTAGCTGCATGTCCCATGTTTGACGCGACAGTAATCTCAAACTTTTTGCACCGGCTAGGAAAATTAGTAGATCCTTCTTTCACTAGGTTTCTATGCAGGAGCAGAGCGCCAACCCCACCATGATAAAGTACGTTATTAGACTTCTCTCTCTCGGTAAAATGTTTTGTGGTAGCGCTACTCAAATTTTGGTAAACTGTTTATCAATGTTCAGAACTGTTATATTGGTGTAATTTTTAGTAGTTCTAAAGTAGAATAGTAATATGAGTAGTAGGACCAGCTTTTTGCTTTGGATAAATTGTACTATGATATTAGAAGGGAACTGATCAAAACTTCCCTGCAAGATGGCTTTGGATTCATTAAACGGGTAATAGTGATCTTCATAAACTTACTGTAACCTACTCGTACATCCCATCCGGTGTTCGGTGATTCGCAACCTAGGGCCATTACCGGGTATTAAAACATCCAGTGTTTCGCAACCTACGTAATAAAAGTCGATATCGGTCTTTCGCAACCTGTGAAGCAGGTAAAAAAAACAAAATTTTTGGTTATTTCTTGAAAAATTTGTTCAACTGTCGAGAACTACGCGAACAATCAATAAAACATCATCCTATAAAACATCGTCATATACAATGAAGAGCCAAAGAAACTGGTACACCTGCCTAATATCGTGTAGGGCCCCCGCGAACACGCAGAAGTACTGCAACACGACTTGGCATAAACTCGGCTAAGGTTTGAAGTAGTGCTGGAGGGAATTGACACCATTCATCCTGCAGGGCTGTCCATAAATCCGCAAGAGTACGAGGGGGTCGAGATCTCTTCTGAACGGCACGTTGCAAGGCATCCCAGATATGTTCAATAATGTTCATTTCTGGGGAGTTTGTTGGCAAGCGAAGATGTTTAAATTCAGAAGTGTGTTCCTGGATCCACTCTGTAGCAATTCTGGACGTGTGGAGTGTCGCATTGTCCTGCTGGAACTGCCCAAGTCTGCCGGAATGCACATTAGACGTGAATGGATATTGGTGATCAGCCAGGATGCGTACGTACATGTCACCTATCAGAGTCGTATCTAGACATATCAGGGGACCCATGTCATTCCAAATTAACACGCGCCACACCATTACAGAGCCTCCACCAGCATGAACAGTCCCCTGCTGACATGCAGGGTCCATGAATTCATGAGGTTGTCTACATACCCGTGCACGTCCATCCACACGATACAATTGGAAACGAGATTTGTCAGATCCAACATGTTTCCAATCATCAACAGTCCAATGTCGGTGTTGACGGGCCCAGTCGAAGCGTAAAGCTTTGTGTCGTGCACTCAGCAAAGGTACACGAGTGGGCCTTCGGCTCCGAATGCCAATATCGATGATGTTTCGTTGAATGGTTCCCACTCTGACACTTGATGGCCCAGCATTGAAATCCGCAGCAATTTGCGGAAGGGTTGCACTTCTGTCACGTTGAACGATTCTCTTCAGTCGACGTTGGTTCCGTTCTTGCAGGATCTTTTTCCGGCCGCTGCTATGTCGGAGATTCGATGTTTTACCGGTTTCCCGATATTCACGGTGCACTCGTAAAATGGTCGTACGGAAAAATCCCCACCTCATCGCTACCTCGGAGGTGCTGTGTTCCATCTCTCGCGCGCCGTTCAAATTCTCTTAAATCGTGGTTACCTGCCATTGTAGTAGTAGTAACCGATCTAACGCCTACGTTAGATACCTGTTGTCTTATATGGGCGTTACCGAACGCAGTGCCGTACTTTGAGTGTTTACATATCTTTGTGTTTGCATACGCATACCTATACCAGTTTCTTTGTCTCTTCAGTGTAAAATACAGATTTGATGCTACCTCAGGTTGACTCTTACTCTGGTCGAAATATCCATTTCCAAGAGTATCACCGTTGATCGATTGCTCGACACATATATTATTGGAAACGACATGGTGAAAACTGATAACTTACGTTGTTTGATAATGTGTTGATGAGTAGACAGGCGAACAGAACTATGATATCGTGTTTACGTTCTGTGGGTTGCGAACCACCGTACGACTCCTTGTTTACTTGGGTTGTGAAATACCGGATCAATCTGACCGCTGAGAACAATAGCAGGTTGCGAATAACCGCACGCCCATCCCATCTCATAGCCCACTGTCTTCCCGTTATGGTTATGAAAGTATCACCTTGGAGAAGAATTCCAATTAAGGTAAAGACGGAAATAATACGATAGTAGAATTATAAAAAGAAAGACGAACAGTGATGAGAGCAAGTATATAGCTTTGTAAAAAGGGGTTAACAATTCGCGACGAATTAAACGAGTTTCATTACTGGTAGGGTACGTTTACAGAGGCACCTTGAAACTGTAGGAACAGGTCGTAAAGCAACTCAAATAAACCAGTTATCAAATTTTTATGTTTAAAGAGAAACAATAGTGATATAAGTTGCGGAACACACAACATGCATTCTCAACACACATTTCGTAATTTTTGCCGTATTCGTATTCGAGTCTATTTCCTAGGTCTAAGAAAATTGTCTGCGCATTGCTTTTTACTACAGTGCTTCTACCGCACAGTATCTACCTTATAAATATTAACCAAAATCGAGAAAATCGAATGTCCTATCACCCTGTAATTACTTTTATTTGATACGTTCGTGCATTGAACCGTTCCACCAAGGTAATTGTGCAATATGGTGCAATTAATTTTTAGTTTCCTTCTGCGGGTAAAGTAAGGTATCATCTCGCGTGTTTCGTACGAAGTTTTCTACTCTTTTCATTTATCTGTTAAATATCAGCAAAACACAATAGCAGAGTATTTTGTAATTGTTCAAGTATCTTGGCCATCCTTTGTTAAGTACAATCCGATCCCAGAACATTGATAAATGCCTCTGATAATTTATAGAATATACTATCAGCAGACATTTGCGTCACTAAACATGCGACGTGAAAATGAAAACAAGCAACGATC
Source organism: Vandiemenella viatica (assembly GCA_031002005.1). NCBI lineage: Eukaryota > Metazoa > Arthropoda > Insecta > Orthoptera > Morabidae > Vandiemenella > Vandiemenella viatica. Next base: position 374,953,356 of record CM061920.1, read on the forward strand.
CTCAAATTTCTTCACAACTGCTACCTTCTGTAGAATCGAATGACGCTAATGTACCATAAGATGATTAACACTACCTTGTCTCTATGAAATAACGCCTTCGAAATATTACTCAATATTTTTGTGTGTGTACGGAGATATAGGCGTATAGCAAAAGGATCATGTTTTTAATTTATTCCTTCAGCTACCGATTAAAAATGGAATATTCACTACTTAAAGAGCCAGCACTGAGCGCATTTCAGGTATTTCCCCCCAAACCATTTTCGAATAGTTTCAAAAATAAATCACGCAGTTCTTCATTTGCGTGTCTGTCTATTCTGTTCACACTGAGCATCAGATTTTAAGGAATTAAAATGAAACAAAATGTATCTAATTATTCTGTGAATGTATTATCATGTCCTTTGACTCGAAGTTCATCTAACCAGACTAATAAAAATGAGTGAATATGACTGATATAATTATTTTTGATCTTAATTATCTCATAATAATTGTTTGTTAGGAATTGTCCCCGCCATGTGAGGAACTGGTCCTAACTTTTAACACGCTCCAGAAGATGCAACTAGCTGACACTGATATCATGGTCAGTTTTGATTTCGTTTAGTTGTTTATTAGGGTTCATTTAAGTTACACAGCTTTTTCGCCGTCTTTTTGTGCATAACATCGTACTCCTCTTCTTATTTACATTTATGTCACCTATGATTGGAAATTTTTCTAACAGACGGATGCCGTCGCCTGTGGTTGTCAATAAGTTTAAGGAGGACTTCGAGGAGAAACCACTCTAAGTATTTATCCTAAAGCCGACTTGTTTCTATCATTACGAGGAAGACATTTTTTGCCTTTTGGCCCCGTAGTATCATAGTCTTAACGAATTCAGGGTCTATCTCAAGAGAATTCATCCGAACATCCAATGCAGGATAAAACTAAAGGAGCGGGGCAGTCTGCCATTCCTCGAAATTTTTATCCTACGGAGAACAAATGAAACTCTTCCTTACAGTGTGTCCTGAAAATCGACACCGTTACTGACATGCCAACAATTTACACCCTCTCACACAGATGGACAAACATCTTCGCTCAGCAGAGTGATCACTTCGGTAGAAGGTCCCAAAATGTAGAGCCAGAAGATCAACCAAGGACTCTGGCCTTCATCCCGTAGTCTGGTAATATCTTCTAAAAAAATAGGCATGATACTGTCCTGACACGGAATCAGAAGCCAAACATTCTCTTGGCATTCTTCTTCCGGGATTTCTATCATCCCCGGAGTGCGGGGAAATTCTTGCATTTCTGTATCTCCTTCCATTTATTTATTTATCTGCTGTCATTTATCTAGCTGTCGTCATTGGACTTGCCGGGTCCTTTTGCAGCAGCTTTTTCAGCTATAATTCTTTATTTTCCAATTTTACTGGCCATCGGGTGGTATTTTTAAGCTGAGGGTGGGTACCCAACTGTTTGATGAGTGGGTTGTTGTGGTACGAAGATTGTTGATACAGTTCATAGCTGCAGCTGGGAAACGGTCATTTAACAGAGGGAGTCCACTAATGCGATGTAGTAGTGCTGTGGATGTATCCCTCGGAAGTTTGTAGGCAAACCTGATTGCCTTGTTTTGGATTCTCTGAAGCGATATGAGGTTAGATGGAGCAGTGTTACCCTACACAGGAGCAGCATATTAGTGTATTGGTCTAACCATAGTTGCGTACAGTGTGGTGGCTGCGTCTGAGTGCAATGGAGATTCAGGGTTGAGTACAGGGTAGAGCTGTCTCATCCTGCCTATTGCTTTCGCACGTGTGTTGTTGACATGCTCTTTCCAGGTGAGCCGTTTGTCGATAGTTATGCCTAGGTAGAGCGCGGTTGAGGTCCACATTATGCTTGCTCCTAATAACTTGACAGGCTGAAGGGGCGGTACTCTTCTTTCGGTAACGATGATTACTTGACTTTTAGAGGAGCCAAAAATTGTCACTGCATGCAACGGAAAGGAAATTGCAGCGATCGCGATAGCGAGCCTTTTCCATCGGGGACCGAGTGACAGAAGCGATATTAAGCCACAACCAGTGCGAGTTGGATGGGAGGGGGAAGGAACACGATGCTATTTAGCTGCGTCAAGGCCCGAGGAAGACATTGCAGTTCTGGCTGTAGCAGCAAGCACACATTACCAGAAGATGCCATCAGAGAATGCTGTCAAAATCTTGTCTTTATACAATACTATCCCGTGGAGATTGTATAATTTAACATAAGTTTATATGGTCATTCAGGTTAAAAGTAGAGACCATAAAGCATTACAATAGACAATTGATTATCTTCGTATGTTTAAATGTAAAAATCAATGATCCCGTGATGTTATCGCCGAATTGCGACGGTATAGTTGCATTACAAAAGGCTCTAAATTAGCCAACTGAAAATTAATGTTGAAAAAGAAAAACGTATGAACTTGTAATTACTACCCTTCACAACTGTCACCCATATTGTAAATTCGCTGAGCTGGACAAACACAACATTCCAGATAAAAGAACTACCGTTGCAAAGACATATTTTAACACATTCTAAACATGTATCTGTACTCCAATCCTTATCTCGAAACGTTTGAACAGTGTCGTAATATCTGATTATAAACGTGAGAGATCAAACGTTTATTTACTCGACAGCTATATCACTCTGACAATTTATTTTCTTTCTCAGATTAATCTAAATCAGTTCCACTCATTAAAAGTTTTATAATTTTCCAATCATGTAATTACTAGTGAACTGTAGGTGATAAAATTCTCAGTCGATAAGCAGAATGTCAGTCACAAGAGGTGATATAAGAAAGTTCGCAAATGTTAGGGTCCATTCTTTGTTAAAACGGAAAATGTTGGTAAATTATTATTATCATTATTCTGGTCTTCAATTCTGTGTACAATCAATTACCATCGTGTCGTTGAAAACTTCGTCAACATCTTTGGTATCAATGGACACTGGACTCTGCCATGTATCTGCAGTTTTGTGAAACTGCAATTCCCTTATTCTGGTGTAATTTATGTTGTTTTAGAACCTTACCTAGCACCTTACATTCTTACTCAGGTGCTTGCATTTGACTTAACAGGAAACTTGTAACAAGTTAACACAGATGTCTTTGAGTTCCACACAGTTCCAACCACGACGTTCCGTTTCATTCATGCTCTTTTTTTCTTCTGGCTTTTCCGCCTCTTTTTCTTCGAGACGAGATGAGGGAGAGGATCAGTGTCAAGGGACGGGACAGAATGGCGCCATTCCTTTTTAACGGAACCATCTCTGCAATCACTTGGAGCGATTTAGGAAAATCTTGGTATTTTAACTTTCAGGTCTAAGAAATGACAATCAAGTTTGTACAATCTTTACACACCAGAAACTTAGAAGAACAAAATAATAGAAGTACCTCGTGTCCTTAGGGTGTACGTACTTGGAGGTATGAACAAGATAGGTTGTGTGACATAATCCATGTATGTAATAGCACACTTTCCAAAAAAACTTGGTCATTATTACTATCATATATGATATCTATTTCACAATTATGCGTGCAATAAAGACTTATAAGGCAGCTAACAGATTTAGTTCTGTGAACATGACGTACACTGATGAGCCTGGTGGCCTCTTGCTTAATAGCGTGCTGGTCCACCTTCGGAAAGTAATACAGCAGCGATTAGGGCATGGCATGGATTAGAAAAGTCCTTGGTAGATTTTCTGAGGTATCTGGCAGTAGATGTCTACGCACAGGTCGCTTATATTACTGGCCGGTGGTTTTTGGGAACGGATATATGTCCGATAGAGTCCCAGATGTGTTATATCTGGTTGCAATCAGGCGAATTTAGTGATAAAGAGAATGAGCGATCACTAACATGCTCCTCAAACCACTTTAACACGATTCTGACCGTATGACACGTACAATTATCCTGGAATTTGCTATCGCTGTCCTGGAAGACATGAAGCATGAAGGAAAGCAATAATTTTCACGTAGTCCACACGTATTACCTCAAAACTAGTTTCATCTTGATCCTTGGCTGTCCGGGTGGCTCCGCGTCATATTTCTTGTAGCCGACGTTTTGACCCTCATTCTGTGGTCTTCTTCCAGGGCAGAACTCTGGCCGCGAAAGCCTGCGATTAGTTTCAGTTTGCTTCACTCCGGAAGGGGTAGGGCCGTCATCGGAGGTAGATAGATAGATATGTTCACTTTGATCCCATTGAGAATAATCTCGGGGATGTGGAACAGTACATACACTTATTAGTAATGTCAATATTACTATATAATTGATAATATTATTATATATTGACAACAAGTTAGCAACAACCCATTAGTATAACCAATATCTCCTGTAATCTACAAATACAATCCCGAGTTAATTAATACTTATTATGTGCAACAGTGTATACACTTGTTACTAGCATCTAATAACCAGTTATTTTCTTACCAACCAGTTACCATGATACGTTTCACTGTAATTTGTGACTACATATTATATTATGTTAGTTGCTATTTATGTGGAACAGTACACACACCTATTAGCAATATCAATTATATTACCAACAACTCATAAGCAGTCAATTACTTAAAAACCTGTTAATATGATAATTTTTCACAGCAGTTTTTGAGTGCATGCTATCCCATGTTAGTTACTATATATGAGTGAAATTTTGTAAACAGTGTAATTAGTTCATTTGTCAAAAGTTTCAACAGAAAGAAAAACCATATATCATTTTACTAATTTTGGATAATTTTGTCACCTTCCCCTTCCATACAACATATATACTATTTTATCAGTCATTCTTAGTTACCAAATTCCAAGAAGAAAATTCTTTCACAGAGTAAAATGGGTTCTGAAGCAGAAACTCTTTCAGTTTGGACTTAAAGTAGTTGGGTTTTTGAAGATAACATTTAATTTCTGTTGGTAATACATTGAATAAGGAAGCTCCAGTAAATGTTAACCCTTTCTGTACAATTGATAGTGATTTGTAATCCTTGAAAATATTATATTTATTCCTAGGATTATGGCTATGTATGTCAGCATTAAGATTGAAGTGTTCAGGATTTTCTACCACAAATGATAGCACAGAGTATACTTTGCTAAATCTCTTACGGCCCAACCTGCGTACTCCACTACCCAACAAAACTATCTGCCACTAAGAGGATAACACCTGCCAGCCTCCAAGGGACAAGCTGAGGACTTGGGAATACTGGAAAAAGAAAGAAAGAAGACATAAGAGTTGATTCTAGCACCCAGACCGTTGGAGTTGGGGAGGCGATAACCAAGCAACAATCGACACAGGACATTATAACGAAACCTAACACGAATGTACCACAAAAATGCAACCCTACCGAAATTTATAAAAGATGCGAAAAGGCAATGCGACTGGCAAGACTAGAGGAAATGTCACTCCTCACAATTGCACTAAGGTACTTAGAACAGGACACAGCAAAGGCGGTCCATAACATTTCTGGTTCTGTAAGCAATAGATAGAATGCAATTAAAAGCAGCAAATCTTCCCACAAGTCCAGTACATCTTATGGAGCTCGTTTTAGAAGTGTTTGACAGAAGAGAAGAAGAATTTGACCTTGAAGATTTGTACAGGCAATTAGTGATAACACATTTAATTTAATTTAATTTAATTGCAATGGAGCACAGGCTCCGGTGGCAATTTCCCTACACAGCTATCTTCCCCCTATCCTGCACCCACCTACATTCGCCCTCTACAAATTTTTTCTTTAAATTCCTTCAAAGTTTTCGGTATATTATTCATCGTTTCTCTTGGTAACTCATTCCAATCCCTGACACCCTTACCTAAAAAAGAGAATCTTCCTACACCCTTGTGCCTGAAATCGAGTGCCAGCTTGTGGTCATGGTCATCTTTTCCCTTCCATGCACTACTTTTCATACCTACTGCAATATCTTTCCATGCCTCATCACCAGTATATGCCCTGTACACTCCCATGACCCTCCTCATCCTCCTCCTGTCTTGCAATGAATCCCATTCCAGCTCCTTTATCATATCCGTCACTGATTGCATTCTGCGATAATTTCCAGAAACAAATCTAGCAGCCCTTCTTTGCACCCTCTCCAACTCCTGTATTTGATACGTAAAATGAGGGTCCCATACTACACTACCATATTCGAGCAATGGTCTGACCAAGTTTTGTAACCCAATTCCTTGACTTCTCTCGTACATCCCCTCATAACTCTCTCCAACAAGTGCAGAACTCTGAAACCTTTTCCTACCACCTGTCCTATGTGTCCTGCCCAGTTAAGTTTGTTATCAAAAGTAATTCCAAGATATTTGCATTTCAAGTCTTCAGCAAGCAATTCTTTCCCCACCATATATTCATAATTAACCTTTTGTTTTTTTATTTGTGTATCTAATAAGCTGACTCTTCTTTGCATTATCTTCATTCCATGTTTACTAACCCAATTAGATATCCTGTCCAGATCACCCTGCAACTGTTTACAATCCTCTATCGTTTTGATTCTTTTATACAGCATTATGTCATCTGCAAACAATCTAATTTCAGATAGTAAACAGGCAACACAATTATTCATTAGAATAATGAATAGCAATGGTCCCAATACGCTACCCTGTGGCACACCCATTTTTACTTCCACTTCTTTTGATACTACATTTCCTACCCTAACTTTCTGTTTTCTACCTTTTAAAAATTCTTCTACCCAGCAAATCACTTTCTTATCCACTCCAATGGTTTTTACCTTATTTACTACCATTTTTATGGCTTACTCTGTCAAACGCCTTAGACAGATCTAGTGCTACACTATCAATTTGGCCTCCCTTGTCCATTTCATCTGAAATATCTTGCATATATCCCACCAACTGAGATTCGCATGAATATCCTTGCCTGAAACCATGTTGCCTGCTTGAAAACCAATTACGTTCCTCACATATATTTCTGATGTGGTTGCATATCAATCTTTCCATTAATTTACCTACCACTGATGTCAAACTGATTGGCCTGTAATTCTCAACTCTATTCTCACCCCTCCCTTATGTACCGGTACTACTATTGCACTTTTCCAGTCCTGTGGTAAGCAGCAAGTGTCTAGACTCAATTTAAATAATATTTCAAGATAAGGTACAATGTCACATCCGGCTATCTTTAAGATATCTGTAGTAATATTATCTTCACCAGCCCCTTTATGTTTTTTTCAGCTTTCTTATTTCCTTCATGATTTCCTCAGGATGGATATCAAATTTTTTTACTATCGTCATTTCTAATTGTGTTGTTAAGCTCGTTCTCCGAATTAGACCCTCCTGTTTCTGATTCATTTTCCCTAATGCTTTCTCTGAACCAGTTACTTAAAATCTCTGCCTTTTTCAAATCGTCAGTAACTTCTTCTCCATCCTTATCT
>CM061920.1:374961710-374994953 GCA_031002005.1 Vandiemenella viatica
CCCCAATCCTTTCCCGTCTTTAAAGACCTCGCTGTTAGATAGGCGTTAAGCAGATAAAAAAAAAGGTTGAGCCGACAGCAGAGTTTTGGAGGAGACATCGCGGATCTAATGCTGCAGTATAAGTGTGTTGGATTTTCCTCAGAAATACTTAAGACCTTGACATGGGGTAACTGATGACGAAATTAACCAAATAATGTGTTGAAATTGACTTATCCAGTTCCCAAAAATGGGCAGTCGAGGTCACAAAACAGCTGCCCTCAGATTCATCTAAAAACACTTTGACATTTCTTCCTGAAACCAATTCAAGTTTCAACTGCTTTCATTTCGTCTGAGGAACGTGACATATATTTACCGTGACTCTACAACTCGACATTTTTGTGCGGGTATATATTATTTTCCCTCTGAGTGAGAAAATATTATATGTTATTGTTTTTGACGTAAAATCATTCATAAAAGTCTAGTAAACCTCTTAAATTCAATTAAACTATTTTAGAATCAATTTATTATATTTCGGTAGATTGCGTAATATAACGAAGCTTATTTTTCGATATTTTGTAGTGTTTTGATCATTTATTTAATTCACATTACTTGTAATTAGTATTCAGAAATTTCTTCATTATGTAAAATTGATTCAGGTTCATTTTAATTAATACTAGGCATTGATAGTTAGTTGTGAAGAAATTGATAATGTTAAGTAGTTTGGTTCGCAGAGTTATTTGATGTCGAGATAGTGCCTTATTTGTGAAATGATCATTTCTTATTTTGCAAGCAAAACAGACGGAGCGGTTAGCCAACCACGCCTCCTGCAAGTCGCGAGAAAATTATGCATCGACTAGACCTAGACTTGTAGATTGAATTACGTAGGAAATGCTTGGTCTGTTTTAGGAGTAAAGTTTTACTACGGTTTTCGAGAATTATTAGTGAGCGAACTACCACGGTATTATGGCGTAGATACTCAGAGGAGCTGTATAGGGCAGTACAGTACACTTATCATCATATACGCAATATTTAATGTTATTTAACATGTGGGGGAACGATAAAGCTTTATCATATAACCAGTATGTGAACAGACAGTTTTAAGCAGTATCCAGTAATTATTAACAAGTATTTATTAACAATAAACAGCATTTCTTGTAGTAAGCAATTAGATCAGATGCATTTATGTGTTTGCGAAAGTATCAACAAACATTTCGACTAAACAGTAAAATTTAAATAAATATTTCGTAAATCATCATTTAATTAAGAAGTTAAAATTATTTATTTGGAATGCTATCTACAGAAGTCGGTGGCAAACATAGACTCATTTTAATACTATTTAAACAACCTGTTTGAAAACTTAAATGTAAAAATCTATTTCAGAACCCGGGAGAATCAATATGATATACTCCGCAACTTAATAATTAAGTTTTCAATAACACTGATGTTAAAATGATGAAGAATAGGAAAGGGGATAGAATTCTTTTTGCTACTTTATGTTATCATCATTTTTTTTTTTTTTACTTCTGGCTTTACCCCTCGTTGACGTCGAGGTCATTAGAGGCGGTATGGGACATGGTACAAGGAACGGGAAGGAATTCGGCCATGTTTTTTTGAAGGAAACATCCCGGCATTTTCCTGAAGTGATTTGAGGAAACCATGGAAAACCAAAATCTGGATGCCCGGACGGCGATTCAAACCGGCGCCCTCCCGAATGCAGGGCCGTAGCGCTATCAGCAATTAGGGATTGTGCACAAACTACGTGGCTTGGTCCAGGGGGGGGGGAGGGGTTGGCTGGAAGGCTACGCTGGGCTACGTGGGGGAGGGGGGTTTCTGAGCCAGGCCACGTAGCTTTCCTTTCATAACATTTTTCATAATTAAAATGAGGAACAGAACTCACAACAGCATGTGAATATTTATTTCCGTCATTTAATTATCTTCGTATGTAATTTACAATAGTCTGACAAGAGAAAACAGTACAAAATGTCTTCTGGAATCAAAAGGGAAAAAAGCTACGTGCTACGTGGGGGGAGGGGGGGGGAGAGGCAAATGCCACGTAGGGCTACGTGAGGGGGGAGGGGAAGGGAGAGGGGGGGGGTTCACAGGAGGCCAAAATGGAACTACGTGGTTTGTGCACGCTCCCTTACCATTTCAAACAACAATTATTTTTTTAACTAACTTACATTATTCTTCAAAGAGTATAAATCTTTTTTCACAAATTAATTGTTCATTGGCTGGTTACATATATCTTATAGGGCGTTTTACTGGAGTTCTCCTGGGTATCGTGGAATAACACTCACAATAAAACAATGCTTTATTATTACCAGGTCGATGTTGTTGGTGGCTGTTGTTGGTAACAGCGTTCCAATGAAGAACGGATTATATGGCTTTGTCGACTGTCATCTTGTGCACAGTCGGGTCCTGCAGCACAAGAAGTTCTCGCAAACAGATTTCTCTTTACTAGTGGATTTTAACAGAGATCATAACAACGCCTCTCACTCGAACAACAACAACAGTCGTAATTCATCGCGCAGTCGTAAAACCACTTACAGTCCTGCTAACAGTAAGCAATGTTAAGGTCCCGCTGTCGTTCCAAAAACAATAACTATTATTTGTTCTTTATAATTATTTTAGGCTGTAATGTTTGCTGAAATTGTGACTTAATAATAACACTAATGATATAGACTTCTACAGTTGACAGTAGTAACTACAATACATTAACTTTAAAACAACACTTTCTGTTGGCTGTTTCCTCTTAAGCTGGGTTCCCATGGCGCGTCCCTTAGCGCCTGTTAAGGGACGCCTCTCATCTTTGCTGCATAAGCTAGCAGGTACGGCGCGTCTCGACCCACCGCCAGGCGGTAGAAGACGAAAGGCGCGTCCTGCCTACCACGCGGCGTGCGAACGGACCTTTACATATATCCCAAGCCTAGAATGTAATGTTAAGAACAGATGGTGGGGGGGGGGAGGACTCGTCCCGCTAACCCTGCAACCTCTTCTCCGTAAACCTATCTGGTTTTTAGCAACAGAGACTTTTCCTAGAATCCTCCGCAGACAATCGACAGAGGATCAAGTGTAATGGCCCACACGTTCCTTGTCGAAGATATGCACGAATACGCGACATCTTCTAATATCGTTCGTTACAAACTAGTTCCTGACTGTACATTCCGTATCTCGACAGGAATACGAGCGTAGTTGCATCCTACATCTGTTTCTAACTGATGTAGATTGGAGTTCTACTTGTCTTCTTCTGCATTTATGTTTACGAAACACTTAAATCAACACTTCGTTTTAATACTAAATTAAAGCTTATTTATATGAAAAACCTTACTCGCAAATATATATATATATATATAAGAATACAAGCGAACAGCATCTGTGGTTTCGCCGTAAATTATAGAATAAAACATTATAGATGTATAAAAAATCTACAATTTGAAATTATGGTAACACTATGCGGACTATAATCGGTAGTAAATTTTTAGCTCTGTGGTACACATTACAGTGTACAGTTTGATCTGACTAGAAGTGAGGAGATTCAGTTTCCTGAAGTAACATTAAACATAACTAGCTTAGGAGTCAATGTAGATAGTCTCATGTCACAAAAATGCGTAATGTTTCAGAAAAATCGCTTGTCTTTGGTTACATAAATAAGAAATGTATAAAAAATAATGATATAAATCGTATATAAAATTTAAACAAAATAATATTCAGCTGAGTCCATTCAAGATTACTTAGATTTATTACAATTGTCCCACATAAGAGACTGATAGAAGGAGAGAGAATAATTTTTCATTTATTGATGAATTGTTCTTTTGAAACACTATATATTACGAATATTTGGTGATCACATCTTATGCAACAATAAGTTGCTTGTAGTAGCCTGAAAATTTTTTACTGTACCGTAGCAACACACAGTAGGGTAAAAACATTGATATGAAAGTACGAAATATATGCAGATTGCTGTCTTACTTCTATTGCTTTATCGCTATATATATAATACGAATATGATATTTCTTTTATTTCATCGGTTTGTCTTTTTAAGTCTATTCCTGAAACCTAAGTGAGCAAAAAACAGCAAAAGTGTCCTACCTAGTGCTGCAAAAAAACGGTTTTTTTTTCTGGCTTAAAAAAAAAAACTCATTATGTAAGACATTATATGATTCAGTAAGACTTAAAACACACTTGTAAAATGTAAGTTCCTTAAATAAAACTATAATTTATCAAATAAATTGTTTTCTGAAGAAAAAAAACAAATTTAGAAAAAAAAACAAGGGTGCTAGGTTTTTTTTCATGTTTTTTTTTCAGTTTGCAACACTAGTCCTACCAGTAGTAACCACCAGATATTGGTGGCAGTAATACTTTTCTGATCTTAAGCCTTTACTCGTGGCCATCTGTCGAAATCGACGAATCTTTTGTAGTGCTATGGGCAAATAATGACAGAAGTGATGCGGGGATAACAAACCACAGCTTATCTCAACCCAGCATGGAAAATCCATTTGAGTTTTATCTTGTACATAGATTATACATGGGAACGAAAGCACTTGAATTCACTTGCGCGATGAAAAACAGTTTGTTGAAACGGCGTATGCAGTTATCTCCTCCGCCATAGATAAGGGAAATAGTTATATTCCCTAGCGATAAGGCCAAAACGTATGAGCGAGCGTGGTGGGTGAACGTTAACGGACTGGCCTCATATTCTGAATGACGCTGGTTCGATCCCCGTCCGGCCATCCAGATTTCGGTTATCCATTGTTTCCTGAAATCACTCCAAGCGAATGCCGGGACAGTTCCTTCAAAATAGCCATGTCCGAATTCCTTCTCGTTCCGTGCCCCCATTCCTATCTCGCATCTAATCAACTCGACGACGAGGAAGCTGAAAATCATTTAAAAAAAACAGCAACCTGTGTTTGCAAACTGTGTTGGCAGTATGTTTAAGGAGATATAGAAGTCTCAGGTTAATTCTTACATATACGCATTAAAGTACTAACTCTTTCAGGGCCCAATGGAAATAACAGAATTTAAGAAAAACATCAAAATCACAGTAGTATATAATTAAGGGACCGAGACCTTTGTCTTGGGGAGTCACTGGAAGTGTTATGATAATTATTTCCGTGAGTTTGATTTACTCGTGTGTAATCCTGTAGTAAAAAATAACTCCAAACCGTACAGAACTTATTTGTATGGTTTTTTACACAAGAACCGCACTTACATATCCGGGAACTGAAGTTGTTGAACCACAGAAGTTTCTTATCATTGTACTTACATCTTTGATAAAAAGCGATTATCTCCGATAACATTTATAATAAAAATTCACAAGACATTGAATGACAGACGGTCCAACGAAACTATTTTCTCTTTTCTGTTTTTTAATCTCTAAATACACGTTGCAAACAAAAAGATATATATAACTAATTCCTGTGATCTTATTCCTTGTGTCACTGGACTCAAATACAGTCATGGCAGTAGAATTTAACTACAGTTGAAGATTAGGGGGAAAAAAGTAGGTAAGTCTATTTTTCTAAAACTTGAGAAAAAGCAAATTATGTTTAAAATGTCATGGAATTAATATATCTGCATGTACAATAATTTTGATTTCTAAAATAAAACTTCCTAAGTTCAGGAAACGAGAAATCAGAGCTTTCGCCATCCAGTTTCTAGTTATAATGAAGAAATCTCCCGAAATATGACTAAACGTCTCTCTGTAAGTGAAAAAGAAGAGAGGGAAAAGAAACCAGAAAAGTCTAGTGAAATAGATACAATTATACCGTAATATTATGATATCTATGCAGCGAAAGTACTCACATCACTGAAGTTAAGTAGTGGGACAACTGAATGAAGAAATTTACAGCACCAGGATGGCAAAACTTCATCAGGCTTTGTAAATTTTTAATTTTTATCCTGGAAACCGTCAGGAGACCTAGAATAAAGAAGGAAAATGTTCAAAGTATATTGCGAAAAAAATGAATATCACTAAACTATTGTGCAATATACATGTTTTCTGAAGTTTAACGTATCATTATAAGCTGGAGTGAAAAATTCAAACAGGCCATCCTCCTATGGATGACCATCGAGGTGTTCTCATGATACCCGTTTACATCCTACTTGGTACGTCGTGCGATAATACAGCAAGAGGCTGTAGCTGGGCGCATCAGATATTACTTTAACAGACTGTTTTGAAAGGGCATCTTCGATCGTACTTTGAGCCTAATACCATTCTTTAGTCCAACACCATTTCTTGGGTAAAGCTGACGACAGTGAAAGGGGGTTGTTTACATCTGGATACTTTTACCATTTCTATGAAAGCTTCAGGTGTTTGTATCATTGCTTTTACTTTCCATAATCCAACATTTTTATCGCAATATAAGTATTGATGGTCAAGCATAGGAAATGTAATTTTGATATTCTTCAGGCCACCAATTTGATTGAAAGTTACATAATGGAAGAAGCGGAAGACGATGTAGTTTTTATTTTGCCCACCGGCTGAATAACAAAATATTGCGAGATCTGCGGTGTCTTCTACAAAGACATGAGCGATGAAATGAAACTGAAATGAGGCCACTTAATTCTTGCAATTTTTTTCAATGTATTCTGGATAAACATAAATCAAATGATTCACCCGTTGGAAGAACATGGTTATTGAACGGATATATTAACAGTTAAGGTTAATAGTAAACGTCTTTGATTGCCATATTTGGCAGGAATACATTTTTTTTACAAAGTCTACGTAGATAGCCACCTTCTTTTTATTTTTCCTTGCCTGCACTTTAGAATTCCTTTTCAGGTCGTGAAACGCTAGAGCCTTTTTTGTGAAGAATTGTCGTTAAACGATCGCTCTGCATCTTATCTTTCTCCATTATCAAAGTTTTAACTTTTGCTGTCAATGCATCGCACTCACCACAAGTGTCTGCACGAGGATATCCAAACGAAACACTGAATTACGTTTTGATAATCATTCGGTATGTGTCATAATACACAATCGTTGTAGCATGGATTTCATTAAAAAGATTGTACATTTTCTTTATATTTAGATGTTCTGGCAAGTAGGTTTTCTTGGATTTCTTGAGGCTGTAGTGGCTATGACGAATCCTGAAACTTCTAATGTGATTCTCAGTCATATTCGAGATGGTCTTATGTAGTCGCCTGTGTTTTATATTACCCGTTTTATTCATAGAAGCGGTGCCCAAAACGCTTTCGCACATACCTGAACGTCTGGAACTACCGTCGCCTCTCGACCAACGCAAACTCGGCCTTCTCTGTGACAAGGGCATAACCGTAATCAACCCCAAATACCTATTCGGTTCATCGTGAGATTTTAGGCCATTCAAATGGCGTAATATTCCTTTCATTTCTGTCTCTTTCACTTGTAATGCTGTAACAGTCAAATAGTTTGCAATTGCAAGGAGGACAAGCATTAGTTTCTTATTTACCTCTGACATCCGTCCAGTCATCTTCCGATTTTTCGCTTCACCGGAATAGATGGATGCCCATCAAACATTCGAAGTATACAGCTCACATCACAACATTAACCGTATGGATGAACTCAAACAATACTTCAAAAAACTGGAGAGAAACAGAAAACAACAAAAATATACTTGTCCATAGCGCTACGATGCCGTTTGCGCTGGCCCCTCGTGGCCTTCTGCTTACCACTGACTTGCTTACTTCTTTCCCCTGTGCGCTTGACTTCCCTGGTTCTGTCCCCTTCAGCAAAACTGTCAATGCTAATATCACTTGACTTGCTTAATTTTTGTCCAGTTACAGCTTCACCACTGATGCGAATGATAAGTGTGAATCGAGCTGTAACAATAACTCAATTTCGGAAAAAATTGACTTCACTGGTGATTTCCCCCCGAGTTTGCATCACAGTACAGAAATTCAAAAGCAAATTACTTTCAATGCCAAAATATCGTTATCTAACCTCTATGTTAACTACATGATACATCGTAAGCCCTTGACAGACCATTGTTAATAGCAAACTGCAAACAAAGTGGGGATACCTCATTTCGTTTTAGTCTCAGTCGTAGCACGTTAACTGTTGTTTTATTGGTGATGCGTAGCAAGAGTCACTTGCTAGCTGCATGTCCCATGTTTGACGCGACGGCAATCTCAAACTTTTTGCCCCGGCTAGGAATATTAGTAGATCCTTCTTTCACCAGGTTTCTATGCAGGAGCAGAGCGCCAACCCCACCATGATAAAGTACGTTATTAGACTTCTCTCTCTCGGTAAAATGTTTTGTGGTAGCGCTACTCAAATTTTGGTAAACTGTTTATCAATGTTCAGAACTATTATATTGGTGAATTTTAAGTAGTTCTAAAGTAGAATAGTAATATGAATAGTGGGACCAGCTTTTTGCTTTGGATATTTTGTACTATGATATTAGAAGTGAACTGAACAAAACTTCCCTGCAAGATGGCTTTGGATACATTAAACGGGTAATAGTGATCTTTATAAACTTACTGTAACCTACTCGTACATCCCATCCGGTGTTCGGTGATTCGCAACCTAGGGTCATTACCGGGTATTAAAACATCCATTGTTTCGCAACCTAAGTAATAAAAGTCGATATCGGTCTTTCGCAACCTGTGAAGCAGGTAAAAAAAACAAAATTTTTGGTTATTTCTTGAAAAATTTGTTCAACTGTCGAGAACTGCGCGAACAATCAATAAAACATCATCCTATAAAACATCGTCATATACAATGAAGAGCCAAAGAAACTGGTACACCTGCCTAATATCGTGTAGGGCCCCCGCGAACACGCAGAAGTACTGCAACACGACGTGGCATAAACTCGGCTAATGTCTGAAGTAGTGCTGGAGGGAATTGACACCATTCATCCTGCAGGGCTGTCCATAAATCCGCAAGAGTACGAGGGGGTCGAGATCTCTTCTGAACGGCACGTTGCAAGGCATCCCAGATATGTTCAATAATGTTCATTTCTTGGAAGTTTGGTGGCAAGCGAAGGTGTTTAAATTCAGAAGAGTGTTCCTGGATCCACTCTGTAGCAATTCTGGACGTGTGGAGTGTCGCATTGTCCTGCTGGAACTGCCCAAGTCTGCCGGAATGCACATTAGACGTGAATAGATATAGGTGATCAGCCA
This sequence comes from Vandiemenella viatica, assembly GCA_031002005.1. Taxonomy (NCBI): domain Eukaryota; kingdom Metazoa; phylum Arthropoda; class Insecta; order Orthoptera; family Morabidae; genus Vandiemenella; species Vandiemenella viatica. The sequence goes on from CM061920.1 coordinate 374,970,789, forward strand.
GGATGCGTACGTACGTGTCACCTATCAGAGTCGTATCTAGACATATCAGGGGTCCCATGTCATTCCAAATTAACACGCCCCACACCATTACAGAGCCTCCACCAGCTTGAACAGTCCCCTGCTGACATGCAGGGTCCATGAATTCATGAGGTTGTCTCCATACCCGTGCACGTCCATCCACTCGATACAATTGGAAACGAGATTCGTCATGTTTCCAATCATCAACAGTCCAATGTCGGTGTTGACGGGCCCAGTCGAAGCGTAAAGCTTTGTGTCGTGCACTCAGCAAAGGTACACGAGTGGGCCTTCGGCTCCGAATGCCAATATCGATGATGTTTCGTTGAATGGTTCGCACTCTGACACTTGATGGCCCAGCATTGAAATCCGCAGCAATTTGCGGAATGGTTGCACTTCTGTCACGTTGAACGATTCTCTTCAGTCGACGTTGGTCCCGTTCTTGCAGGATCTTTTTCCGGCCGCTGCTATGTCGGAGATTCGATGTTTTACCGGTTTCCCGATATTCATGGTGCACTCGTGAAATGGTCGTACGGAAAAATCCCCATCTCATCGCTACCTCGGAGATGCTGTGTTCCATCTCTCGTGCGCCCTTCAAATTCTCTTAAATCGTGGTTACCTGCCATTGTAGTATTAGTAACCGATCTAACTCCTACGTCAGATACCTGTTGTCTTATATGGGCGTTGCCGAACGCAGTGACGTACTTTGAGTGTTTACATATCTTTGTGTTTGCATACGCATACCTATACCAGTTTCTTTGTCTCTTCAGTGTAAAATACAGATTTGATGCTACCTCAGGTTGACTCTTACTCTGATCCAAATATCCATTTTAAAGAGTATCAGCGTTGATCGATTGCTCGACACATATATTATTGGAAACGACATGGTGAAAACTGATAACTTACGTTGTTTGATAATGTGCTGAAGAGTAGACAGGCGAATAGAACTATGATCTCGTGTTTACGTTCTGTGGGTTGCGAATCACCGTACGACTCCTTGTTTACTTGGGTTGTGAAACACCGGATCAATCTGACCGCTGAGAACAATAGCAGGTTGCGAATAACCGCACGCCCATCCCATCTCATAGCCCACTGTCTTCCCGTTATGGTTATGAAAGTATCACCTTGGAGAAGAATTCCAATTAAGGTAAAGACGGAAATAATGCGATAGTAGAATTATAAAAAGAAAGATGAAAAGTGATGAGAGCAAGTATATAGCTTTGTAAAAAGGGGTTAACAATTCGCGACCAATTAAACGAGTTTCATTACTGGTAGGGTACGTTTACAGAGGCACCTTGAAACTGTAGGAACAGGTCGTAAAGCAACTCAAATAAACCAGTTATCAAATTTTTGTGTTTAAAGAGAAACAGTAGTGATATAAGTTGCGGAACACACAACATGCATTCTCAACACACATTTCGTAATTTTTGCAGTATTCTTATTCGAGTCTATATCCTAGTTCTAAGAAAATTGTCTGCGCATTGCTTTTTAGTACAGTGCTTCTACCGCACAGTATCTACCTTATAAATATTAACCAAAAACGAGAAAATCGAATGTCCTATCACCCTGTAATTACTTTTATTTGATATGTTCGTGCATTGAACCGTTCCACCAAGGTAATTGTGCAATATGGTGCAATTAATTTTTAGTTTCCTTCTGCGGGTAAAGTAAGGTATCATCTCGCGTGTTTCGTACGAAGTTTTCTACTCTTTTCATTTATCCGTTAAATATCAGCAAAACACAATAGCAGAGTATTTTGTAATTGTTCAAGTATCTTAGCCATCCTTTGTTAAGTACAATCCGATCCCAGGACATTGATAAATGCCTCTGATAATTTATAGAATTTGCGTCACTAAACATGCGACGTGAAAATGAAAACAAGCAACGATCCTCAAATTTCTTCACAACAGACATATAACTGCTACCTTCTGTAGAATCGAATGACGCTAATGTACCACAAGATGATTAACACTACCTTGTCTTTATGAAATAACGCCTTCGAAATATTACTGAAGATTTATGTGTGTGTACGGAGATATAGGCGTATAGTAAAAGGACCATGTTTTTAATTTATTCCTTCAGCTACCGATTAAAAATAGAATATTCACTACTTAAAGAGCCAGCACTGAGCGCATTTCAGGTATTTCCCTCCCAAACCATTTTCGAATAGTTTCAAAAATAAATCACGCAGTTCTACATTCGCGTGTCTGTCTATTCTGTTCACACTGAGCATCAGATTTTAAGGAATTAAAACGCAACAAAATGTATCTAATTATTCTGTGAATGTATTATCACGTCCTTTGACTCGAAGTTCATCTAACCAGACTAATAAAAATGAGTGAATATGACTGATATAATTATTTTTGATCTTAATTATCTCATAATAATTGTTTGTTAGGAATTGTCCCCGCCATGTGAGGATCTGGTCCAAACTTTTAACACGCTCCAGAAGATGCAAATAGCTGACACTGATATCATGGTCAGTTTTGATTTCGTTTAGTTGTTTATTAGGGTTCATTTAAGTGACACAGCTTTTTCGCCGTCTTTTTGTGCATAACATCGTACTCCTCTTCTTATTTACATTTATGTCACCTATGGTTGGAAATTTTTCTAACAGACGGATGCCGTCGCCTGTGGTTGTCAATAAGTTCAAGGAGGACTTCGAGGAGAAACCACTCTAAGTATTTATCCTAAAGCCGACTTGTTTCTATCATTACGAGGAAGACATTTTTGTCTTTTGATCCCGTAGTATCATAGTCTTAACGAATTCAGGGTCTATCTCAAGAGAATTCATCCGAACATCCAATGCAGGATAAAACTAGAGGAGCGGGGCAGTCTGCCATTCATCGAAATTTTTATCCTACGGAGAACAAATGAAACTCTTCCTTACAGTGTGTCCTAAAAATCGACACCGTTACTCACATGCCAACAATTTACACCATCTCACACAGATGAACAAACATCTTCGCTCAGCAGAGTGATCACTTCGGTAGAAGGTCGCAAAATGTCTTGTAGAGCCAGAAGATCAACCAAGGACTCTGGCCTTCATCCCGTAGTCTGGTAATATCTTCTAAAAAAAAAAATAGGCATGATACTGTCCTGACACGGAATCAAAAGCCAAACATTCTCTTGGCATTCTTCTTCCGGGATTTCTATCATCCCCGGAGTTCGGGGAAATTCTTGCATTTCTGTATCTCCTTCCATTTATTTATTTATTCGTTGTCATTTATCTAGCTGTCGTCATTGGACTTGATTCTCTTCGTATGTTTAAATGTAAAAATCAATGATCCCGTGATGTTATAGTCTAATTGCGACGGTATAGTTGCATTACAAAAGGCTCTAAATTAGGCAACTGAAAATTAATGTTGAAAAAGAAAAACGTATGAACTTGTAATTACTACCCTTCACAACTGTCACCCATATTGTAAATTCGCTGAGCTGGACAAACACAACATTCCAGATAAAAGAACTACCGTTGCAAAGACATATTTTAACACATTCTAAACATGTATGTATCTGTACTCCAATCCTTATCTCGAAACGTTTTAACAGTGTCGTAATATCTGATTATAAACGTGAGAGATCAAACGTTTATTTACTCGACAGCTATATCACTCTGACAATTTATTTTCTTTCTCAGATTAATCTAAATCAGTTCCACTCATTAAAAGTTTTATAATTTTCCAATCATGTAGTTACTAGTGAACTGTAGGTGATAAAATTCTCAGTCGATAAGCAGAATGTCAGTCACAAGAAAGTTCGCAAATGTTAGGGTACATTCTTTGATAAAACGGAAAATGTTGGTAAATTATTATTATCATTATTCTGGTCTTCTATTCTGTGTACAATCAATTACCATCGTGTCGTTGAAAACATCGTCAACATCTTTGGTATCAAAGGACACTGGACTCTACCATGTATCTGCAGTTTTGTGAAACTGCAATTCCCTTATTCTGGTGTAATTTATGTTGTTTTAGAACCTTACCTAGCACCTTACATTCTTACTCAGGTGCTTGCATTTGACTTAACAGGAAACTTGTAACAAGTTAACACAGATGTCTTTGAGTTCCACACAGTTCCAACCACGACGTTCCGTTTCATTCATGCTCTTTTTTTCTTCTGGCTTTTCCGCCTCTTTTTCTTCGAGACGAGATGAGGGAGAGGATCAGTGTCAAGGGACGGGACAGAATGGCGCCATTCCTTTTTAACGGAACCATCTCTGCAATCACTTGGAGCGATTTAGGAAAATCTTGGTATTTTAACTTTCAGGTCTAAGAAATGACAATCAAGTTTGTACAATCTTTACACACCAGAAACTTAGAAGAACAAAATAATAGAAGTACCTCGTGTCCTTAGGGTGTACGTACTTGGAGGTATGAACAAGATAGGTTGTGTGACATAATCCATGTATGTAATAGCACACTTTCCAAAAACTTGGTCATTATTACTATCATATATGATATCTATTTCACAATTATGCGTGCAATAAAGACTTATAAGGCAGCTAACAGATTTAGTTCTGTGAACATGACGTACACTGATGAGCCTGGTGGCCTCTTGCTTAATAGCGTGCTGGTCCACCTTCGGAAAGTAATACAGCAGCGATTAGGGCATGGCATGGATTAGAAAAGTCCTTGGTGGATTTCCTGAGGTATCAGGCAGTAGATGTCTACGCACAGGTCGCTTATATTACTGGCTGGTGGTTTGTGGGAACGGATATATGTCCGATAGAGTCCCAGATATGTTATATCTGGTTGAAATCAGGCGAATTTAGTGATAAAGACAATGAGCGATCACTAACATGCTCCTCAAACCACTTTAACACGATTCTGACCGTATGACGCGTACAATTATCCTGGAATATGCTATCGCCGTCCTGGAAGACATGAAGCATGAAGGAAAGCAATAATTTTCACGTAGTCCACACGTATTACCTCAAAACTAGTTTAATCTTTATTCTTGGCTGTCCGGGTGGCTCCGCGTCATATTTCTTGTAGCCGACGTTTTGACCCTCATTCTGTGGTCTTCTTACAGGGCAGAACTCTGGCCGCGAAAGCCTGCCATTAGTTTCAGTTTGCTTCACTCCGGAAGGGGTAGGGCCGTCATCGGAGGTACCTTTGCTAAATCTCTTACGGCCCAACCTGCGTACTCCACTACCCAACAAAACTATCTCCCACTACGAGGATAACACCTGCCAGCCTCCAAGGGACAAGCTGAGGACTTGGGAATACTGGAAAAAGAAAGAACTGAAAGAAGTCATAAGAGTTGATTCTAGCACCCAGACCGATGGAGCTGGGGAGGCAATAACCAAGCAACAATCGCCACAGGACATTATAACAAACCTACCACAAAAAAGCAACCCTACCGAAATTTATAAAAGATGCGAAAAGGCAATGTGACTGGCAAGACTAGAGGAAATGTCACTCCTCACAATAGCACTAAGGCACTTAGAACAGGACACAGCAAAGGCGGTCCATAACATTTCTGGTTCTGTAAGCAATAGATAGGATACAAATAAAAGCAGCAAATCTTCCCACAAGTCCAGTACATCTTATGGAGCTCGTTTTAGAAGTATTTGACAGAAGAGAAGAAGAATTTGACCTTGAAGATTTGTACAGGCAATTAGTGATAACACATGACCGCATTGCTACTCATTATAGGCAACAATGGCCTAAGAGTTATTCATATACATACACATCACCCACGAACAAATACAGAGTCAATGTAGCACAACTTAATGGAAGGCGCACTGAGGTCGTGTTATTAGAAGTAAGAAAACTAGCAGAGGAAATGAATTGCGACGTCCTGTGCCTTCAACAACTGTATATCAGTGCAGGGAGGATACCACATGTGCCTGTGACATCACAAATAGTATGCGAAGGTGAACATCGGATGGCTGCTATAGTTGTACTTAACAGGAACTATACAATCACAAAAATTGCCCAGTTGTGTAATGAGAACGTTACTTGCGTTGAAATAACAACACATAATGAGAGAATTGTGATTGCTAATCTCTATTTTCAATATGGCGAGGAAATAGATGGATACCTTGAAAAAATTAGGAAAATCGAAGAAGCAGTGGGAAACAGACCAGTAGTTTACATAATGGATGCCAATACTAAATCTCTCCTCTGGCATAGCATGAGCGAGGAATATCACTAGGGTATACTATTTTCGAACTGAATCTGGAAATTATGAATAAACCCTTCAATCCCTAAACATTCCAAAATAGAGCTGGTGCAGCAACAAAAATAGATGTAACGGGAAAGCTTTCCGATTAGTCCAAAACTGGAAAGTGGGGAAAAATCTAACAACGTCAGACCATAACGTCATCTATTTCTCTATAGCTAATGCCCAAGAGCAACATATGATGGAAGAATGTTGGTCATATTCTTATAAAACAGACTGGAACCTACTCAGAAGATCCTTTGAAATACCAGTACTACCAGACATGTCAGATAATGTTGACTTAAAGGCGATAGAACTGACGAATGCGATAGAACTGACGAATGCGATAGAACTGACGAATGCGATACAACATGACATGAGGGTAACAATAGTGCAAAGGAGAAAGCACAATGATAAAAGATGTATTCTGTGGAACGATACGCTTCAGCGGTTAAGGAGAAAAGTAAGGAGAACTCGAAGGCACTACCACCATGCAAAAACTGCCGCTGAACGCTTAACACTGGATCAGTATAGGTCAGCGAATGTTGAGTACCATCAGATACTTCAGGATGTCAGATTAACCAGCTGGGACACATACATAAGCAAAACTTGGTATTAAACCCATGCGGACTTCCGTACAAGCAAGCTGCGCAGAAGGTAAAATCACCTACCAGTTTTTTCTACTCTCAGGAAAGAAGATGGAAATATGACAAGCATTTGGCAGGAATAAGCTGAACTTCTCCTGAAGCCCTAAGCCTATAGTGAACTCAACAAACAAAAAATATGTCATTGGCATATGTATCGACATTTCCGGCGCCTTTGATAATTTATGGTGGTCGAGTATGTTCGCAAGACTAAGGGAGTTAGGATGCCAACGAGTGTTGTATGAGAGCTTAAAAGACTACTATGACGGAAGAAATGCAACGCTTCACAGCTCTGCTCTGCAACTTACAAAACATCTCACAAAAGTATGTCCACAAGGTTCAGTATGGGACCCAGAATTTTGGGATATTGCTCTCGAACCTGTCCTTAACAGACTTATGTGTCTGGCAGAGCTTGAAGGAATCGTTGCCTTTGCGGATGATATTTTGTTGCTAGTTGGAGAAAATAATAGAAGAGAGATCGAGACAAACACCAAAGAAATAATGAAAGTAATGGAATGTTGGTTAATCAAGTTAAGCTCCAGCTAGCACCAACAAAATCAAATACATATTGATGAAAGGAAAACTGAAACGCAACCTTGGAGAAAATTCCATTAAAAGACGCAAAACAGTAAGATACTTAGGAGTTATTCTGGACGAACATAGGAATTTTAATGATCACATTGATTACATATGCCAAAGAACGACAGCAGGAATGAATAAGATAATTAGCATTGGGCAAAGAAGATTTCTAATCCCACTGCCGACTATAAGGGTATATCATGGTGCCATTACCACAGCTACTGCAAGTTATTGAGCAAGCACATGGGCGCATAGGTTAAGACTGGTTAAACCTGCAAGGGATATCAGACGAATGCAACAAGGAATTCTCTTGCGTCTTACAGGCGCATTCTGAAGTACCCCAACTGATGCACTTACAGTCATTCTCGGAATATGTCCTCTAGACCTGGAAATAAGAAAGAGAGCAGCATGTTACTGGCTACGAAAAGGAAATTCTGACAAGGTAACAGAGATCCTGGGTCAAGTAGCTTCCAAGAAGGTAAACATTAAAATTTGTATTTTAAATGATTAGCGACAGCAGTGGAACAATTCGGAAACAGGAAGGAGAGTACTCGAAATTCTTCCTGATGTCAGAGAAACGATGCGCACGAAGCACTTCAATCCATCCCGAGGGTTGATACATTTCCTCACAGGTCATGGACCTTATGAAACATATCTCTACAGGATCAATAAGGCAGAGAATGATTGATGTATGCATGTGCGGATTCCCAGGAATACCTGATCATAAACTGTTTTAATGTGATGATCAAATCAGACAGTACAGAGTGAACTACCACGGAAATTCTAAAAGACAACCTCCTCTGAAAGGAACTGGACAAGCTGGCGGATGCTGTGTCAGATGCAGCCAGGGAGCGGCATCGGCTTCAGCATAGCCAGCAACCTGTCAGGATACAGCAAATCATTTAAGGAATGAATCAAGATACCCTAATCGAGATATGTTATAAACAACTAAGTGGAATGCAGATGCCGGAAGTGTGGCTTCTGGAATTTACCGAAGCTTATTCTTCAACAGATGCCAGCGTTAAACGAAACTTTTGAAAACTCAAGATGTTTAGTTGTTAGTATTAGTGGGCAATAGTCTTTTACTAACAGGTTGTGATAACTTACAATGTGTGGTAATTATAGTTAATTATTTGTACCATTTTCGTAGTATATATGATTTGTGTTTATCTTTCAAAATTTTATTAAGTATAAAATGTTATTATTGCATTATGAAATAACGGTTCGTTGTTGACTATAGTGAACGAACCATCAGAATGTTCAGATAAATAAATAAATAAATAATACCTTGAGGGGGCCACCAGCAAAGTCTCGGGGTGCTCCCTCTTCCATTAGCACTCTTGTTTGCAAGGCTTCCGTCATAACATATGAAGAATCACTGCGGGGACCACTTAAGTGATCTCCCTACCGCATATCTAATACATGCCAGCAAGCATCCGTTGCCCACTACTTAAGATCTGACAGTTCGCCAAAAGTTTTAATGGTAAACACAGCGCCGTCTGCCGGGAGCTAGTGGGATACTAGAATTACGACTGCTCCTCGCGCCTACCCAATTCACAGTTGTTATGGTGCCTTCGACCACTACCACAGGTCCCATGGAATCCAAGATGACTGTCTAGCGTAGCTGCTTCACCGGCCCGTATCCCTGGTGCGGTGAATGTTACAAGCAGACATTCACATGTAATACGGTTTATCCGGACATGACCATCGGCATGGAGTAACATGGAACCTAATTCATCCGACTAGGCGACACGTTACCAATGATCCACGCTCTCAATGAACTCGTGCCACTGAGATTGGAATTGATAATGTCGTTGGGTCAGCATGAGAACAGGTAGAGTCCCATATTCAACAATGAGAGCTGGATGGAGTGCTCCCATACACTACGCCTCCGCCAGCAATGCACTCTGACGTCAGATCTGTCACAGATCGCCTCTTATCCTGCCTTACAGAGCGGGCATGCCTCAGACCTCCACGTTCTGTGATGAGGCATGGACGTCCACCACCTTGTCGCCTATGCGTGGTTTCCACTTCCATAGATGCTCACTACAGTAGCACGTGAACAGTCTACCAGCCTCACCGTTTCCGGGATCCTAGTTCTCATGTGCCACACGTATCGTCGCTAGAATGTCTCTGCTCCGCTTATATAGTTTCCTTAATGCATGACGTAACCGCAGACGGCATTCAATCTGGTGGTGCGCAGTGGTCACAGTGTTTTGGCTCTCCAGCGTATTTGTTAGGGATGATTTCATCATCAAAATCCGTAAGATTGTTAGTCGTTGCATTGATGTGTCTAGTTGAACAAGATGACTGTTCGTGAGGCACCAGCAAAATAAATTGCACGTGGCATTGTTTGATGGGAGACGCCGAAGGGTAATTTGGCCACCAGGTGACAGATTTTCGATTTGACGCACATTCCGCGTCTGTCATGGCTACTTTAACTGGACCTACTTTAACTTAGAATCTGAACCACGGACCGTCCTAGCACTCTCATATGTTCAAAGCAACGCCCGTAAAAATTACTGGCCCCAACTTTATTTGATCCCGCGCCCTTGAACTTTATTCTTTGTACATAGTGACTTTAATTACCGAGCTACCAGACCGCTCGAGCGACCAATGAGGCGTTGAGATGACTACGCGGAGTCGTAGAAAGTAGACGTGGCTGGTATGAATCGCTTCCTAAACTCGCCGATTGTTGGTCATTGTGCAACATTCTGAGTCTCACGGTAGCCCCGCTATGTCGGTAGCTTTGCTGTTTGTTTTCATGTGTTTTGGAAGGGTTGGTTTTGGTGGCTCTGTGTTGTGCTATCCTTAGTCTTCCATCGGAGCTAGCTGCTGTGCAACAAGCTTCGCTTCCTGGACAATCTGCAACAATATCACTCATGAGTTACATTTTATTGGTGTTTCGTGAATTGGAAAGCATGTTTTTTTATGTTTTCTCTTAATGATAAACTTTTAGTTCACTGTTAAGTTATAAATATGCATTACACTTACCTTTCCTTGAAAAGAATTTTAGAATTATTTCTCTGAGAACCGTAATGTATCGACTTAAATATTTTCGTATAATGAAAGCATATTAAGTAATTTTTGTTTTCTGTTGGGAGAGGTGCAGTTTTAAAATCTATTTTAATCCATCTAACGTGAGGTTTTTTTTGTGAAAAACCTCATGAAGATAAACAATAACAAAAGCTTGTTCCAGAATCTACTTTCGAAAAGTACGCCTGTAAATATGTTTTTTATACATAGTTGTACAGTGGGTGAAAAACGTCAAGTTATAAACTTATATGGAACAGTTCCACACATTAATGTAATATACAAAAACTGTAAGTAAAATAATCTAAAAATATCAGTTAATAACAGATTTATACCTTCAATTAGATAAACAAAAAGTTGTATATAACTTGTTTTAGTGCACTGATGATGGTCTAACAAACCGAAGCGCATATCTCATAACGAAGTTTTTCATTTGTTAGCTGCACTAGACGGATTAGAAAAAAAAAACAGCATTAGTATAGCAGCTAAGGATAACGCCCTAAGTATTCAAAACTTAGTCGAAAGGTTGACCAAAGATCTTCTAACATACATTTTCTCATCTTTTGCAACGGATCCTCCGTCTGGTACGTGAGCCGTTCGCAGATCAACCACATAAAGTTAACTGTACCGTCCAAGAGATGAAAATCCAATAGTATTTTGTATTTGGTGAAAGCGTTAAATGAAATGCACAAATAAACTCTAATTTGACGCAAGTGAAAGTGAAAAACATCTAATCGGTTTCGGGATAAGTTTCTTAGTGCAACAGCTTTAATACAAAAAAAAAAAAAAAAGTAGAAGCCAGATGCTTTGTTGCAATAGGACGTTTCGTTCTAATTTTAAGATGTTAATTTATGCTTGTTCTGGTAGAAACATACAATTTACATTTTTAATTTTGTTATAACTGTGGATAACATTTCACAAATAACGGGAGATAAACGAAGTTAACAGCTACAGACATTACACAACAGTTGTCTCTACACACGTACAATAGTAACACTTAGATACATACTAGATAGGAACTGTCCATACCGTCATTATAGCTGAATTTCATATTACTGTTGGAATATTTTCATCATTGTTTTGGAAAATTTGAATTTTTCTGATAAAATTGACATTTGTTTCTGTTCCAACAATTCTACTTGGTTTTTTCAGTACATTAATGCGTTTATGCGGCTGATTATGTTTAGTGGCTAGAAGCTAACTGTAATGTTTATCATGCGATATCATCAATCCCTATAGTCATCTTAGGTACCAAGAACTCCGGACGTGCGAAGTAGGAAGTGGCGTGCGAATTTCCTCCATCCTGCATTGGCTCACAGGAGGTCTGTTTTTCATCAACCATGTTTCCAAAGACTGCGTCTGCCTGAGGGATTTTTTGTACGTAAAAATGGGCATCCGCAATCCAGAGAACAACTGTTACAATAAAAATAAAAGAAACAAATTTTATGTCCTTACTTCTTTATCTTCTTTATATATATAAAAATCTCGTGTCACGATGTTCGTCCGGGATGAACTCCGAAACTACATAACCGATTTAGATGAAATTTGGCTTAATGTGTGTGATTTAGTCCAACTTAAAAGATAGGATAGTTTTTATCTGGATTATAGTCCTCAATATTTATTATTTGCGAAATAAATGTTCATTAAATGTTTGTCATAGGACAATGGTTTGTAATTATTTGTAAGCCACCAAGGCTAAGCGGTCTGCTGGCTAAGTGGTTAGGGCGTCTGACTGGAGATGGAAAGGTCCCAGGTTCGAGTCCCTGTCTCAGCGAGGATTTTTATAGACACTTAACCCGGCATTAGCCCCCAGTGCAGCATGCTGTATCAGGTGAAATACGCCAGGACCGTACTGTGGTTCGGATTCGATGTTAAAATGTAGGTTCCCTGTACCAGGCAGGATGGGCGGGCTAGATAAAGGCGGCTAAGACAGGGGCAGAATGCCCAGCCAGTAGAAACAATGTCACCAGGTCATTACGACCACACGTAATTATTATTATAGTTCCATAAGTTTCTAACAGATGGCGATGTGTTAACAGATCTATACAACACCTGGTTAGCTAGGTTGGGTAATAATCCAGTGTTCACGTTCTGTTTCAATTTATTTATGCTACAGTTTATTCCTAACAGATGGCGGTGTGTTAATTTATCGAACCATTCAGTAGATGGCGTTGTATTTCGATTTATTTATGCTACGGTCTATTCCACGCCATATGTGTAAGTTTCTTCAATTTTAATTGTGCTGTGTATTGTGTTATTATTATACTGTATTGTTGTTCATAGTTTGTGTGTTTTTATACCTAACGACAAAGTAATTGCACACATGAATATAACATTGAAGAAAACGTTACGATAAATTCGAATCGTGTAAGCATTTCTCGCTAACTTATCATTTTTCTTCTTCTTTTTGCTATGGTCAGCTAGACTCCACGTGTCAATTTCAATTCCACTCCTATTGTTTTTTCTTTCTTCCTCCCCAGTACTCCTTCATTATTGCACTCCTCTCTACCTTTGAATCCTGCCATATTCAAAGTCTGCTATCGAAAATTTTTTCTTTCTATACCGTTCACTGGTATTATTTCGTTTCAAATCTTTCTAAACCTCTTGAAAGCCTGGTGTCATCCATGCTATAAATGTATCAAAAAAATATCATTCTTCTTTTTCTGTTATTTTTTTCAATGTTATTTTATATTTCCTCATTAGTTCTTAACTTCCATTTTACTGTATTTTTCAATGGACCCAAAAATTCCTGTTTCACCACTGTATTATAGTGTCTTATTTTAAGGCTTTCAGAAAGGCACTTTTTGTTGTAATTCAAATATTTTTCAGTGAAATGTCGCCAAAGAATCTAACCTCGACAATGCGTGTAGCAGAGAGGCATGACGCACGACTGTGCCTTCAATACGCCGTGGATATGTACGCCAAGGTTGAAAACAAGCATTTGCGATTTATTCGATACAACCATGTTGAATTACGATTGGAGGAATACATCCTCTTACGAGATACTGTTATCGGCAATATTTATGAAAATTTAAACGCCAATTATATCGGTAATGCATTTATTTTATCTTCAAGCTACATCGGCAGTTCACGGAACATGCAGGAATATATACAAGATGCGATGACTTACGTACGTCATTATGGTCGTCCAGATTTGTTTATTACATTTACATGTAATCCGAATTGGGAGGAAATACAAACTTTGCTATTACCAGGCCATCAATTAATGCATCGTCATGATGTCACGGCACGTGTGTTCAAACAAAAATTAAAATCATTGATTGATTTAATAGTAAAACATTCAGTTTTAGGTAACACACGTTGCTATCTGTATTTGATTGAGTGGCAAAAGCGAGGTTTGCCTCATTCTCACATTTTGATTTGGCTTGAAGTTAAAATCCGTCCAGAAGAAATTTATCAAATAATTTCAGCCGAAATTCCGGACCCATTAATTGATCAAGAATTGTTTGATATTTATAAATGTTTCTCGGGAAACAAACCGAGTGATGTTGTTATTAATGCACAATATTTCGCGTCTGATTTGGTAAACAAGGATTGTGGATTCCAGATAAGTGATGCATGGATTCCTGTAATTGAGGCTGCTCATCACCAACGCTCTGCTTTTTGTGTTCCGCGGGCGTCTAATGACATCTGAGATGCTGCTAGGCAACATAACAACATCTGTCGTTGCCATGCCAATTTACAAACAACACGCTCAAGGCTGACTTCAAGACAGACTTCAAGACTTGCAACTGCACCTGAAGATGGCGACGGAGTATAAAGTCGCCGAAATATTGTGCATTAATAACAACATCACTCGGTTTGTTTCCCGAGAAACATTTATAAATAAACAACGCCGAGAAAGATTACATTCATTTATTGTTTGATATTGTTACCAGTCACTCGATCCACGGACCGTGCGGTGCTTTTAACATGACATCGCCATGCATGGAAGGTGGAAAATGTAAGAAGCGTTTTCCAAAGGAATATACGAATGATACTATTACGGATATCGATGGTTATCCGTTGTATCGCCGCAAAAACACTGAGAATAGTGGCCAAACATTTACAATGCGAATGTCAAATTCTAGAAACCAAGTTGAAATTGACAATCAGTGGGTCGTACCATACTCACCATTGCTTTCAAAAACGTATAAGGCTCATATTAACGTCGAGTTTTGCAGTTCTGTAAAATCCATTAAGTACGTTTGCAAATATGTTAATAAAGGCAGTGATTTGGCCGTATTTGAAGTTCAAAATGTAAATAAAAATGACGAAATAACACGATACCAAATAGGTAGATACATCAGCAGCAACGAAGCTATCTGGCATATTTTTAGTTTTCGCATCCATGAAAGAGACCCTTCCATCCAGCATCTTGCAATACATCTTGAAAACTGTCAACGTGTATATTTCACCGAAGAAAATATTTTCCAAAGAATACTTGAGCCACCAAAAACGACAAACCACAAACTGAATTTTTCACATTGTGTCAAAAATCTTATGTGTTCCGCCAATTCGCAAAAACATTATTATACGTATACCGATGTTCCAAGCTATTTTTCATGGAACAAATTAGGTAAAAAATGGTAGCCACGTAAACAAGGAGAACCACATCCTTCGATCGCAGGCATATTCAAAGCAAAGACTTTACACAGTGCATCCAAAACAACGTGAATGTTTCTTACAGCGTTTGTTATTGGTGAATGTTCCCGGACCAGCTTCTTTCGAATGTTTACGAACAGTTAATGGTCGAGTGTTCAATACATGTCGAGTGTTCAATACATGTCAAGATGCATGTCGCGAGTTGCAGCTGCTGGTAGACGACAATTATTGGGACCTGACACTTGCTGATGAAGCGTTGACAGCCACGCCGAATAGTATTCGTCAAACTGTTTGCAATTATTTTGACAACACGTTATCCAGCACAATCTTCGAGTTTGTGGGGAAAATATAAAAACAGTATGACTGAAGATATAACTGAAATTTCAGTTTATATAAATAAATAAAAAATAATTTATTTATTTATTTTATAAATATCAATTTTTATATAATTTCAATTAAGTAATTTGTAATGAAATGTAAATTAAAATTTTTTATGATCATTTGTCCTTAATTTAAACTCTCCGTAACTCTTTATCAATTAAATTTGAATTTCCAAATCGACTACAATGTTTTTGTCTTTATTAGTGAATATTAATTTGACTACTTGAGGAATTTTAGAATAACATTAATCCAACGTACTTTAATTAGTAAGTCACAGCAAAGCGTGACCGGGTCAGCTAGTTATATATATAAAAATCTCGTGTCACGATGTTTGTCCGGGATGAACTCCGAAACTACATAACCGATTTAGATGAAATTTGGCTTAATGTGTGTGATTTTGTCCAACTTAAAAGATAGGATAGTTTTTATCTGGATTATAGACCTCAATATTTATTATTTGCGAAATAAATGTTCATTAAATGTTTGTCATAGGACAATGGTTTGTAATTATTTGTAAGCCACCAAGGCTAAGCGGTCTGCTGGCTAAGTGGTTAGGGCGTCTGACTGGAGATGGAAAGGTCCTCGGTTCGAGTCCCTGTGTCGGCGAGGATTTTTATAGACACTTAACCCGGCATTAACCCACGGCGCAGGTGAAATACGCCAGGACCGTACTGTGGTTCGGATTCGATGTTAAAATGTAGGTCCCCTGTACCAGGCAGGATGGGTGGGCTAGGTAAAGGCGGCTAAGACAGGGGCAGAATGCCCAGACAGTAGAAACAATGTCACCAGGTCATTACGACCACACGTAATTATTATTATAGTTCCATAAGTTTCTAACAGATGGCGATGTGTTAACTTATCTATACAACACTTGGTTAGCTAGGTTGGGTAATCATCCAGTAGATCACGTTCTGTTTCAATTTATTTATGCTACAGTTTTTTCCTAACAGATGGCGGTGTGTTAATTTATCGAACCATTCAGTAGATGGCGTTGTATTTCGATTTATTTATGCTACGGTCTATTCCACGCCATATGTGTGAGTTTCTTCAATTTTAATTGTGCTGTGTATTGTGTTATAATTATACTGTATTGTTGTTCATCGTTTGTGTGTCTTTATACCTAACGACAAAGTAATTGCACACATGAATATAACATTGAAGAAAACGTTACGATAAATTCGAATCGTGTAAGCATTTCTCGCTAACTTATCATTTTTCTTCTTCTTTTTGTTATGGTCAGCTAGACTCCACGTATCAATTTCAATTCCTCTCCTGTTGTTTTTTCTTTCTTCCTCCCCAGTACTCCTTTATTATTGCACTCCTCTCTACCTTTGAATCCTGCCATATTCAAAGTCTGCTATCGAAAATTTTTTCTTTCCATATGGTTCACTGGTATTATTTCGTTTCAAATCTTTCTAAACCTCTTGAAAGCCTGGTGTCATCCATGCTATAAATGTATCAAAAAAATATCATTCTTCTTTTTCTGTTATTTTTTTCAATGTTATTTTATATTTCCTCATTATTTCTTAACTTGCATTTTACTGTATTTTTCAATGGACCCAAAAATTCCGGTTTCACCACTGTATTATAGTGTCTTATTTTAAGGCTTTCAGAAAGGCACTTTTTGTTGTAATTCAAATACTTTTCAGTGAAATGTCGCCAAAGAATCTAACCTCGACAATGCGTGTAGCAGAGAGGCAAGACGCACGACTGTGCCTTCAATACGCCGTGGATATGTACGCCAAGGTTGAAAACAAGCATTTGCTATTTATTCGATACAACCAGGTTGAATTACGATCGGAGGAATACATCCTCTTACGAGATACTGTTATCGGCAATATTTATGAAAATTTAAACGCCAATGATATCGGTAATGCATTTATTTTACCTTCAAGCTACATCGGCAGTTCACGGAACATGCAGGAATATATACAGGATGCGATGACTTACGTACGTCATTATGGTCGTCCAGATTTGTTTATTACATTTACATGTAATCCGAATTGGGAGGAAATACAAACTTTGCTATTACCAGGCCATCAATCAATGCATCGTCATGATGTCACGGCACGTGTGTTCAAACAAAAATTAAAATAATTGATTGATTTAATCGTAAAACATTCAGTTTTAGGTAACACACGTTGCTATGTGTATTTGATTGAGTGGCAAAAGCGAGGTTTGCCTCATTCTCACATTTTGATTTGGCTTGAAGTTAAAATCCGTCCAGAAGAAATTGATCAAATAATTTCAGCCGAAATTCCGGACTCATTAATTGATCAAGAATTGTTTGATATTGTTACCAGTCACTCGATCCACGGACCGTGCGGTGCTTTTAACATGACATCGCCATACATGGACGGTGGAAAATGTAAGAAGCGTTTTCCAAAGGAATATACGAATGATACTATTACGGATATCGATGGTTATCCGTTGTATCGCCGCAGAAACACTGAGAATGGTGGCCAAACATTTACAATGCGAATGTCAAATTCTAGAAACCAAGTTGAAATTGACAATCAGTGGGTCGTACCATACTCACCATTGCTTTCAAAAACGTGTAAGGCTCATATTAACGTCGAGTTTTGCAGTTCTGTAAAATCCATTAAGTACGTTTGCAAATATGTTAATAAAGGCAGTGATTTGGCCGTATTTGAAGTTCAAAATGTAAATAAAAATGACGAAATAACACGATACCAAATAGGTAGATACATCAGCAGCAACGAAGCTATCTGGCATATTTTTAGTTTTCGCATCCATGAAAGAGACCTTTCCATCCAGCATCTTGCAATACATCTTGAAAACTGTCAACGTGTATATTTCACCGAAGAAAATATTTTCCAAAGAATACTTGAGCCACCAAAAACGACAAACCACAAACTGAATTTCTCACATTGTGTCAAAAATCTGATGTGTTCCGCCAATTCGCAAAAACATTATTATACGTATACCGATGTTCCAAGCTATTTTTCATGGAACAAATTAGGTAAAAAATGGTAGCCACGTAAACAAGGAGAACCACATCCTTCGATCGCAGGCATATTCAAAGTAAAGACTTTACACAGTGCATCCAAAACAACGTGAATGTTTCTTTCAGCGTTTGTTATTGGTGAATGTTCCCGGACCAGCTTCTTTCGAATGTTTACGAACAGTTAATGGTCGAGTGTTCAATACATGTCGAGTGTTCAACACATGTCAAGATGTATGTCGCGAGTTGCAGCTGCTGGTAGACGACAATTATTGGGACCTGACACTTGCTGATGCAGCGTTGACAGCCACGCCGAATAGTATTCATCAAACTTTTTGCAATTATTTTGAAATGTTATCCAGCACAATCTTCGAGTTTGTGGGGAAAATATAAAAACAGTATGACTGAAGATATAACTGAAATTTCAGTTTATATAAATAAATAAAAAATAATTTATTTATTTATTTTATAAATATCAATTTTTATATAATTTCAATTAAGAAATTTGTAATGATATGTAAATTAAATTTTTTTTATGATCATTTGTCCTTAATTTAAACTCTCCGTAACTCTTTACCAATTAAATTTGAATTTCCAAATCGACTACAATGTTTTTGTCTTTATTAGTGAATATTAATTTGACTACTTGAGGAATTTTAGAATAACATTAATCCAACGTACTATAATTAGTAAGTCACAGCAAAGCGTGACCGGGTCAGCTAGTTAATCTTATAATTAAACTGGGAACTTCTGCAGTCATATTAATTAGAAGCTAATAATCATAACTTTTTTCAAACCAATTAAATTGAAAAAACACTTGCCTTAATTTTTTGGCAACAAAAAAGTTGTCTGGTAGGGCCGGACACAGTACTAAATGGGGGCCTAATCGTTTTTTAGCCTTATAATAATCACAACAATAATGGATCAACACAATCTTCGTGGGTACTGTCTTTGTTTCATAACACTGAATCAAGTCTTCTTTAACAATTTCTCCACATACTATGCAATCGATCTGTTTTACTTGATTTGCTTAGCAGAGATTTTGAATACTCTTCTTTGTATTCAACGTCTTTATAGCGCCTATTCCTTTCTATTTTTTCGCTTCCCCCTTTTTACTACCTATACTCTTTTGCCTGTCCTCTCCACAATTTTTATATGGTGAAGATGTTAAAATATCGCCATTTTGGACATTTCGAGCACGCATTACTATGCGTTTGTTTGACGTGTCGTATTGAATAATCTCGAACGAATTTTGACAGAAGCGACGAAAAACTTCTGCCAGAAACAAAACACACACTAGTGTGGAACTCACTGGGCCCCCAAGCCGCAGCTCAGTTAGATTTGTTTGTCCACCACAGGGTGCATATTCACAATACAGTTTTACCGACGCAGCGTGTTTTGTCTGATAGAATTTTAAATGTCCCCCGTCATAGTAGTTGTGCACGTTAAGGCGCTGCAATACTGGATAGGGGAGATTCCACGGGATCATGCTCGAGTCCAGGTCCCCATGTCGTATCCGCCACCCTTATTGCGGTTTTTGACGATTTCCCGCAGTCATCTAAATGCGCGTTCCCACGTCGCGTGCTAGGGAACGCCTGTCAACTTTGCCGCATAAGCTAACAGGGACGGCGTGCCTCGACCCACCGGCAGGCGGTAAAAGATGAAAGGCGCACACTGCCCACCACGCGCCGTGGGAAGGAGCCTTTAATTGAACGCTGGGACGATCCCCAATCACCCCGCAACTTCACTTGTTGGGGGAGGTATAACGGGCCCGGACTGAGTCATGGTCCCCTTGTACCGGCCTTCCTGATTGCGTTTTTAGGCGGTTACCCGCATTCACACGGCGAATGATGTCCGCCTCATAAAATAAATTTTTCCCAAACAAAAATACAGTTGTCACACGGAACATAAAAACACGTTTCGCAGATATATGGCAATATGGCAAAATTACATTACTGCAAAAGGCCAAATGTTCACACAAATGGGGTGATCTATTTCCTCTGTCCACTCACTCTTACACACCGAATGCCTGTGGACAGGTGTTAGTGTCTCGTGCTTTAAAAAAAAAAAAAAAAAAAAAAAAAAAAAAAAAAAAAAAAAAAAAAAAAAAAAAAAAAACATTCCTACTGATCTGAAACTTTCTTAATATTTTGCAATGATATGCAATATCAGGATATTTAATAACTTTTTAGAAGAAAAAATTGTGTATAATTCGCCAAAGAATTTCATGAATCAGTTTCAAAATGTATCAAAAAATTATTATTTTACATTTTTCGAGAATTTTACGGAATTTCACTCAACTGCATTTTTTTATGTTTCACTCATTCATACCATCTGCTGGCAATATAGACCAGAGATTTTTGCACTGGAGTTAAAACAGCAGAACGTAGTTCTGGCTGCAGCATTCTAGGAACCATGTCAAAATATATTTTGTGAAAAATCAAAAGAAGCATGTTTCGTTAAAGCAATGACATCCTACTCTCACACCTAATACCAGCATAAAAGTAGGTGTAATATAATAAGTGCATACAGCAGTTCACTTATATGGTTGACAAAATTATCAATAGAAAATTGATCAAAATACACGCCGTAAACATTCTTCAGTACAAATTTCTAACGCTATAGATATATTTAACGGATAATTTTTTAAAAATCAACGTAATACATACCCTATCCGTAATGTTACGTGGCAAGTTGTAAAGTTGAAAAAACTAATTTCTGACTGGTGTGACTGAAATTAGAAAAAATTAATTCCTTCTCTTTTTCCACGGTTCCGTGCCCACTAGGAAGCTGATGTATAGAGTTCTTGCTACGTTTACTGTCTCTTAGATGCTAGTACCCGGTAAAGGGACTAATAAGTTGTAGACTTCAAACCAGCACGGCCTGTGGTGGTTCAAAATCAAACGTGGAATTTAGAATTTTGTAAAATTATGGTCTTGAAGATTCCACGTAGCCAAACGGATTGGGCAATTATTTATAACCCAAACGTGTACGGTATTATTGTTTATGGCTCATCAATTAAAGTACTTGAATATTACCTCCAAGTAGTGAGCATACCTCAAAGTTTTCAGTCTAAAGCTATTTAATATGATAGTTATCAGGTCAATTCTATTACTTAGTAATTTGAATTTTGTGTCCAATGATGACCATGTTCTCTATTGGACAATCAATACAGCTAATTCAGTTTCTAAAAGAGAGAGAGAAAGAGAGAAACAGAGATAAAATATTATATTTTATGTCTACTTTCACTTATAATAATACCACTTCATTTAAAGTATTCTGAATTTAGATAGCATTGCAACCTAATGGAAACAAAACAATAAATTGGATCTGAATTGAAATATTGCATCGGTAACTTGGAGGAAGGTGGATTTGTATTTTTTTTTTTTTTTTTTTTTTTATAGTTTTATACCTTTCGACGTCGAGGTCATTAGAGGAACTGGAAGGAATTCGGTCATGATCTTTTGAAGGAAGCGTCCCGGCATTCGCCTGAAGTAATTTGGGGAAACGATGGTAAACCCAAGTCTAGATGCCCGGACGAGGATTCGAACCCGCGTCCTCCCGAATGTGAGGCCAGAACGTTAACCCTTCACCCACCACGCTCGGTTTTTCAGCTGAAGCCACGGTGGTCCCTTCCATACACACCTTCTTCCAAATTCTTTCCTTCGGTAATTTGTTCCAATCCCTCACTTTGTAGCCAAGAGATGGACTTTATAATGGCTTAAATCAGGTACAAAGTCAAGCTCACGGTGATTTACGCTAATAATTCTGCTCCCAATATCGATCCGTGCCACACCACCAAAATACGTCTTACTCTTACCCTACAGTCACTACACTCAGCCCCTATCTTCCAATTAGTCCTGACCCAGTTGATTTTCATAACTCAGTGATACTGTGATATTTTACAGAGATTGATTGATCTGTAATTGATACCAGTAACTTGGATCCGACATCATTCCACATCATCGACGCAAGGGACTCATCAGGATATCGAATCTCAGTTGCCTCACTTACACTGTTTATGTCCTCAGCACCTCTCCAACAAATGCAGGACTTCGAAATAATTGCCTTTTATTTATAAGTCCTCTCAAAATGAGCCTAAGTATCAATTGGTTTAGAACAGTAAATATAATTGACGAAACTCGAAAGATGATCTATACAAAAAACATTAAGGTTACTCTGAAGGAGTATGGTCAATGTAATTATATATAAAAGTGAAGTCTCTTGCGTCTGATAGATTTTTGTGTCGCTGTCAACCTTATCAGCTGTTTTCACTGCTTAACTTTTTCCAATGGCCAAAGCCTTAAGGTATGGCACAAAATTGCATAATTCTGGAATAGCAACAATAAAAGACTCCCTATCAGCCATTAAGAAATTAAATAATCCAAAGACAGTGGCAAATAATGGTTGACATATGAGATACATCGAACGGTTTCCAAAATAAGAGAGAAGAGCAGGGAGGCTAAATTTATTAGGTCCAAAGGACACGCTGGTATTAGAGGAAACGAACAAGTAGACAGAATAGCCAAGCAAGCTGCATTCCATCGAAACAAATTTAAACGTGTTCCGGCATCGGATCTAATATCAATGATTCGACGCGGAGCCAAGAAAGAATAGGCCAACGAATGGGAAACAAGTGACCTCCATAAAAACAACCATTACAGACAAATTCATCCCTCAATTCCAAGAGTTCATTGGTACTCCAATCGGATAGTTCCCAAAGGGTTCTCGACATTATAGCGAGACTTAAGTTCAACCATGGGAAATTCAGAAAACATCTGTTCAAAATGATGGAAACAGTTTGGAACATGTCGATTACCTCTTCTTTGCAAGCAAGTTCCTTTGGAATGAATCCACACTACTGATATCGGGATTACAAAGACATGGGGCTGAGCTTCCTACTAAGATACAACAATACCTTCTTCACAAAGAAAAACTGGAAATTTATATAAGTCTTTATAGATTTTTCCAAGAAAATCGTATAGAAATATGACCCTAATAAGGAGTAAGTTACAACAGGGAGGCCATAAATCATCTGTGGAAATAAAATAACGTCAAAAGAAGGGTTAAACCTAAAATAAGACAAATATCAGTCACCTTTGTTCTTATTTGGTCTAATTTTTCATTTTCTGAGACTTTCATCCAACCAGTCAGAGTATATAGACCGGAAAGAACCTCGTAACCAGACAACCATGGTCAAGAAGGTGGGCTGAAGAGGCTACCACAACGCAACGCAAGAAATAAATGTAAAACTTTTGTATGAATAATAACAGAAACTCTGTCACTCAAGAATAATGTGTCATCATAACTACAACTTGTAGTAAAATCTTTAATTTAAGCGTTTTACATCTAACTTTGATAACACGTAAGAAATATTGGAACTATCTTGATATAATATGCAAAACAATTGTATCTTTTTTTGACTGTATGGACTCTGTCCGTTTGCCAATAAATAAAAAATACCTTGTCAGTTATGTTTATCATAAACTAGGATTTCTAAGCGCTTTATTCTGTGGAAGGTTACGAATATTTTCAGTGACTGGTTCTACTTGGAACTACTCTCTACTAGTGACGAGGAAGTATATATACTAAGGCAACTGAAGGAAGTGTGAGTAAACAATGCGATGATGAAACAGCCTCACGGTATGACAGATTTGTGTCTTTGATTGGTCACGTGTCAAATGATGCGGAATGAGAGAGAAGGACCTATACTTTCCGCGTTGTCGTGCCGTAGCCTTGACCTAAGGACTCAGTCTTATCATCTGAACTGCTCGT
>CM061920.1:374995953-375028332 GCA_031002005.1 Vandiemenella viatica
TTTGCAAAAGCTTCTTATTGGTGTATGATAGTGGACTGGTGCATAATAATACTCGTTGCCCTACAGTGAAAGTTTGATTATGCTTTGGTCTTGCTATATCCGCATCATTCTCGTCATTCTCCACACCGCCATTCCGCCAAAATGTTAAATTACTAAGGCAAAACTATGGAGAGCCGTCAGCATACCCGGCGAAA
This sequence comes from Vandiemenella viatica, assembly GCA_031002005.1. Taxonomy (NCBI): domain Eukaryota; kingdom Metazoa; phylum Arthropoda; class Insecta; order Orthoptera; family Morabidae; genus Vandiemenella; species Vandiemenella viatica. The sequence continues at coordinate 374,996,148 of CM061920.1, forward strand.
CCTCATTGTTTTAATTGGTCACCCTGCGATGTTTCGCGTGCGGCACCAACTCTCAATTCATATTCACTTTCGTTCTGAATGTTATTGTCGGGATCGACGGTAAGAATAGCATTCACCTCCGGCGAACCCCCGCGTGTTTGCCCGTGATCATCCCGCTGACCATCAGTCTTCCACGGTTTCTTATCGCTAGATTGGACTTGCTTCCAATTTTTACCTCTATTGAAACTTTGCCCGTTATTCTGATTATTTGGCCGGAAGTATCCATGAGAATTAGAGCGATTGTCCTGCACATTTTCCGCGCACTGTTCACGGCTCGCTCGTTGTCCTATTGCATCTAGATTCCGCAGTGTTTCTAATAAATCAGTGATATTCTTTACATATACAGGCGAGATGTGTTCTTGAACCCCCGGGCTGAAATGTGAGCTTACTACATCAATGAACTCGGAGTCTGGCATGACTGTGTCGAAGTAACGACTTTTTACAACTAGCCGTTCGACATACCTTTCCATTGAATCACCAGGTTTAGGCTCGTATCTTCCTTGGTAAAATTGCGTCCTAGCTTGGTTTGAATTTTTGCTGACCAGAAAGTACTTAAAAACAATTCCTTAAATTGTGTGTACGACATATCTGGAGTACATGCTACCTTTAGCCATGAACGATCCTGTTCAAAAAATGACTGGCTAATGATTAAAAGTTTTGCCGAGTCCGGAACAGCTTTAATTTGAAAGCATCTTTCAAGGTCTTCGAGGTAAGCTTTCGGGTTTATTCCCCCCTTGGAACCAAATCTAGGCAGCTTTAACTCGATATTTCCCGAAAACAGCTGAGTACAATTAGCTTGAGTACAATTGTTGCTTGCAGAGTTATTCCTTTCGGTTAGTTTCCGTTCCATATTACGTAACTTTACCTCCGTTTCGGCAGCAAGATTACGCTGTGAGGTCTCTAGATTCTTTTGACTTTCCTCCATTTGTCCAACAGAATTCTTAAGGTCTCCAACTTCGGATCTTATTTTAACTAAATTTCTTCAACACCATCTTTTATTGAATGAGCAAACTCAGAAATCTGACCTAAATTTTCACTGTTTTCTGTGCGCATTTGTTTAATGAACTTTTATTAGCTTCTACTTTACGCCAAATTTCATTGTTAGTCGTCTCAAGTAACATCGCAAGAAGACTTTAACTCCGTCTGGACTTTGCTTAAAAGAGTGATCTCAGAGCTAATTTCCTTTTTAAAATCATTTATTTCTCGGCCAATTTCTCCGCGAACAGTAGCAAATTGCTCTTCAATACTTTTGTGAGCCATTTCTTGTTTTCTTTCAAGACTCTCGATTTTACTAGACATTTGCACTGAGAGTTCAGACAATTTTTCATTGCAATGTTGTTGAAGGCCATTTTTCCGCAGTTGCTGAGTAAATTAATTCATAAAATAACGGCAATGCAACTGTTTTATGTAGGTTTATTGCCGTACGCGTTTCGCCTCTCCTCGAGGCATTCGTCGCTGATGATGCCTCGAGGAGAGGCGAAACGCGTACGGCAATAAACCTACATAAAACAGTTGCATTGGCGTTATTTTATGAATTAATTTTTCATTGGATTCTTGAAATTGTGTTGTAAATTGAGCAGATAATTGTGAAAATTTCTCCATTAATAAAGCCGCTATATCGTTCATCTGGTGTTGCTGAGTCTGCAATGCAGGAATCACCGAGACGTTTTTCGCACTCATGTTGGAGGTAGTCTGAAAATTATCCAAATTCTCCTGCCCTAATTCAACGGGTAATTGGGTGGAATACGCTATTTCTGCGACATTATTGTCTTCCCCGATATGATCCATATTTGAATCAGTGGGTCATGGCTCCTGTGATAAATTTATCCCTTCCACGATTTCTTTCGACATGTTAATAATGGTACTGGATCTCAAGCGCATTACTTTAAACTTCAAGCTATTTTCAACTATTTCGTTGACACACAAAGAATATTCCAATACACAACAACAAGGAAAGAAATAAGGATTGCAAAACACACCATCAGAAAGACTTTACACTAATCTGCAAATAAAATGCCTCAATAAAATCCGCGATTGCACAATAAAATCAAACCCAAAAAACATTCCACAGCACATTCTACAATTTCGATGGAAAAATTACACGAAGAATTTACTCATCAAATACCTTCGCGGAAAAATGGTTTAACTATGAAAAGATGGCTCGAAATCCACACAAATATTTCCACAACTACTTGCAATTGCCATAAAGAATGCATCACAACAATTATCAACGCCGTAATACAACAGAATTTGAGTGCGTTTGGACAAAACCCATTGCACATTCCCATGTCACACAAAATAATTATTATTTAACACACGCAATGCACACAAAATAAATTTATCTGATCTTATTGCAAAACCAACTTGCATCTAAGATCAACAAGTACAACATGAATTTATACATGCATTAACTACGCAAACTAATACGAACTACTTTCTATCTACAAAATAAGAAAGTTGCCAAGGACATAGTGCTGTCTTCCGTTCATAGCATAATTAATTTTTGCAATTAATAATCGAAAAGCCCCACTTGGTTCGCCATTGTAACATTCTGACCTCATTACCTGATTTAAAATTATAATTAATTTTATTATTTTATTTTATTATCATGAAAGGTAGAACTTGCGTGAATACTTTATACGAGAAATCACAAATGGTTTTATTTCAATTAATCACATGACACATATAACAAAATTAGTTAAAATTAATCAGTTGTCCTTTTGTGGGCGCCAGGGTATTTTATATAAAATACACAAAAATTAAACAGTAAACGAAGTCAACATTTTGACTTCACTTCTGAAAGAGATGTTTGCTCCGGGCTATGAGAGTTTTTATCTGCAGGGTCGTAGCTGGGCAATGCTATGAACTTGAAAGTCTACCTAGCACAGTGTCCTTCATTGGCGATGTATAATTACCGAATGTACATGTCTGCCGCCACACATTGGATGACGGTCTTCTCTGCTATGGACCAGTGTAGCACAGTTCCTCAGATGTCGTCCTTTGCCTGAACTCATCTGCTCAAACAAAATAGCGGGTGTCCGGATCCAGGCAGCAGCAACAGTCCCACTCACGAATAGACAGTCCAGAAATCACATCGTCCGAACGTGCTGGCCGGCCGGCATCGAATATTCCTTCCCTCGTTCGTCGTGCCACATGCAAAACAGAAAACTTTCGCCGATCACCCTGTTTGTCTACCTGGCACGCACAAATCTCCCCTCCATTAGATACACACTATTCTCCCCTCGCTAATTCTAGGAACCGGCCTACTGGCATTCCTCAGATCTGCCGCTCCACACTTGTACACTGCGCCCAAATGCCCACTAAAATATTCCACATTTTAAATAACAAACATATAGTTTATTAATGTAACTAGCGGTCACAAGACGCGTTCGTTACAAGTGCTTTTAGAAATTCCGAACATCTAACGCTTATGTCAGATGGTGTATAATGTTATCCTGCCTGCTATCAATGATAGGCGGGCTTGTTTTAGGCAGAGAAAAAGTAAATAAAAATGCAAAATTTTGACCACACAATTAACAGTAGTTATATTAAAATTACTTTTCTTTTTATAAACGTTTATGGGATAGAAAGAATTTTTTTTTCTTCTTGATTTATAGGAACTAAGTTTTCTCGCAGCAGACTTTTGGAACGAGTCAAGAGAAGAACACATTTTAACTTAAGCTATTATGTTCCACTGCCTTATGCAAGTCATATTTGCATTTGAATCCTCTCACAGTATTCGGAGCATACCAGTCAATTAGGGATTGCAATCCAGCAAAGCGGGTTCCCGCAATCCCGCGGGATCCCGCGTCATTAGACAGTCTGGCGGATCCCGCACAAAATTAAGCAGATCCGCAATCCGCAAAATCCGGCGGAAACGCGTGTCAGTCTGCGTGACTCGCTGCCCCACTCGGTCTCTGTCGGATATTTTGCACTGTTTGCCTGTACCCTTCCAGTTGGCATTTGACTCATGTGAACAAGAGTTTGTTTTTGTCCATCTTCGTCATTCGTAGGTAAATAAATACACTTTTACGTATTCATCAAAACTTACGTTTGTTTCGAGTACACATTTCTGTAATTTGAGTTATGGTACGCATTTAGTACGATTTTCTAACTACATAATCATTTTTAAGTGTCGCACACGTTATCTGAACTACACGGTTACAGCTTTTTATTCACGGTTTCATTATTCCCATTTTCTGTATTTGCAGATAAAGTAATTGCGACAATTTCCGTATTTGCGGCTGAAAATTTGATTATTAGTTGATATGAAACTAATGTTATCGTAATTTTAACGATCGCGTACCTATTTATTTAACAGCAATCAAATAGAAATTGTATATCCTTTGACTTATTGTTGTTTTGGCCGCTGCCTCAATGCGTTTCTTTAACGAAAGCCACCTGCTTACATGTGCCGCTCAGGCTTTCGATTATTCCCTCTTCTCCTTGTTATTATTTCGACTAAAGGTAAAAAAAGTTATAATGAAAGTTCCACGGGTGTATCGACGAATTGTGTTGTAGGAACACCATACTTCGACGGCTGCCTCCGCCGTCTTCCTCACGTGTGTAATTTCGTGTGTTTTCAATGAAATCCGGAGATACAACCTATGAGGACTTCACTGCAATCATTCGCCGATAAAGTCTCCTTTCTTACTAAAAAATAATAATTTCAACTCTAAAAACGTCGCTACGCCATATACGTAAATCTGAAATACTTGACAGTTTACGTGTTGGTGAGTAGTTTCTTTTAATAACATTGAATCAACTGTAACATCAGTCAAGGAAGCAGGAGATATAATAATGAATCACGCAAAAAAAGGCCAAGTATCGTGTTTGTGCAGTGACAAAAAGTTATGAGATCTTGTTCTGAGCCAAGTCTACACTTTTCAGAGTATGTTCACTTCACTTTGTGAAATGGAATGCTTTTCTCGGTGTTATGGAACGTTTATTTAGAATTTAAAAATCAAAACAACTCTGGTAACTTGGCCATTAAGCAAACCATATTTTTAAACTTACGTGATGTATTGTAAGGCAGATAATATGACCTAAGACTCAATAATTTCCATTTTTATTACTTATTTAAAAATTGGTTTAGATTTAAAAATAAAAATGTAAAATCTCGAAATACACTTAAGACACGCTAAAAAGTTTTAATGTCATTTTACCAATCAAAATATTGTTAACTGTTAATTTTTATCATTTAACATTAAAAATTATTTATTATTTAATTTATTAACGTTTTAAGTAACTATCTTTTAAATATATGCGTTAAAAAACTGTTTGTACCAATCCCGCACGGATCCCGCGGGATTGGCGCAAATCCCGCGCGGATCCCGCGGGATTGAAAACACTGCGGGATTGCAATCCCTACAGTCAGTCCTTGCAGCTAACGATCCTGATTGTGATACTCCACTTGCAGCCGGAATGTATAAGCGATTGCCTACCTGTCAGGAGTGGCTTCTGAATACGTCGTGGAGTAACACAATACTGCATAGTACATTAATGCAATATATGTAGTTAAGAACTGAGTTGTGAAATAATTAGTTATGTCTTGCATACTACTGAATAGTAACGTAAAAAACGAAAAACTGTGGGAAGGTATAGTAGGGACAAAGCGATCCGTTGAAATAGGAATCAACGAACACCAGTGCAATACAAATTGATTCAAAACTAGTCGTCACTGAGCCTTTTTGAGTAAACAACACATTGTTATGGACAGAAAAAATAATGGCCAAAGCAGAAGGATATTTGCGTTAGATAATCCAGGAAACACTACAGATATTTAAATATTAACAGCGACGGAGAGTAAAGACTGAGCAGAGCCTGGAAATCTATCTCAAATGGCATGATAAATGCCGCATTGAAAATAGAAACACACAGAAATAACAACATATATCGTCCCTACCACAAAGATATAGCATCTCTGGAATGCGTCTAGTTTATTTGTGTTTGTTAGTATCGACAAGCAGCTAACATAAACTCATTAGTTAATCTATATTTGACTTAGAACTAGCGCAAAGACTTCGAGAGGAACATCAGAGCCATTACCAAAAGTAACGGAGCTCCCAATTAAAAAATAAATAAAAAATGACAGTTCAAGCTTATGCTGAACGACATAACATGCAAAGGAACTGTGATATCAGCGTAGTTTGCATTTCCATTGGTCGGAGTAAAAGGTAAAATATAGCAAGCGGCAAACACTGCATTTTGAGTAGTGTTTGCAGCTCTTCAACCTGAAACAGAAATTAGAAGATTTTCATCTGTCAATGTGAGAAGGTACAATTAAATGGCCTTAAGGAAAGCAATTAACTTTAAGGTCAACAGCTGTGTTGTGAATCCTATGTCTACTCGATTTGTTAATTGTCATAGTGAAAATGACGCTCTCAGGAAACTGCACGTATTTAAAATTATTGGGAATACCTGACGCTGCGCCACGATCCCTCCAGAATTTACACAGACGGAAAAAAAAATCCCAACACCAAGAAAAAATTATTGTAGAGTAATGAAATTTGGACAATGCATTTGTCAAGTTAACATGTTTAATTGATTAAATTTTCAAGATCACAGGTTAATTTAAGCTCAAGAAAATGCATTTCAAATGTGAAATACTGTTAAATTAATAGCCGGTGTAACCTCCAGAATTTTGAATGCAAGCCTGCAAACGTGAATGCATTGTGTCATACAGGTTTCGAATGTCACTTTGTGGTATGGAGTTCCATGCTTGTTGTACTTGTGCTGTCAATACTGGGACGGTCAGTGCTGGCTGTGGATGATGCTGGAGTTGTCGTCCAATGATATCCCATACGTGTTCAATTCGAGACAGATCTGGTGATCTCGCAGGCCAAGGTAACATGTCGACACTCTGTAGAGCACGTTGTGAGACAACAGCGGTATGAGGGCGAGCGTTATCCTGTTGAAAAACTCCCCCTTGAATGCTGTTCATGAATGGCAGCACTACAGGTTGAATTACCAGACTGACGTACAAATTTGCAGTCAGTGTGTTTGGTATAACCACAAGAGTGCTCCTGCTGTCATAGGAAATTGCTCCCCAGACCATGACTCCAGGTGTAGGTCCAGTGTGTCTAGGCCGCAGACAGTTTGGTTGCAGGCGTTCCCCTGGCCTCCTTCTGACCAACACTCGGCCATCACTGGCACCAAGGCAGAACCTGCTTTCATCAGAAAACACAACAGATCTCCACTCCGTCCTCCAATGAGCTCTGGCTTGACACCACTGGAGTCGCAAACGGCGATGGCTTGTAGTCAGTGGAATGCACGCTACAGGGCGCCTGGCTCGGAGCTGTCCTTGAAGTAACCGATTTCTAACAGTTCGTTGTGTCACTGTGGTACCAACTGCAGCTCGAATTTCTGCCGCAGACGCAGTACGATGCGCCACAGCTGTACGCCGAATACGGCGGTCTTCCCTCTCAGTAGTGCCACGTGGCCTCCCGGAACCCGGTCTTCTTGAGGCAGTACCATCCCTTGACCACTGCACCCAACAATCATGCACAGTGGATACATTCCGGCCAAGTCTTTCTGCAATATCGCGAAAAGAAAATCCACCTTCTCGTAGCCCTATTACACGACCTCGTTCAAACTCGGTGAGCTGTTGATAATGGCTTCTTCGTCTTCTTAAAGGCATTCTTGGCTAACATCAACTCACTATGTCAAATCTCAGCGGTAAATAACGTTCACAAACTTTACAGCGCGTATTTAAAGCAAACCTGATTTGCAAGCTCTGAGTAGCGCTACTAGCGCCACACTTATGCGCGAAGCGCGAAATTTGAATCGATGTCATCTTTCAGATGTATAAACACGCCTACCAAATTTCGTTTATCTAACACAAGTCTTTCTTGGTGTTGGGATTTTTTTTTCCGTCTGTGTATATTTCGATGGTAAGCCTTCACCTGAAATTCACTTCGAGTCGGCTTTCGTTGCAAAATTTTGTAAAATTTTTATAAGCACAATCTGAAAGCTTACTGATTCTGATTCGAAGTTTGGGAGTCCGAATGCTCTCAGATAATTAAAAAATTCTTCTGTGTAGAAAGTATATCACGCCATAAATATTAATTTTCTTGTTGATGGCAGCTACTTTGCTAGATTATTGCACTAAAACTGGTCGTCCGCAAACCCAAGAGGTAATTTGTTTAATTTCCCAGAATTGTGCAGAATTCGGGTCCTCTACCAAAATTCTTCGCTTTGGTGATTTGGGATCCTTATTTATAGTAACAATGAACTGTTTACCATTGAGAAAAAAGTAACGCATTTAGCGCTATCAATCAAAGCCAATAAAAAATGCTGATAAATCAGTCTTTGAAAACAATCTTCTTCACCACCTTTTTCCAACATTAAGGGTTAATTTTCTTGAAGAGTTTTAATCATAATTGTCATGGTCAAATCTGGAGCTATGATTTCACGGCCGCGTGTCTCTCCTTGTCAGGTATCTATTAATTTTTTTTAACTACTTGACAAAATTTGTTCTTAGAACAACGAGTTATATTAAATAGTATTTCTATAGCCAGTTTCTATGTCAATTTAAGCGAGAAAGCAATTTTACAGTTTTTGAGATAATATTTTGCGTTGTATCATCCTTAAGCATTCGCCTGGACTAATATTTCGAAAATTCGTATCAATATTCTTTATTTTCGGCTAAACTATTGGAGTTACAGAATTTTTTATAAATTAAGTTGACGTTTGTTACAAGATCTAGCGATCTGAAAAACTTCAGAGTGATAGGATTATTTTTGTTTTCAAGGGCAGAAGGATGATTAAACCTTTATGGCGTGAGATTTGATATCTGATCAGCTCTCCAGAAGTTACCTATGGGAAAGGGGAAGTGAGTGACTTTCCCACCGTCCGTGTGATCGCGGCAGCCGCTTAGAACTTTCCCTCGTTGGCTCAGTCGTATAGAGACAGTCGACGTGACATCAGGTAGGCCTCAGTCTTTCAGGAACATGTAGCTCATTCAGCCAGTCAGTTTTCATTTAGAGCACTATGGTGCTACCGGGTTGGCGAGATGAGGGCCGGCGTTAGGGGGGGGGGGGGGTAAGCGGGTCAAAAGTACCCGGGCCCACCGGCTGATGGGAGGCCCCGAATACTGATTGTAGGGGCCCTCAGGCCTGAAGCCAAGAATCCACTCGTTGTTGTCCGGCCAGTCTGTAGAGCTAAAAAAAACAAAAAAACTAGCGCCGGCCCTGGGCGGGATGTAGGCATTGCAAAGTTTTAAAGTTTCAGTCAGACTAACAACTATGCAGATATGAAGTGTAACAATAGAAGCGCGTGACGAACTTTTACATACTTTCAAGTGATAATCAATCATACTTTGAACTTTGGGATGTGGTCTGGCTCGAACGGTTAATTCCATCTTCAGTGAAATTGTCTGATGCCTGTTCAGCTAACCTTTGCAAGATCTTTCAAGAATATAGGTGATTTTTTAATAACAACTGACTCGTGAACATTATTTACCTATACCTTTCCTTAGCTTGAGGTAAAATGAAGATAAGTGGCGATCTTTTCATTATAATAAAGCCATTGCTGGACATTATCCAAGGCTACATAAGGTTAAAGTTGAGACCAAGTGTTTTGCGTTTTGCCCCACCCCAAGGCAAAACATTTCGTCTTACATCCTGGCGCCACACATTTTAACCCTGATGCCAGGTCATACGACGCACTAATGTCTGTGAAATGTGCACCTAAGTGCTATGTGTGATAAGTGTATTTTTTGTTTGTGACGTGTGAGGCACCTAAGCGCACTGAGTCACATTGGCAGGTCGTCTTTCATACAATAATCGTTACTTACGCATGTAATAATAGTGCCGCAGGATAACTGAGTTAAGTGGAATACTGCACTACCTACACAGTCCATTAGTTTTCATTACAGCCAATCCCTTCGATTGCGATGGGTAACTTGCAATAAATAATATTGAATAGCTATACCGGTTGTTTTGTAGCACTGTGGATCAATTAAATTTGGGTGTATTTTTTTTTTTGCTTTATTGAAGTTAAATTTCAACGCACACGGTAGGGAAAATCTGTTGGTGTTACGCGTAAGGAGTTATGCGTAAGGAGTTACGCGATCAGTGCGCATGCACCGCAACGCTCTGCGCATGCGTAGAACGTTGATAATCACTTGACAACGTCAGATAGCAGAGGCAAGATATTTGTATTATTAAACAGTGAGACGTGTAACAATATTTCTAATTACTTTTTTTGTTTATTAGTTGCTTTTTGTTTATCTACATTCGTTCAATGTTAATGATTTCATCATATTCTCTCATCGCTGTTATGATAAAAGCTTTCATTTTCATGCAGAAATATTAGCATTCATCTTAACAATGAAGGGAATGTTTTATTTTTTTAAAATTAAGCTATGAGCCTCAAACCTGCGTTCAACCGGTCATTTTTGAAGGGCTTAGAACATTACCGATTGCATGATATGCTGTCGGCTTTCTGGTAGTTCTCGTGCCAATGCACAAGGCAGGACACTAAGACCCAAAAGCCCCCAAGAAGCTACACAGGCCCCCTCATGTTTTTGCTCCTTCTATTGGCAGATTTTTCCGTCGTTGTTGGAGTTACTGCCTCTCTCCCCATTGGCGGACATGAAACAACATTATACCAAAAAAACAAAAAGAACAATTTTATAAACTAAAACGCTATTGGCAAAACATTCACACCTCCAAGCACACTCAGATTCAGTACATCTTTCCTTTGATGGGTTTGGATGATTTCTTCATAAACTGTCGTACTTTTTTCGTGTCCATTCGGTTTTCCATCTCTCGCAGTGAGCATTCACAGAATCTCTAATTTGGCGTGACTTGATGTTACCACGTATCTGCAATTGGTCACGCCAGCTATAGGAGTTCTAAGTAAATGTCACCCGTATATGCCTTTTCAAAATTGCACGTTCTATTGTGTGTGCTTATGTCGCCTTTCATTCCAGCCTGAATGGAGAGTTCATCGTAAAGGGCTAAAAGTTCGCTCACCCCAGCTCAGCAGAAAATGCTTCCTGCACCTTGGAAATATTACGCTAAATCAGAGTTCTGCATGCATTGCTGCGTTGCCCTGACACCTCAAATTGGTTGTATGTAACACTACATTTTAGTCTTCTTGTCGGAAACCAAATTGTTTTTCGTTTGAAAGAAATTTGTAATCAATCAAATTGTACAGTTTCCTTGCTATGTTTATCCCCGTCTCACTTTAATGTCCGTACTGGTAATCAATAGTACTTATACATTTTAATTCAAATTGAAATTCTGCAAGCATCAAAATTACGTGTCTGCGAATTTATCGATTATAGAGTACAAAACAATCAAAACTTATCATTATACTAAATTAATTATGACACCCTTTTCAGTCGTCAGTTTCGTTTTTTTTTTTTTTTTTTTTTTTTTTTTTTTTTTTTTTTTTTTTTTTTTTTTAAAGAAATTTATAGGAATTGATTTGTTACTGAAATAAGTCAGTTGACTAACTTTACAAAATAATTTCGCAATTGGCAACACTTTATGAAGATAACAATTCCCAGTCACTGACACTCTTTCATACCTTATACATTAAATCTTATAATACCTACGTCTATGCACAGCAGATTAACTGATAGTAAAGATGTACAGAAAAATTCAAAAGCATAAATATTTACCAAATTAAAATCAAGCTAAATAAAGACAACTAACGTAAGAAGTAGTGGGGCCAGGACGGCTTTGGGCCATTTACCGTTAAGTGCCGTCACAGGTTATGAGGGTAGCCAATGGCGGCCGCCAGATGGCAGCAGATGCCAACAGAACCTCGGACGAGTTTGCACACATGGCTTACGTGACGTCATAGCCCTGGGCATCCGCGCGCTCTGGAATGCTGTCGGCTATTTCGCCAGGACACAATCTTCTGGGTTGTCTGCTGTCCCAGAGTGTGAGGAAGTTCTTGCAATTGGTTGCATCTCCTTCCAGATCTTCTAATGTTGTCTTCTCTGTGGCTGTGGCATTGTTGGATGTGTCACTTCCTGGTAGGCTGCATAATTTGCTATGACCTGAGTCATTAGCAGGTGCTGTTGCTGCAGTAGCGTCATCATGGAGTCAAGCTGGTATCTACTGTCAGTGTTCAGTGTGGCACGTTGGTTGTGCTGCTGCCGGAGAATGGGCTGTTGCTGCAAAGGTCTAGGTTGGTGCCGGAGTTGAGGATCGATGAGTGGCTTGCGTTGGGTGGTCGTCGACTTGTCAACACGTAGGTTTTTCTTCATTGGACACCCACTGTAGCAGGCTGGGTGGTTGCCCATACAATTGCAGCATGTAGGTTTTCCATCTCTTGGAATGTTGCAATTTTCAACATTGTGAGTCCCCGCACATCTCACGCAACGCTCCTGTACAGTACAGTCGCGGGCCAGATGACCATGGCCCTGACAGCGAAAGCACTGAGCCAGGGCGAGCGGTGGTCTCTTCTTTACTTCCAGTTGGACCTTATGTCCAAGGAGAGTCGTCGTCTTCTTTGCCCGCGGTACACGCTCCGTTGGTTGGAACGTGTAGAGTGGGAGATGATCTTCATTGCCCGGGCGACGCATCTGATGCACGTACGAGGCGACGATACCACCGCTATTGAGCACAGCGGCCACCGTCTCCTCAGGCACATCAGCCGGAAGCCCGCGGACGACCAATCTCCTTGGCCGCCACGCCCGTTCAGGAATTCCGTCAGACGACGGAGTTGTGTTGGGTGCTGCGGTAGGAAGCGCAGCCCCTCCTTGACTGGGAAGCAGAGAAGGTGGTCTTCTGTTTCCCTGGAGAAGGCGGTCAGCAGTTCTGTGAAGTTCCCTTTCCGACACGGAACGGTATTAAGTACTGCACACCATCGCCCGATGCGGAACCCGATATTTCCAACTGTTCCGCTATTAATTATTACGAAACTTTGTACTCGGCGCGCTAGCGATAAAGAAATTCCAAACCTGAGGTTTCTACATGACTGGCTCAACATGAGTCTACATGTTTATCCTGACGACATCACTATGGATTCTTATATCGGTTTAGTTCCCAGAGGTCTCTCCACAAAAAGATGTGTGCTTTGTGTACCAACAACACCACACATCACAAATATCATTAACGTTTTACCTTCGCGGAGTTTGAAGCGGCCCATTGGTTTAGGTGGAAAAAGGAAGCCTGGATCATCTATTAATTGGGAATTCGACTGTGATCGTCACTATTGTGTCTTCTATCGCCTTCATATAATAATAATAATAATAATAATAATTTTTATTGCCAATATGCTTGTGATACAAGTTTCTAGCAAAGTCAATACAATAGGTACATTCATACATAAATTTTTACAATTGATCAAGTTTGTATAGGGCCTTATTACATAGATAAGATCTTATTCCAATTTTGTATTTATTCCCAGTTAGTAACTTTAGATGAGCTGGAAGCTTATTGTATAGGCTAGCTCCCATTTGATATGCACTCTTATCTGCTGCCTTAGAGTTATGTCTTTTGATATGTAAATCTAACTTAGTACGAGTGTTATATTTATGAATTTCACTGTTTGTGTGGTTAAATTGGGGATTACCTTGAATCAATAGTAATACCCTATATACATATAGTGAAAATACAGTTAGAATATTTTCCTGTTTAAATATTTCTCTACAAGATTCTTTTCTGTCTAACTTGTATATTATTCTAATGCATCTTTTCTGCAACAGTAACAACCGATTCATATACATATGACAACAGGATCCCCAGACTTCAATACCATACATGATATGTGGAAAGATTGTTCCATAATATGCAATTTTCAGAATACTGCTATCTAAGACTTTTGATAAATGATTTATTAGGAAAATGCCCTTACTCACTTTTTTGCAAACAAAGTCTACATGTGCCTTCCATGTTAGGAACTTGTCAACATATATTCCTAGGAATTTGTATTCTGTTATTTCATAGACACTTCCTTCACTAGTGTTTAATCTTAGTTTATTGTCTATTTCATGAGTTCTTAATTCAAACTTTATTAAACATGTTTTATTTTTATTGCAGATTAATCCATTTGCACCGAAGTAATTTGATAGCTCATTTGAGGTCTCATTAGCAGTTGTCTCTAATATAAAATCATTACTATCCCAACAAATTGCTGTAGTGTCATCTGCATATGTTATTATTTTGCTTTTATTTGGTATGACAATATCATTTATGTACAGAACAAATAATAAAGGACCAAGTACAGATCCCTGAGGAACACCACGTTTAACTACACCCATTTTTGATTTTACTTTACTTACTGATTCACCATTTCTAGAATAGACTTCTGTGTATTGAGGTCTATTTTGGAGGTAGGTTGATAGTAGTTTATTAGCTAAACCCCTAATACCATAATTTTCTAGTTTGCGAAGTAGTAGGTGGTGATCAACACTATCAAATGCTTTTGAGAGGTCTAGAAATAATCCAGCCACTTTGTTTTTTTCATCTAATTTTATATAAGACGCAAACGTGATAGAAAACGAATTGATCCATTTGTTTTGTTTAGATTGAAATTTCTTCACTCGCACATAAACCCAGCCAAAAAGGAGGGCGTTGGCATCGCGGTATAAATGCCATCAAACCAGCTAGATCACCATCAGTTCCTGGCCTTCACTCATCTAGTGCAGTTCACATTGGCTAGTGAGGTACTCCAGTTTTCAATATGCTACAAGTTAAACAGCAGTGACACCAAGCAAGTCAATGTAAGTTTGTCATCTAAACTGGAATTCACTACTGTAGTTGTACTCGAAAAAGTTGGTTACAATAACATCACGTTCACACATGATGAATTGGCTGTGCTGAGACAGCTGGTATATACAATTGGTGGCTTTTTCAACAACAGTGAGCATCTGCAAACTAGTGTCTCACTTGGCAGCCACACCATCTCGTCCCGAACATAGGCTGGAGCGAAAATTATATGGTTTTACAACAATGCTGTTCCTGTCCCTGGTGTGTTTCTCAGCGAATCGACATGAGGCAACATGGTTGACTCCCTGCCTGCAGTGACCAGCGCCATCATCACCACGAAGCCCGGGAGTTATCAATTAACCAAGTACTACTACGAGTTTGTGAATACATTATCAGTGAAAGTGATTCGTGACTATCCCACTTGTTCGGTGCAAGGGCTAAGAGAATTGCATTTTGATAATGTACATGTCAATGAAATATCATACACCCCCAGTTCAAAACTGGTCTATGAAAGTTTAAAGCTAGAAATGAAAGTATATAAAACTGTTAGTGTACCATAATGTTAAGTGCAAAATTGAAAAAGATTTAAAAGGAACTGATGTATGCAGTAATATTTAAATAAAATAATTTTACCCGATTTTTTCTTTTGTTTATTTCACCTATCCTAATTAAATAATAAAATAGTACGTATTTTTTAAAAACATTCTTTCATTTCAACCACCAATTGGTGATTAAAAATACATTTTCAGCAGCACACATATTTCTACAAAATATATGTAAGTTACAAAGATTTTGTCAAATTATTTTTCTCGAGTTCTCGCTGTGGCGGACATCCTAAATCTTCTATATTGTTGCATATTTTCTTCCTGATAATTTTTCTGGAACTATCGAGCCTTCTCTCGTTCTTTAACGTAAATAACTGAATCATCTACATTGGTTATTGCATGTAGAATAGATCACATCTTACTGAAGGATACGCCATGAGCGTTTCAAGGTATTCCATGGCAATTATGTATTAGCCATCTAACTACTGGGTCATCACCTGCACGTGATGGCGAGGATAAACTTATGCAATGTGTAAAGATAATATTGCCAGACTTCTTTGAAAATAAATACAACATCCTTCTTCTTGAATCCCTGTGCGTCCAGGAAGATGGTCGGAATGGTAATAATTGGTGCTACTTAGCGTTATGTCAGCTTACGCACAACACTTGTTAGTGGTATGACACTGATGTATAGCCATCTGCAAACATAAAACAACAAATTTCAGATTCATGGTTACAAGTATAAGACAGAAATCAATAAAAAATTGAACATTACCCATAACGTTCATCCTTTTGGATGGGCCATCATCTAAAAATATCTTCTTTTATAGTCATAATCTGATAGACCTGTAACAAACAAAGAGAGTTTCAGACAGAGATGCTTATACATTGATAAAATAAGTCTTAATTCTTACTACTAGCAAAAACACCCACTGGTTCATCATTGAAAATTTTCTCCTGTTCAGTAATATCTGTAACAAATGGGTGGGTTCAGACACATGATAATAATATCTACAGCACAGAAAAATTGTATACAATTAAAAATGTACCAGTAGTGGGTTGCACTGGCTCAGGACAGTCTGGGGAAACAGAGAAAAAATCAGCCTTAATAGATAGCAAAATCTTACACTAATTCTATTAAGAAAACAAAATTTAACTTACAATTTGCAAAATACTGTGCCAGCTCAGAAGAGATGGTACCATCCACTGGTGCATCATTAAAAGTATACTCAGCAAAGTACAGGAGATCACAGGAAGATCTACAAAATAATAAATGTGTAGTATCAAACACACGAGAAAATATCTACAGCAAATAAATTAATTTTATGCAAAAACTTACCACTCACTGGGCCATCACTGAAAATATTCTCAGAAGTTGAGATCACTGGGGGATCTGAAACAGAGAAAAAGAAAAATCAGTCTTAATATATATTGAATGTTTAAACTAATACAGCTAACAAAAAAGGAAACTAGGAAAAATTCTCGATATCCGTGTCAAATAGCATGGGGAGATCTGTAAAAATAATTAAATATGTAGTAACAGTAATATACATACACAATAATTATTATTTATAGTAATTGTTCATTGCATCAGACTGTGACTGAGCCATTGTAGCAAATGAGTGACAAAACGTATACTGCAAGAAATGCACATGGTGAGCGACAAGCTGACACTGAGGCCAGGGCTAGCCAGCACAGGGTTATTTATACCAACGAGCAGCGGAAAACATAACGTGTGCATTCTACACCAGTGAAACCTTAATGATATGATAGGAATAACACTTAATAGTGGGACAGTGGGATATAGTGGCTTCTCCCCCGGCAGCAATGGCATTAGCTGTGGTCAGAAATAGCGGCCAACCACATTCCAGAGCATGCATATGCCTGGGGGCTATGACGTCATGCGAGCCATGCGTGTCAAAACTTCTCTGAGATCTGCTGGCATCTGTTACCATCTGGCAGCCGCCATTGGCTAATCCTCACCACCTGTGACATCACATAATCGTAAATGGCCCAAAGCCGGCCTCCCCCATTACTGTAAGATTCTCATACTGATGATAAACAATACAATATATAAAGACACTTTTATTATTGGCACAACATTAATCAGATAATTTATCAAACAGATTTTGATTTTCTGCCCCCAAATTTTCATGCCCCTTGTTTAAATCTGTCTTTATTAACACATCATAACATTAATAACAATTACTAAAGGCTCTGAATAAATTGTTTTACAAACACCGGCTGTCTCGTCCTCTTCATCTGAAATGTTGCAAACACTCAATTATTTCCATGAAATAAAATCTTGTTTGCACTAAACCTTCCTCTGATTTCAATAACTGTGAGTGGCGTTATTAGAAATCAATCAAGTCAACATGTCAGGTGTCAGTGAAACACTATGGTATACTGCTGTAAGAAAAAGCTAATTAATTATTTAAATTTACCAAAATACATATAATTATTTAAATTGTGGATTGAAAAAGATGACAAAATAGATTTAATCATTGATAAAAATGAAAAAATCATAACCCGATAATATATCTTTTGATTGATGGACAACAGACATAAGGTGTATTTACATTTAATAATAATAAACAATCAAAAATTATACACAAACAACACGTTTGTCCAACATTAACGGCCACTAAAATTAAATAATTAAGTAATACAAGACAAAAATGATAATTTACAAGTTCAGCAGGACACATAATGAGATTAATCGTTAAAAGTTAACGTCCCTTGTTTAATCACAGAAACTACTGAATCCAACTTATACAATGCCACGGCTATTTTCGCAGTTTGTATATCAGAGAGTAAGATTCTTAAAGTGTGGTCTTCTCCACTGAGAGCATAAATTGGGCAGACATGGAGTGCAAACACAATATTAGCAATTTGTGCAAAGTTTGTCCTTTACCATCTGGTCGTCACTGACGTAGTCAGCAACCTCCGATTCCAAACTGAATTTATGTGTCACCTTGTGACACATAAATGAAGACATAACTGATAGCATGATATACTGTCAGTTTTTTGGGCATTCTCATGTCCACGCGCAAGACACCAAGACAAAAAAAAAAAACAAAAAAAAAAAAAAAAAAAAACCCTCAAGGAGCTACTCACGCCACCTTTTAAAACCTCACATTCTTGCTCCTACTCTTGGCAAATTTTTCTGTGGTCAAATTGTCATTATAGGAGTTTCTTCCCCTCTCCCCATTGGCAGACATGAAACAACATTATACAAAAAATAATAACAATGTTATAAACTAAAATGCTATTGGCAAAACATTTACCCCTCCAAGCACACTCAGATTCAGTGCATCTTTCCTTTGACGGGTTTGAATGATTTCATCATGAACTGTTGTACTTTTTCCATGTCCATTCAGTTTTCCCTCTCTTGCAGTGAGCATTCACAGAATCTATAATTTGGTGTGTCTTGATTTTACCAAGTATCTGCAATTGGTCATGTGAGTTTAGTGCTATAGGAGTTTTAAGTAAATGTCACCCGTCAACACTGCCCACGTACTGATCTGTGGCCAACTCCCCTGTAAGTGGTGAAAGGTCATATATGTGCCTTTTCAAACTCGCACATTCTATTGTGTGTATTTGTGTCACCTTTTGATCCAGCATGAATGGAGAGTTCACTGTAACAGGCTAAGTTCACTGAAATCTGCTCAGCAGAAAATGCTTCCTGCAGTTTGGAAATATTACAATACATCTGCGTACTGTGTGCATTGCTGCATTGTCCTGACACTCACATTAATGTGGTTGTATGCAACACCACCTGCTGAATATTTATTGTAACCATGACTCAACAACAGTGGCGGATCCAGGATTTTGGTTTGGGGTGTGGCTTGATCTGATTTGGGTTGGGTGGGGGGCGTTGAGTCGGAAAGGGGTAGGCTCTATAGTCATGCTGCCCTTAAAAGATGTAAAAGCTAAAACAAAAAATCTATGTTGGGGTGGACCTAGATATTTTGGGGGGAGGGGGGCCTTGAGCCCCCTAGCCTCTCCCCCCCCCCCAGATCCGCCATTGCGTGCAACAATAATTCTTTCAGTGGCCAGTAGTTTTGAGTTCCTATTAGCAATCTGAAGCCTGCAATGTTTGTTCTGCGCCTTTGTTGTTGATTTGCTGTGTTGGTGAGTTCTGCAAACTTAAGTATCTTATACCAACATTATAGGCCTATAATGGAATCATATTCACATTCTAAAATGAAGCATAAGTGTCTCCAACATGAATAAAAAGAAAATAAAAGACCTCTTTTGCTTGGGATATGTAAAATTATAATGTACATAAGAAATTTTAAAGACAAAATAAAAACTATATAAACCAAAACTATGCAAATGAAAAATTTGAATAAATCTATAGTCTGAACCGCCATAAATCCCAATCAATTCAGATTACCACATTAATTACATTTAATAGTATTCAGGGTTAGCCAAAAGTAGTGATAGCTGTCCACATTAACACCTACATTGTCACCAGGCTTTGCACAAAGTCTCAATTTCCCTGACAGGTGTTCAATCGGTATGAGCATAAATTACAACTTATTACAACCTCTAACTTCAATTGATCTATCCAGTTACCACCTACAGTTTTCTGGACTGGACCATAGTCTGCTAAAAAGTCATCTTATTATACCTTTGGATATGCTTTTACACTCCAGTCACAATTTCAAACCTTAGACTCATTATTGGGTAACCCTGTTTCTATTCTGTTGCCAGAATTTTTTAGTTTCAGGGTTATACCACCAAGTGTTGAATTCACCTGAGGCAGTTTAGAATTGAAACACTCAATTCACCTTGTAAATTAGATAATTGAGATATGAAACCACTGTGGTCCTCTGTTAAATCTGTGAATTAACGGTCAGGCTTAGCTGATAATTCCCTGATCAATCCAAATTAAATTTGTTTAAGTTGAATTTCACTGTTTCAGTCCACAAAGTTTTGAGCATTCGATTAAAATAGCATCACTTTGATTGGCTTTGGCTCTTTCAAAATTAGCAACACTTAGACTGCAATAACAGTCACAAGTTACATATAAACAAATCATAAGACAACTCATCAATTTAAATGAGCAAGATCAGGCATCACACCACAGAATCAACACATAAAATCCAACCAACAACATTGAGACAAAATGCACCCATGAAATACATGGCAAAATAGGAAAAGAGTTAATAAATCTAGCTTTTTTCCGTTAATACATCTTACTAATACTTTTAGTTCACAAATTCCATTTTAACTGGCTTTAAAATAGGAAAAAACCTAATTCACCAAAGAAAACATTTCGATGATATTTATAGTTAATGACTTGCATTTACACTGGCTTTAAATAAAATGGGGGAAAAAAGAACCACTGATTTTAACCCCCACAACAAGTTTGTTGCTTCTGATTAAAAATGCCTACTTGTGATGTTTGTAATCCCGTCTATTATTGGGGTCCATCATCTTTGGACGTAATTCATATTCTGCTTCTGTGATGGCTGCTTCCCTATAAACAAGCTTCATGTCACGAGAGTGTCAGCATCTTCCTTCCAATCACAGAGGTGGATTCTATCCCTTTTTGAGATACATGACCCCACGAATTATAGAAATAAGTGTTAAAATCATTTTTGTTTATATGTCAAATTTTTGTTACTATATACACTGATTGTCCTATTTGAGTTTAAACGGGCAAAAAGCACTGATCCATTGCAAAAGGAGAATCTTTGATTTGCTGCTTTCAGCAGATAAGGAGAAATGAAGACATTTAAATTATTAAAGAATAACTGAAAATTGACTTTGGTGTGTTGCAGTGACTTAAAAGTACAAGTCTGAGGATATAAAGAAGGGTATACATGCATAATAGGTGTGATTAGAAGGCTGTGATTTCACAGGCCTTAAGACAGTGCCACCAGCGCAACCAGAAAAAGAAAGTTGTAAGAGCCCGCGCATTTGAAATACAGATTCAAGACGCAACTTATAAACGGTCAATAAAATAACCACATTCTAAATTCAATTGTTAAATAAATGTCGTGGTAGTCAGTGAAAATTGAAGCAGTTAATGTTAATTGAATGAATGGTTCAGTTACACCTAGTAGACGAAAGAAAGATGAAGTATGATTGATTCCTTATTGGTAAAGACAGATATTATTTGTAAACAGGAATATGGCTGACAAAAACCCAGCAGAAGTTTGGATTGGTAATAACTGATAGTGCAGGATATTGAATTAGGCAAGAAGATACAGATAAGCAGACACAGAGAATAGGTAAGTGACAGTTGATAACAGTAATATATGTGTAAAGTAGTTAAAGAGTAGTTAATACTCATAAGATTCTAGTAAAAGTAATTGAATCCTTGTTGGATACATTAAGGGAAACAGAAGATTAGTAATCGATGTTAGTAGTCAAATTGTAAAAATTGAATAAAACACTGAATTTGAAGTTTTGTAAAAGCATTGCAGTTTACTGAGGAAATAGATAAAACTAGAATATATGAATGTTTCGTTAATGGTAATCTAAAATATTGAGAGACCTATTTTTTGATACTTTACGGTAACAGTGTAAACATGGAAATTGGATGTATTCAGAAAATATAGGTGAATGATGTGGACCTATTGAAGAAATCTGAATACCAGGAAAAGGAATATAAATACAACTTATTTATATTAATGACACAGTAAGGGGAAGATCACAATACTATATGTGATTAAGTGACTCATGATCATAAACAATAAATAACAATTGTAGGCTTGCTATCCAGAAGTTCCTACAATTTTTGAACATACCTAGGTAAATTAGACCACTATGGAGTTAGTGGTAAGCCAGGACATTGGTTTAAATCATACCTGGAAAATAGAAAGCAATGTGTATCACTGAAAGATGTTAATACAGGAGATGTTATAAACTCAGAATGGGGTATAGTTAAATGTGGTGTGCCTCAGGGTTCAATTCTTGGTCCTCTGCTGTTCTTAATCTATATAAATGATCTCCCACATATACTAGGTGATAATGAACACATGGTGCTCTTTGCAGATGATACTAGCATATCCTTGAAAGACCCATCAGCACAAAACCTCGAAAACACAGCAAATGAAGTTATAAAGAAAATTAACAGGTGGTTTAATGCCAACAAACTAATACTTAATGTAGAAAAGACACAGTTACTTCAGTTTGTTACAAAAAATAAAACAAAGGACAGCTATAATGTATTATCAGAAGGAAAAGCAATCGATGAAAGCAGTTTCACAAAATTCCTGGGTGTATATATAGATAACAAATTGAACTGGAAACAGCATATTCAACAACTTCTTAAAAAACTGAATTCTGCAACATTTTCACTGAGGGTAATATCTAGAATAGCTAATATAGAAACCAGAAAGTTAGTATATTTTGCATATTTTCATTCCCTGCTCACTTATGGCATCTCATTCTGGGGAAACTCGTCACAAGCACAGAGGGTATTTAAATTGCAAAAGCGTGCTATAAGAACTATTTGTGGAGCAAACCCACAGACACCGTGCAGAAATCTATTTAAAAACCTGGGTGTTCTAACAATGCCAGCACAGTATGTATACTCTGTATTATCATTTGTAGTAGAAAATCCTGAACACTTCAATCTTAATGCTGACATACATAGCCATAATACTAGGAATAAATATAATATTCACAAGGATTACAAATCACTGTCAATTGTTCAGAAAGGGCTAACATTTACTGGAGCTTCCTTATTCAATGTATTACCAACAGAAATTAAATGTTATCTACAAAAACCCAACTACTTTAAGTCCAAACTGAAAGAGTTTCTGCTTCAGAACCCATTTTACTCTGTAAAAGAATTTTCTTCTTGGAATTTGGTAACTAAGAATGACTGATAAAATAGTATATATGGTGTATGGAAGGGGAAGGTGACAAAATTATCCACAATTACTAAAATGATATATGGTTTTTCTTTCTGTTGAAACTTGACAAATGAACTAATTACACTGTTTACAAAATTTCACTTATATATAGTAACTAACATGGGATAGCATGCACTCAAAAACTGCTGTGAAAAATTATCATATTAACAGGTTTTTAAGTAATTGACTGCTTATGAGTTGTTGGTAATATAATTGATATTGCTAATAGGTGTGTGTACTGTTCCACATAAATAGCAACTAACATAATATAATATGTAGTCACAAATTACAGTGAAACCTTACATGGTAACTGGTTGGTAAGAAAATAACTGGTTATTAGATGCTGGTAACAAGTGTATACACTGTTCCACATAATAAGTATTAATTAACTCGGGATTGTATTTGTAGATTACAGGAGATATTGGTTATACTAATGGGTTGTTGCTAACTTGTTGTCAATATATAATAATATTATCAATTATATAGTAATATTGACATTACTAATAAGTGTATGTACTGTTCCACATCCCCGAGATTATTTTCACATGGGATCAAAGTGAACATATCTATCTATCTATCTATCTATCTATGTAAACATCAAGCAAAAAATTAAACTTATTTGTAGTATAAAGTTACGGAGAAGTAGTTAGAAAATTTTGAGAATCAGTATTCAAGTTTAGAATAAAAGGAATGAATGAGTACTTTTATGATAATTAGTTGAATAAAAATAATAATTGAATAAATAAGTTAAACTGTAGTGAAAAGTAAGAATTGCAAATTAGATTTTGAATATGAGTTATCTCATGAATTGTGTAGTATCATTCTGCCAAGTGCACTGATTCTTATTACATGTAGCTACATTCAATACCTTTGAAGATGGCTTTCATGAATAATTAACAGTAATTGACAATAAACATAATTTTGTGGTGATTTTTATTAATCCCAAATTTGAAATGAACTGTATATATATATATATATATATATATATATATATATAAAATAACTTTTAAGTTTGATTAACATATCAGAATACCAGTGAATAACAATTATTAAGGAAAATGAATATTACAAAAAATAATACAAAAGAAAATCTGGGGGAAGATGTCTTGATAAACGTTGAAAATTATGAGAATGCAGTGAAATAGTTTCAAGTAATTACTGTTTAACCAGTTAAGATGTTATTAACAACACTAATACTAGAGAAGAAACAATCTGTTTCACTTTCTTTTATTTGCTTGTGGCTTTAAGCCTCATTCACGTCATTAGAAGCAGGAAAGAATCGGGAGGGTGGGGGCAAGGAATGGGAAGGAATTTGGCCATAACCTTCTGAAGGAAGGACCATGATGACCTACTGAAGTAAGCATCTGAATAAGCATCCTCCCGAATGCGAGGCCAGAGTGTTACCACTCACCTACCACGCTCGGTAAACAGAGAATAGTAACAATTTATTTGAGCTCATCAATTAAATGCAAGAAATACTGCAGCAAAATAAGAAAAATGCAGAAAAAATGAGGGATATTTTTAAAAAGCAGTTAGCAGCATTTGGACAAAAAATCGAGCAAATGTTTGAATAAATAAGTGCTTTCTTACTAAACCATATGAAATCACGTGGGCAGTGAATCAGCAGATTGAAAATATGCTAAGATACTTGGATGAAAAAATTTCTACCTGGCTGAGGAAGAGAGTATGGGTTATCTCAATTTACAGATAGAAACTGAAAAAAGTAATGATGTTTGTAGTGAAAAATTGCCTAAGGTATAAGGATAAGTGCAAGGAATAAGGCAAATAAATAATGAGGCATGAGAAAAACAAGTGCAATAGAATTAATGAATAATTGAAAATTGTAATACCATTGGTAGAAAGGAATACTGGTAATGAGATACAGGATTTAAGATACCTGAAATCAAGTTTGTATCAAGGGATAAAATATATCCAGCTTTATATATGAAGAAGCATAGTACTGATTTTCCATCTGATTGGACTGATAAGAAAAAAATTATATATGTTTGGAACAAGTAAACAGGAAATGCTTTTATTTGGAGAATGGAAGTTGGCATAAAATGTGAAACATATGGTGAATTTTAGCCCTGTTTTTTTAAATAAATACTAGTCAAAACAAATATTACAAAAATTGAAAGTTAACTTTAGATGTTGCAAATCCCACAATAGGTGAGAAGGGAATTTTCATAAATTTTGTGAAGACAGAATACAAGATCTAAGGTACCTAAACAAAGCCATAATAGTTGAATATGTGAGAGACACACTTCAACAAAAGCTACCAAAGGGAATACAAGGGAAACTGATACTGCAACAACAGGAGAGTATAGAAGAATTTGTAGGTGCGATAGATCGAACTGAGCAGTGGCAAGACCGTTTTGAAGGAGATAAGAAATGAAAGATGTAATTTGAGGAAATTAAGAGAAGTTTTACAATGCATGCAAAACTGATAAATGGAAGAATTATCAATGAGAAACTCCGAGTATGAGGAGGAAGGATTAGACAGAAAAACCTGTAGGCGAGATTGATATGGTCAAATTGGTCTTGTGGGAAACTGAAAACTATAATTAAGCTGGAAGGAAATGAATGGAACCAGTTAAGAATCAAAGTAGGTGACCAAGAAAGATGAAAATAATGATGATAAAAAATAAACAATGCGATGTCTTTCTTGAAAAGTAAAGTTTCAAACATCATTCTGTGACATTCTTGAAGAAAGTGGTTCTACCTGGACAACCAAGATAACACTGACAATGACTGCAGTAGTCTGCACAACCAACAAAAAAAAGAGATTAAATAAAGCAATTAAATGCAATATGATTGAATGCTATGTGAACATTGCCGAACCTGTAAGCAATGATACATCTTTGAAGTGGTGAAAATGCTTCGAAATGTGTGAAAGAGAAGAAATAAATTAACAAGAGTTAAAATTGACAAAAAGGTCATAACAGAAGTAGAAGGAGCAGTTGAATGGAATACAGAAGAAGAAGAAGAAGAAGATGTTAGTATCGTAGTAGAAAACAAAAGTCATGAATCAGAAGTTGGGGTAAAGGAAGATGTTGGTACCAAAGAAGACCACAGAGGCTAAATGAATGATCCCAGGGAAGCATTGAAAGTAATGGTAAAGAAAAATGTATAGCATGAACAGGAAATGATTAGTACAGTAAAGGAAGTAGAGGAAGAAGGAATATGAAATGGAATGTCAAACAATGCTAGTGAGTGATGATATAGTACAACATAGAGAAAAGGAATGAAAGAAAGAAGAAAAGAAGACTGAAGTATGAGACAAGAACAAAAATAGAATGGAAACTGAAGAGGGATGGTAAAAATGAGATAATAAGAAAGGAAGAATTGCAAATGACCAAACAATGGAAACAAAGGGTAAAGGAGAGAAATGTAAGAAAGAAGGATGGGATTAGATTAGTGAGGATTGGAAGAAGAAGGAAGTGAAGGAATATGGTAGAGAGAAGAAATGAAACAAATATGTCAAAGAAGTAATAAATTTGGAAAAGAAAAAAGAAATGAAGACTAAATTTGGAGTATAAAAGCAAAGATATGAAAATACTATGGATGGGCATGAGGACACCATCACGAATATAAAGAATATCAACTAAGTGTTCAATCCTGATGGTGGGAGGATGTAATGAAAATGTCAACTTTATTTGATTTGTTGTTTCAATTACTTTTTTAAGTACATTATATGATAAAGGCATACTATGATGTGAGTCTCACAGTTTCACTTTATGCTTATTCTTTAGATGGTTAGAATTTGACATCAATATTTGTATATACGTCTCATTAAGCAAATAAAAATGATATTTATATTTGTAGAAGGTATAAAATGGTGACATTCCATACTGGTTGAATTTATTGAATGTTAAATTCCTTGCTTAAACAATAAGAACTGTGTGGAAAGTTGTGTAAGATGCCAAGCTCATTATTTATAAAAATAAATGTTAAAACCATATTTATACATATATGCCAAATATTTGTGACTGATGATACAATATAAGTGTCTAACTGAAGAAGAATCCTTTGTTTATTTTTTAAACAAATATTAGTTAAAGTGAAATGAAGACATTAGAATGTTGAAAGAATTATTGAAAATTAAATTTGGTTTACTGGAATACCGTGTTTTAGTACAGGGCTAGTAAAAATGACCCATCATCGTACCTATAATAGGACAGCGAAAAGAAAAATCGTGAAATCAATTAAATCATTTTGACTAGCCCTGTATTAGAATGTAAGGGCCTGAGGGTATGAAGAAGAATGATTGTATTAATAATTGTTGTTAATGTTTTAACGGAGATGTATGTAATGGAATCAAATGAAAGCCAAGTAATCGATGATATTAGTTGTATTGTAAAATTTGAATTAACCATTTCATTTGAAATTCTATAAAACCATTTCTGTTTGTTTAAAATATAAATGTAGAATAAATGATTGTTTCTTTAATGGTAAACTAAAATATTAAAATTATTATCATCAAGTAATTAGCAGTGTTGTTAAATCTGGAATAAAAAATATAGGTGAATGATGTGAACCTAAACAACTTATTTATATTAATGGTACAGTAAGGGGAAGTTGCAATATTACACATGGTGCCGTTACACCTTCTACACATAATTCACGAATAATGTGAGTGCAGTCAAGGTTTCCAAGTCAAACAACTTGTGTGTTTAATTTGTAATTGTCCTGTCATGGTCACCATGACACCTACTTGTGCTAATTTATTGCAACAATATCTCACATCAATAAAATAAATCTATCACTCAGTTATAGAAAAACAAGTTACAGTAAACGTGACAACAGAATCATCTAACTTCCCACAGTCTCCAAATGGCAGAAAATAATATTTTTTCTTTTTTTATTACTCAGATCAACATTAAGAATCAGTAATTAATTTTTCAGTCTCATAAATCCTTGTTTTACTCATAGCAGATTCACCTAAACCTTATTATCTTGATTCTTTGGGTGGAGCCATGTCAATTTATTAAAACCTAATATTTCAGCTATCGTACTGTGGCTTTCATCAGAGGACTGACACAGCACAGTGGCTGAAATGTTAGGTTTTTGATGAATCAATGCAATTCCACCTGGAGAACCAAGATAATACATATAACGACTGTGGAAGTATATGCAATCATTTGCCAAAAGCTACTGCTAATGTTGTGAATGCGGAACTGAAAATCATCCAATTTTTAAAGCAAAATTTTATACAAATTCTGTGATCCAGTTTTTAGAAAGTTCAAATCTCTGACACACCAAAACATGCTTAACTTTTAAAGTGTAAAAAAAAAAACCTAAAGATTAAAAAATGGCAGTTAATTGCAATGTATTTCAGGAACATGTGTACCACCAAAATAAAATATTATTTAAAAATCAAGTTTATAAAGCTTGCAAAATTTTAAAAAAATCTCATTTTTTTGAATCAGATCTTGTAAAAGGTGCTGGTATCAATACCCAATCCCATATTTTAATACAGAAAAAAAATAGCAAATACAAAACACAAACATCATTGTCATTACTACAAAGAGGAGTTAAATATTCTTAGGAATATTTATTTAATTAACATTGTAAAGGCATAAAACATTATATAGATTATAAATATGTATATGAAGAAAAACTGAGAAACTATCTCACTGGTAACTCCTACACAATCAAAAAAATGTGAACAAAAGAATCCATTTTGCAGTTGTACAACACATCCAACTGAGTATTAAGGTGATTCAATGCTTAAAAAGGAGATTAAAGCAGCAAATTGAAAGGATTCAACATAAATGGGGAATGAAATAGCTATGAAACACTGAATTTATAAAGATGAAAAACAGGTGTATAAACATATCAAAGAAATTTAAAAAAATTATGAATAATTGTCACGCCAATGCAACTGAATTTGTTTTCACTTCATTCTCTGAAGCATCTTCCGCAGTTCTGTCTGTTGGGTGTTTATACATGTAATTAATTTGTCCTTTGTTACAATTTACACATGGAAATTATGGTATAAATAAGTATAAGCTTACTTACATTTTCCATTGCTCACATTTGCTTGTAATTGTACAGTATTTCGTCACCAGCTGTGTCTGTAGTAGCAGTTTGCATCACAGGGGCTTGTTGCATCTTTATGAACAATTTTATGACACTTTCACTGCACTATAGTGTACTAACTTCTGATATTTGTTGACTGTGTGATGTATATTACTAAGTGGCAGGTTTATTTAAACAAAAATAAAGAAAAATTCAATTGCATTGGCCGGACAACTATTCATAAAAATTAATTCTATCGCAATTGGGAAAATGGCCTACAATAAACAGATGTTATCTCAAACAAATGTGCTTAGATCATATGGAAATGATTAATAAAGCATTTACTTTATTCATTTATTTGGCAGATGGCACATACAATCATATCATACCAGAATTAAAATTTATATCAAATCTTATAACTATATCGTGTAAATAACCTATTACGTAATTAGTCACATTTTCCACCAAATCATAATATGCACATTTTTGACATTCACTATATGCATATTTTTATCTGAATTGTCTCAACTATCCGAATTCACATCAAAACGAACGTACCCTATTTTACCCCAGAACTATTCTCTGTATATTATTTAAGAGCCTATCAAAATCTGACCCATAGTTTTTGCACGAATTGGTGGACACTTTAACTTAAATTTCACAGCTTTGGAATTACAACATTAATTCCAGAACTAGAAGTTGTACATTATTCAAAATCCCAACAAAATCATACCCATAGTTTATGCCTGAATTTTGTTCATTGAAGCAGACAGACACTAAAAATTCATCCACTGACAAAGATGCGAAAAACATACGAACTTTTCCACATCGTATTGAAATAGACATGGATTAATTATGAACAAATATAATTAATAGTTAACATCTTTAATGATAATTCATGAATTTCAGCTACATTTCCAATATTTGAAAGGGTGTTTCTGAACCTGAAACAGATGATATATTCAGCTAAAAACCAACATCATTTTTAATCTGAATGAGGCCATTCCAATATAATTCTAACAATGATGTGTGGGTGTGTAACCTAGATTAATTAAGAGTTCCTAATCATAAGGTAAGCAACTTGCCCCTCACAATAAATGTAATCTATACTTTGTGCATTCCAGTTTCTTTCCCTATAGATGTTTCTTATGTGGTTACATACCAATATCTCCACCAATTTAACCTCTGCTGCTGCCAAACCAATTGGCCTGTAATTTTTCCGAGCCTATTTCCAAATCCTTTCAGACTCAATTCATGGTGACATGGACAAGAACCATGTGAAAAATATTGTTGATATCATTAACAAAGCCGTTCCTGCACCAGAACTAATTGTCATTCTTTTATTTGTGAATTAATTACTCTTTAATTATTAAATATACAGCTATCATTGTTTCACTGATGGAAATAGAAACTTTTTTTTGTTTGTAATTTATGCCTGTTCGATGATGAGGGGGTTTGGGCAAGGAACAGCAATGGCCTTTTTGAAGGAAGCATCCTGGCATTCACCTGGAGTGATTCGGGGAAACCATAGAAAACCCAGATTTGGATGCCTGGATGGGGATTCGAACCTGTGTCATCCCAATGCGAGGCCAGAACGTTAACCGTTCACCCATCACTCACGGTGAAATAGAATCTCTCAGGGTTTTGTTTTGTATCACACACTATTAAGTAGTTATGTTTTGCACCACCAGTTGTCATTGTTTGCAATAAGGTGTGATGACGGTCACAAGAAAGCATTTTCCATCCATACTTATTCCAAATTTTGAACTAAAATGCTCTCGGGTAACTAGCCGAATTAACTAAGTGTTATCATACAATTTTTCGGCGATCACAAACACTGTCACCATCTTCTGGTGAAGGCGACAGTGAACTTACTCTCTGAAATATCATGTGATAACACTTCGTTAACTCGGCTAGTTACCCAAGAGCATTTTATAAGTTTTCAGCTCCGAGAGAAACTTCGTGCTTGTGTATTTCAGTGCTAATGATGAATTATTCAGCTTTTCCCATGGTAATGTATTTCAACCCCTGACTTCCTTTTGGAGGAAGGAACATTTTTATATTCCCTTATCAAGTGCGAGCTTGTGGTTATAATCATCTCTTCTATCCCATCTGTTACACCGTAAATGACAAATGCTTCTGTGATTCAACGACTTTATCCATTCACAGACATCGTAGTCATTTGATGAAGTGCATTATGGTCCTTGTCAGCTAATCTGCTGCAGACTTGGCCTCAGCAAAGGCATGCGGCTGAAAAATCAAAGTTTCTGATAAGCGATGATAAAAACTCACCAAAGCAGCCGACCCCCAAAATATTGGTAAAAAGTGGTGAAGAAGAAGTTGATTATTCTCTCAAGCATATAACAAGTATTTCAAACTCGAAAGGCATGAAGGAAAAAAGAATTCATGTAAAAAAAAAAAAAAACACGACAGAAAAACAAACCAGATTTAGAGGTTACAAAACTTACACAAAATGTAATCAAATGTAATCAAGACTGCAGAGGAGGGGTAGCAGTTGTACAAAATGACATACCTAATAAGCAAGCTCCCCTACTGGTACAGTACAGTCAGTTAATACTGATCGAATTCCAACACTACCTAAAGACCTTCATATCTTCATACTGATGGGATATTTCAACTCTGCACATTAGTACTTAGATGACACTTATGAAAACCTTAACGGGAAGCAATTAATCCAGCACATAAAACATATGCCAGTAGGTGCATTGACATACATAAGACCCCAAGGACACTCGACCCCCAAGGTTAGTTTGTTCTTGACTGTGATGTGTTAACTGGTTCGAGTCACAATGTCACCGTAAGACAAAACCGTTTTCCGGGCACCAATCATTCTGTCACACTGATATTACACCCTCTGACGTCGACGAGACATCCAGGCAAATCTTGAACGTTTCTACTTTGTGTGATGGCTCCCCACCAAATGAGCACTGTCTGGTAAGAGCAATGAAAATCACAAAAAATAGTTGATTCCCTCAATGACAGATATAATATTTATCTTTGTATTTTTCAG
>CM061920.1:375029332-375110549 GCA_031002005.1 Vandiemenella viatica
TTTCTACACTCAGGAAAGAAGATGGAAATATGACAAGCAGTTGGCAGGAATAAGCTGAATTTCTCCTGAAAACGCTCTTGCCGGACAATCAGCAGGAGTCCAATTCTGATGAACACAAACATACAAGGCAACTAATGAATAACGAATATGATAATTACATGGTGGTTCTACTATTCGTTAAAGAGGAAGTAAGTACCGCAATAAGCACGATGAAGAGGAATAAAGCACCAGGAAATGATGGGATAACTGCAGAAGTGGTGCAAGCCCTAAGTCAGGAAATAGTTCCTTACCTTACCGAGTTGCTGAACGCGTGCCTGCTGCAGGGAAGGATACCCCATTATTGGAAAACATCAATCATAAAAATTATAAGGAAAGGAGAAGCTAAGGACCCCATACTACCAAAGTCTCACAAACCAATTTTCCTACTCAATACACTTGGGGAAATTCAAGAAAAATTACTATGTAAAAGACTTTAAGAATTCAGATTACTGAAAGGTATGAATCAGCAGCTGTTCGGCTTCCGCAAAGGCAGGTCAATAGAGGATGCCATAAATGAAGCTCAGCTATAGTGAACTCAACAAACAAAAAATATGTCATTGGCATATGTGTCGACATTTCCGGCGCCTTTGATAATTTATGGTGGCCGAGTATGTTCGCAAGACTAATAGTCCAGTCATTTAAGCTTAAATTAAGTAAGAATCTCGGAATTTGAGATACCCAGCTGTAAATCTGTAAATACTTGTATATTGACACCCTAAAAGTGATCTCAAAACCTACATATGGTAGGGTGTGCGCAACTATTAAATTTCGAGGTCAAAGGTCACAAAAAATCGTTTTTTTTGCGCTTTTTTTGTAAATATCTCTTTTCCTATGGGTTTTTTGCTATTTGTATTTATTATCAATATTGTAGAATACAAAATTCTCTACAAATTTTGTCTAAAATTTTTTTTATACGGTGAACCGTTTTCGAGATAGAGGGCGGAGAGCGCGCGGTCACAGCATAACTTCAGGTCAACCGGTGCCTCCGTTCGAAAACGCGCCATATATAGTTGATGAACTATCGATAAATCAATGATTATAAATATTTGTCAATTTTTATTAACTATTATATTATATTTTATCATTTTCTTCATGCATTAAATCTATATCTATTCAATAATACTGATAACCGTTTCCTGAAATTAAAAAATAATTAAGGGAAAAACTTAAATCATATTATAATTATATTCCCATTTACACTAATGAAATTTTAAATAGAAAATAATTAAGTGCATCTTCTTTAAAATCTGTAAATTTTAAAATCCTTCCACTACGTCAAAAATTATACCTGGGAATTATACGGCCCCTATTATACACTACGGACCTTTCTATTTATAGTCAGTAGGGACAGATGTTCAATTGTATTGTATAGTTACGACCGTCTTCTCTTTCTTTCAGTTTGAATCGTATCTTGGTAACTACGGACGTACAATTTCAAGAACTATGGCTGATTTGTGTTTTCTATGTAATAAGTCAGATTCGGGAGGTGAATCGCTTATTGAAGTAGTGCGCGGTATGAAATCTCTACGAACTGCAAGTGTCGAACGAAACGACGGAAAAAATTGATTATTTAAAATCAGTAACCTCTGTTAAAGTGCATGAAAAGTGCCGAAGTGTTTACGTTAGTAAAAACTGTATCCAAGCAGCAAAACGGAAACAAGAAGAAGGAGAAACTATAACTTCTCCATTAGTACTCCGTAAAAAACGAGGTGAAGTGTTTGATTTTAAGAATCAATGTTTATTTTGTTGCGAAGTTGCTGATGAGGCTGCAGAGAAAAAGAAAAGAGAAAAATTCAGGCGGAAGATAAAAAATGTGAGTACTCTTGAGTTCAAAGATACTGTTATCAAAAAAGCAGAAGAACGTGGGGATGATTTCGGAGAATTGGTGAAAAGTCGTATAATTTTACAGTATGATTTGAGCGCTGCTGAAGCGAAGTACCATGCTGCTTGCTTTACAAACTTTTCAAATAAATCATCATCATCATCGCCTCTTGAGAAACCTCGTCAAGATAATCAAGTTACAGAAGCTATGTTAGAGATTTTCAATTACATCGAAAATAATAATGATTCTCAATTCACATTAAAAGAGCTTAAAGATGTCTTGACAGGGTATGTGCCAGAAGATAAAACTATCATTACAAGACTACAACAGAAGTACTTAACCGATATCGTAATTACGAAGAAAGTTGGAGCTTTCACAATCATTTCTTTCCGTGATGCACAAGCTAATATTCTATCAAAACTTGGTACGAAAGTAAAAAAATAGATCCTGAAGCAGAAAGGCTAAGAATTGTAGAAGCTGCAGCAGCAATTAGAGAAATCTGTGAAAAGTCTAGATCATCTTCGTTATATGCATTACGTCAAGTCTACAAAACTTAATAAACCTGTGCAGCTTTCAAATATTCCACCAACAAGTGCAGCTGCTCATCAACATTTCAAACGTGTATATTATCAAGTTCAAACTTGGTTAGGGCATGATTTGGAAACCCAGTTATGGGGTTGGGCAATGCGAAACGATTTTTTGGAGCCTATCATGACAATTTTACCACCTGCTCCAGAAGATTTGCTGAATACAATTTTCTGCAACTGCAAGACTGGTTGTGGTTCGCGATGAGGATGCAGGAAAGCGGGCTTGCAATGCTCTTTAGCTTGTGGCCAATGTAATGGGCAAGATTGTCTCAATGCTCTACCATATCAGAGCGACATTAACGAAGATGGAACCTTTGACCCCGAAATCATGGAAGAACTTGAGACAAATGTCGTTGAAGACGATAATGAAGACCAGTTTGAAATTTACCAGCAGCCGGAAGACGACGAAGAAGTGGAAGGAAGATGATTAAAATTATAAATTGTAGTTTTTGTACCCTTTATTCCATTTTTTACTTTTAATAAAAATAAATGTATTGAATGATATTTTTTAATAAAAAGATTAATTAATAATTTATTTGGTTTTTCGATCATGTAAGAAGTTATTAATATTAATTAGGTTAAAATTAAAATATAATTCCTATATTTTCATTAACAATTCTGCAATTACATGGGCTGAATAAAAAGTGGATAGGTTAGGAAAAAAATTATAAAATATAATATAATAGTTAATAAAAATTGACAAATATTTATCATTGATTTATCGATAGTTAATCAACTATATATGGCGCGTTTTCGACCGGAGGCACCGGTTGACCTGAAGTGATGCTGTGACCGCGCGCTCTCCGCCCTCTATCTCGAAAACGGTTCACCGTATAAAAAAAATTTTTAGACAAAATTTGTAGAGAATTTTGTATTCTATAATATTTATAATAAATACAAATAGCAAAAAACCCATAGGAAATGAGATATTTACAAAAAAGCGCAAAAAAAACGATTTTTTGTGACCTTTGACCTCGAAATTTAATAGTTGCGCACACCCTACCATATGTAGGTTTTGAGACCACTTTTAGGGTGTCAATATACAAGTATTTACAGACTTACAGCTGGGTATCTCAAATTCCGAGGTGAACTTACTATAATGACTGGACTATAAGGGAGTTAGGATGCCAACGAGTGTTGAATGAGAGCTTAAAAGACTACTATGACGGAAGAAATGCAACGCTTCACAGCTCTGGTCTGCAACTTACAAAACATCTCACAAAAGTATGTCCACAAGGTTCAGTATGGGACCCTTAACAGACTTATGTGTCTGGCAGAGCTTGAAGGAATCGTTGCCTTTGCAGATGATATTTTGTTGATAGTTAGAGAAAATAATAGAAGAGAGATCGAGACAAACACCAAAGAAATAATGAAAGTAATAGAATGTTGGTTAATCAAGTTAAGCTCCAGCTAGCAGCAACAAAAACCGAATACATATTGATGAAAGGAACACTGAAACGCAACCTTGGAGAAAATTCCATTAAAAGACGCAAAACAGTAAGATACTTAGGAGTTATTCTGGACGAACATAGGAATTTTAATGATCACATTGATTACATATGCCAAAGAACGACAGCAGGAATGAATAAGATAATTAGCATTGGGCAAAGAAGATTTCTAATCCCACTGCCGACTATAAGGGTATATCATGGTGCCATTACCACAGCTACTGCAAGTTATTGAGCAAGCACATGGGCGCATAGGTTAAGACTGGTTAAACCTGCAAGGGATATCAGACGAATGCAAAAAGGAATTCTCTTGCGTCTTACAGGCGCATTCGGAAGTACCCCAACTGATGCACTTACAGCCATTCTCGGAATATGTCCTCTAGACCTGGAAATAAGAAAGAGAGCAGCCTGTTACTGGCTACGAAAAAGAAACTCTGACAAGGTAACAGAGATCCTGGGTCAAGTGTCTTCCAAGAAGATAGACATCAAAAATTGTATTTTAATTTAATGGCAGCGGCATTGTAACAATTCGGAAACAGGAAGGAGAGTATTTGAAATTTTTCCTGACATCAGAGAAACGATGCGCACGAAGCACTTCAATCCATCCCGAGGGTTGATACATTTCCTCACAGGTCATGGACCTTATGAAACATATCTCTACAGGATCAATAAGGCAGAGAATGATTGATGTATGCATGTGCGGATTCCCAGGAACACCTGATCATAAACTGTTTTAATGTGATGATCAAATCAGACAGTACAGAGTGAACTACCACGGAAATTCTAAAAGACAACCTCCTCTGAAAGGAACTGGACAAGCTGGCGGATGCTGTGTCAGATGCAGCCAGGGAGCGGCATCGGCTTCAGCATAGCCAGCAACCTGTCAGGATACAGCAAATCATTTAAGGAATGAATCAAGATACCCTAATCGAGGTATGTTATAAACAACTAAGTGGAACGCAGATGCCGGAAGTGTGGTTCTGGAATTTACCGAAGCTTATTCTTCAACAGATGCCAGCGTTAAACGAAACTTTTGAAACTCAAGATGTTTAGTTGTTAATATTAGTGGCCAATAGTCTTTTACTAACAGGTTGTGATAACTTACAATGTGTGGTAATTATAGTTAATTATTTGTACCATTTTCGTAGTATATAGGATTTGTGTTTATCTTTCAAAATTTTATTAAGTATAAAATGTTATTATTGCATTATGAAATAACGGTTCATTGTTGACTATAGTGAACGAACCATCAGAATGTTCAGATAAATAAATAAATAAATAAATAATACCTGGAGGGGGCCACCAGCAAAGTCTCGGGGTGCTCCCTCTTCCATTAGCACTCTTGTTTGCAAGGCTTCCCTCATAAAATATGAAGAATCACTGCGGGGACCACTTAAGTGATCTCCCTACCGCATATCTAATACATGCCAACACCATCCGTTGTCCACTACTTAAGATCTGGCAGTTCGCCAAAAGTTTTAAGGGTAAACACAGCGCCGTCTGCCGGGAGCTAGTGGGATACTAGAGTTACGACTGCTCCTCGCGCCTACCCAATTCACAGTTGTTATGGTGCCTTCGACCACTACCACAGGTCCCATGGAAGCCAAGATGACTGTCTAGCGTAGCTGCATTCACCGGCCCGTATCCCTGCTGCGGTGGATGTTTCTAGCAGCCATTCACCTGTAATACAGGTACGGTTTATCCGGACATGACCATCGGCCTGGTGTAACAAGGAACCTAATTCATCTGACTAGGCGACACGTTACCAATGGTCCACGGTCTCAATGAACTCGTGCCACTGAGATTGGAATTGATTATGTCGTTGGGTCAGCATGAGAACAGGTAGAGTACTATATTCAACAATAAGAGCTGAATGGAGTGCTCCCATACACTACACCTCCGCCAGCAATGCACTCTGACGTCAGATCTGTCACAGATCGCCTCTTATCCTGCTTTACAGAGCGGGCATGCCTCAGACCTGTACGTTCTGTGATGAGGCGTGGACGTTCACCGCCTTGTCGCCTATGCGTGGTTTCTACTTCCATAGATGTTCACTACAGTAGCACGTGAACAGTCTACCAGCCTCACCGTTTCCAGGATCCTAGTTCTCATGTGCCAGGCCACAACAACTTGCCCTTTATCAAAGTATCTTACAGTATGTCAATCGATTTTCCTGTTTGCTACACGTATCGTCGCAAGAATGTCTCTGCTCCGCTTATATACTTTCCTTAATTCATGACGTAACCGCAGAAGGCATTCGATCTGGTGGTGGGCAGTGGTCACAGTGTTTTGGTTCTCCAGCGTATTTGTTAGGGATGATTTCATCATCAAAATACGTAAAACTGTTAGTCGTTGCATTAATGTGTCGAGTTGAACAAGATGACTGTTCGAGAGGCACCAGCAAAATAAATTGCACGTGGCGTTGTTTGATGGGAGACGCCGAATGGTAGTTTGGCCACCAGGTGACAGATTTTCGATTTGACGCACATTCCGCGTCTGTGATGGCTGGACCTACATTAACTTAGAATCTGAACCGCGGACCGTCCTAGCACTCTCATATGTTCAAAGCAACACCCGTAAAAATTACTGGCCCCAACTTTTTTTGGTCCCGCGCCCTTGAACTTTGGTCTTTGTAGATAGTCACTTTAATTACCGTGCTACCAGACCACTCGAGCGACCAATGAGGCGTTGAGATGACTACGCGGAGTCGTAGAAAGTAGACGTGACTGGTATGAATCGCTTCATAAACTCGCCAATTGTTGGTCGTTGTGCAACATCTGAGTCTCACGGGCATTTCATGGTGGCGCCACACGTAGATTTTTTTTTTTTTTTTCCCTCAACAACTTGTTTGTGTAGCCCCGTTATGTCGGTAGCTTTGCTATTTGTTTTCATATGTTTTGGAAGTG
Organism: Vandiemenella viatica; assembly: GCA_031002005.1. Taxonomy (NCBI): domain Eukaryota; kingdom Metazoa; phylum Arthropoda; class Insecta; order Orthoptera; family Morabidae; genus Vandiemenella; species Vandiemenella viatica. The sequence continues at coordinate 375,036,135 of CM061920.1, forward strand.
TTGGTTTTGGTGGCTCTGTGTTGTGCTATCCTTAGTATTCTATCCGTGCTAGCTGCTGTGCAAACAAGCTTCGCTTCCTGGTCAATCTGGAACAATATCACTCTTGAGTTACATTTTATTGGTATTTCGTGAATTGGAAAACGTGTTTTTTTATGTTTTCTCTTTAATGATAAACTTTTAGTTCATTGCTAAGTTATAAATATGCATTACACTTACCTTTCCTTGAAAAGAATTTTAGAATTATTTCTCTGAGAACCATAATGTATCGACTTAAATATTTTCGTATAATAAAAGCATATTAAGTGATTTTTGTTCTCTGTTGGGAGAGGTGCAGTTTTAAGGTCTATTTTAATCCATCTAACGTTGAGGTTTTTTGTGTGAAAAACCTCAAGAGGATTAACAATAACAAAAACTTGTTCCAGAATCTACTTTCGAAAAGTACGTGTGTAATTATGGTTTTTATACATAGTTGTACAGTGGGTGAAAAACCTCAAGTTATAAACTGATATGGAAATATCAGTTACTAACAGTTTTATACCTTCAATTAGAGAACAAAAAGTTGTATATAACTTGTTTTAGTGCACTGATGATGGTCTACTAACCGAAACGCATATGCCATAACGAAGTTTTTCATTTGTTAGCTGCACTAGACGGATAAGAAAAAAACAGCATTAGTATAGCAGCTAAGGATAACGGCCTAAGTATTCAAAACTTAGTCGAAAGGTTGACCAAAGATCTTCTAACATACATTTTCCCATCTTTTGCAATGGATCCTCCGTCTGGTACGTAAGCCGTTCACAGATCTACCACGTAATGTTAACTGTACCATCCAAGAGATGAAAATCCAACAGTATGGTAAGAATAGTATTTTGTATTTGGTGGAAGCGTTAAATGAAATGCACAAATAAACTCTAATTTGACGCAAGTGAAAGTGAAGAACATCTAATCGGTTTCGGGATAAGTTTCTTAGTGCTACAGCTTTAATACACAAAAAAAGTAGAAGCCAGATGCTTTGTTGCAATAAGACGTTTCGTTCTAATTTTAAGATGTTAATTTATGCTTGTTCTGGTAGAAACATACAATTTACATCATTAATTATGTTATAACTGTTGATAATATTTCACAAATAACGGGAGATAAACGAAGTTAACAGCTACAGACATTACACAACAGTCGTCTCTACACACGTACAATAATAACACTTAGATATATACTAGATACGAACTGTCCATCCCGTCATTATAGCTGAATTGCATATTACTGTTGGAATATTTTCATTATTGCTTTGGAAAATTTGAATTTTTCTGATGAAAATTGACATTTATTTCGGGTCCAGAAAATTCTACTTGGTTGTTTCAGTTCATGAATGCGTTAATGCGGCTGATTATGTTTAGTGGCTAGAAGCTAACTGTAATGTTTATCATGCGATATCATAAATCCCTATAGTCATCTTAGGTACCAAGAACTCCGGACGTGTGAAGTAGGAAGCGGTGTGCGAATTTCCTCCATCCTGCATTGGCTCACAGGAGGTCTGTTTTTCATCAACCATATATTTCCAAAGACTGCGGCTGCCTGAGGGATTTTTTGTACGTAAAAATGGGCATCCGCAATCCAATAAGTTTTCTGTTACATAATACTGGTAGGGGAAATTCGGGTAGCCCCGGACACTTCAAAGTAATTGAAAATAAAAATAAAAGAAACGCATTTTCTGTCTTTACTTTAATCTTAAAATGAAACTGGGAACTTCTGCAGTCATATTAATTGGAAGTTAATAATCATAACTTTTTCAACGAATTAAATTGAAAAAAAAAACTCGCCTTAGGTTGTCTGGTAGCCCCGGACACACTAATAAATGGGTGCCTAATCTATTTTTAGCCTTATAATAATCATAACAATAATGGATGAACACAATCTTCGTGGGTCTTGTCTTTGTTTCATAGCACTGAATCAAGTCTTCTTTAAACATTTCTCCACATACGATGCAATCGATCTGTTTTAGTTGATTTGCTTAACAAAGATTTTGAATACTCTTCTTTTTGTTCAACGTCTTTATAGCGCCTTTACCTTTCTATTTTTTCGCTTCGTCCTTTTACTATCTATTCTTTTTTGCCTGTCCTCTCCAAAATTTTTATATTAAAATATCGCCCTTTTGGACTTTACGAGCAAGCATTACTATGCGTTTATTTGACGAGTCGTATTCAATAATTTCCAACGAATTTTGACAGAAGCGACGGAAAACTTTCTGTAGGAACAAAACACACACTAATGTGGAACTCACTGGGCCCCCAAGCCGCAGCTCAGTTAGATTTGTTTTTACACTACAGGGTGCATATTCACAATACAGTTTTGCCGATGCAGCTTGTTTAGTCAGATAGAATTTTAAATGTCCGGGGCTATACGCCGTCCGGAACTACACGATTTTCCCCTAATAACCTGCCATAGTAGCTGTGCACGTTAAGGCGCTACAGTACTGGATAGGGGAAGTACCACGGGATCATGCTCGAGTCCAGGTCCCGATGTACCGGTCTCCCTTATTGCGGTTTTTGGTTATTTCCTGCAATCACCTAAAGGCGCGTTCCCACGGCGCGTCCCTCGGCGTGTGCTAGGGAACGCCTGTCATCTTTGCCGCATATGCTAGCAGGGACGACGTGCCTCGACCCACCGGCAAGCGGTAAAAAATGAAAGGCGCACACTGCCCCCCACGCCCCGTGGGAACGAGCCTTTCATTGAATGCTGGGAAGATCCCCAATTACCCCGCAACCACACTTGTTGGGAGAGGTATAACGGGCCCGGAATTAGTCCTGGTCCCCTTGTACCGGCTGTCCAAATTGCGCTTTTAGGCGGTTACCCGCATTCACACGGCGAATGATGGCACGGTTCCCAAAGTTCACCTGAAAAAACAAATTTTTCCCAAACAAAAATACAGTTGTCACATGGTACATAAAAACACGTTTCACAGACATATAAAATTACTGCAAAAGGCCAAATGTTCACACAAATGGGGTTCTATTTCTGATAGTTCATATGTCTTCTCACGATTACACACCGAATGCCTGTGGACAGGTGTTGGTGTCTCGTGCTCAAAAAAAAAAAAAAAAATCACACACACACACCACTGATCTGAAAATTTATTCATATTTTGCAATGATATGCAATATAATGATATTTAATCACTTTTTAGACGAAAAAATTGTGTATAATTCGCCAAAGAATTTCATGAATCAGTTTAAAAATGTATCAAAAAAATTATTATTTTACACATTTTCGAGAATTTTACGGTACCGACGATAGTTCACTCAACTGTATTTTTTTTTTATGTTTCACTCATTCATCCCATCTGCTGGCAATACAGACCAGAGATTTCGCCAACTGGAGTTAAAACAGCAGAACGTAGTTCTTGCTGCATCATTCTAGGAACCATATCAAAATATATTTTGTGAAAAATCAAAAGAAGCATGTTTCGTTAAAGCAATGACATCCTACGCTCACACCTAAGAGCAGCATAAAAGTAGGTGAAATATAATAAGTGAATACAGCAGTTCACTTTTATGGTTGACAAAACTATCAATAGAAAATTTGATCAAAACACACGCCGTAAACATTCTTCAGTACACATTTCTAACGTTATTGATATATTTAACAGATATATTTTTTTAAGAAAGCAACGTAATACGTACTCTATCCGTAATGTTACGTGGAAAGTTGTAAAAACTAATTTCTGACTGGCGTGACTGAAATTAGAAGAAATTAATTCCTTGTTTTTTTCCACTGTTCCGTACCCACTAGGAAGCTGATCTGTAGAGTTCTTGCTACGCTTACTGTCTCTTAGATACTAGTAGCCGGTAAAGGGACTAATAAGTTGTAGACTTAAACCCTACACGGCCTGTGGTGGTCCAAAACCAGACGTGGTATTTAGAATTTTGTAAAATTATTGTCTTGAAGATTCCGCGTAGCCAAGAAAGAATAGGCCAACAAATGGTAAATAAGTGACCTCCACAAAAACAACCATTACAGACAAATTAATCCCTCCATTCCAAGAGTTCATTGGTACTCCAATCGGATAGTTCCCAAAGGGTTCTCGACATTATAGCGAGACTTAAGTTCAACCATGGAAAATAGGAAAACATGTATTCAGAATGCTGAAAACAGTTTGGAACATGTCGATTACCTCTTCTTTGCATGCAAGTTCCTTTGGAATGAATCCACACTACTGATTTCAGAATTACAAAGACATGGGGCTGAGCTTCCTACTAAGATAAAACACCTTCTTCACAAAGAAAAACTGGAAATGTATTGAAGTCTCTATTGATTTTCTAAAGAAAATCATACAGAAATATGAATCTAGTAAGGGGTAAGTTACAACACGTAGGCCATAAATCATCTGTGGAAATAAAAGAACGTCAAGAGAAAGGTTTGGTGTAATTTTTCAGATTCCGAGACATTCATCCATCCCGTCAGATGATACAGACCGGAAAGAACCTCGCAACCAGACAACCACGGACAAGAAGTTGGGCTGAAGAGGCTACCGCAAGACCAAGCCGCACAACGCAAGAAATAAATGAAAAACTTTTGTAGGTGTAATAACAGAAACTCTATCACTCAAGAATAATGTTTCATCATAACTACTACTTGTAAGAAATATCTGTAATTTAAGGGTTGTACTTCTAACTTTGAAAACACGTAAGAAATATTGGAACTATCTTGACGTAATTTGCGAAACAATTTTATCTTTTTTTTGATTGTATCGGCTCTGTCCATTTGCCAATAAATAAAAAATACCTTGTCAGTTATGTTTATCATAAACTGGGATTTCTAAGAGCTATATTTTGTGGAAGGTTACGAATATTTTCAGTGACTGGTTCTACTTGGAACTACTCTCTACTAGTGACGAGGAAGTATTTATACTAAGGCAACTGAAGGAAGTGTGAGTAAAAAATGCGATGATTAAACAGCCTCACGGTATGACAGATTTGTCTCTTTGATTGGTCACATGTCAAATGTTGCGGAATGCGAGAGAAGGACCTATACTTTCCGCGTTGTCGTGCCGTAGCCTTGACCTAAGGACTCAGCCTTATCATCTGGAACTGCTCGTTGAGTAATGATTCATCTTTCCTTCAAGTGACAGCATGGCAGTTCGCTGAATTTGTCACATCGACTTGGCTCACAGACGAGGAAAATCTGTATTGGCCAATCTCAATCGAAATACATATGCCCGGAATATATTTAAAGAAGGCAGATTTTGTATGTACGTCGCCCCATACGCAGATAAAGATGTCTTCATTTCTTGTTATCAGCTTTTCACATTTATAATGTTAAGACGGTTCTATTACCAAGCAGAAAAATGTGTCACTTCTGATTTGTAAACTGCGTAATGTTTTCATAACATGTGTATTCTTATTTTCTATTCGTTTTATTGTAATTCCTAGCAGCAGTAAAACATTCTACGTTGATGATAAGCTGAGAGAGGAAATCACAGCGAATATTGGTCAGCCTGTCAACAGTATGTACTCTCACTTTCCGTCTTAAATATTGAACAGACAAAATACCCAAACATGAAATATCACCAAAAATTGGTGATCACCATTCTCTCTCTCCCTCCCCTGCCCCCCTCTTCTCTCTCTCTTCTTCTACGCGTGCACAAACACACACACACGCACACACACCACACACACACACACACACACACACACACACACACATACGCAAACATACACATACATACACACACATCCTATGTACGTTTTATAAGAGGTTGACGTTGGAAGAGAAATGTGAGTGTACATATTTAAGAAAAGACACTGAAATAACAAGGATAAAAGTGGGACAAAAGTAAGGAGAATTACTAGAACTAAAGTTGGTCGATGAGATTCATTCACCAGCCAGTTAAGTAGATGAATGACTTAGGACAGATTTCTTTTTTTTTTCGGCATTTGGCCATGATTCCTACAGTCAGATCCTTCTAATAATATATGTAACAGAATAAATAAAATTGTAATATTATGTTAATAAACATGATGGTAACTGTATCATACCAAGTACAATTATACGCGATCTTTGTATTTAACTGTATGCATTTATTTCTTGAAACGACAAGTGAAATTTTTACACAAAATTTGTAAACGATATGGCCAATAGCATCGCTATGTTTTTGATACGGTGCCGTCACAAGAGCTTTCAACAGTCTTGTAATATAGTGCAACCGCACCGTCTCGAACATCCCAAACATAGATAATCTATACCTTCTATAGCACTACATTCACAGTGAGGGGATATCACCAAATTTAGTCTGTATAGGAGTTCCTGTAGCGATCATAATTAAACCTTAACCGGAAGTCGGCTGTGGTAAAGTTTCTTGACATATAGCAGCATTTGTACCATGATCGCAGAGGGAGACTTGGGACCCTTTCACCATAATTATCCGTTTTAGTTTTATGCGATTATTGAAAGATCAGGTTCCTCTTGCTTCTGGGGTTCCTCCTTCCCTTTTGAAGGTCGCTGGTATCGTCTGATGGCGACAATAAAAATTAAGAGTTTGAATAGTTTTGTAAACATCAAAGGCAATGAAGAGTAGAAACAACCTTTCATGGAATTTTTGTGGAAATCAGCAATACCAACTATAATGCACGTAATAGAATACGGTTAGCAAATGTAAAGGCTAGCTGCCAACCGTAGCTTATTAATATAAACCGCATCAGTGTTTCATCTAAGTTTCGCTTTCGTTTGTCAAATATTTTTGTATAACAAACAGCATGAGAAATAACTGAAAAATGGAGGCCGAAAGCCGAAACATCTTAACATGCTAAAAACATATTTCAAAAATTCAATGAAATTTCGATCACACATACTTTAGCGGCGTCACTCTATGCTTTCTCTAATATGTATGCTCTGTCTCCCTCCAGTCCTCCTCTTCTGAAAAATTTATCTTCCTGATATATTCTGCGATTGCATGATTAATTTCGTCATCGGTCTTATCTGTGCTCTTTAATATTCAAAACGTCCTTCTACCAAGTCTCAGATGAGATCTTCGACCCTTCGCATACAAAGACGATAGCGTGCAAAACTCGAGAGGACTGCTGTTGTTTCGCAAGGAACAGAACAGATAAACTACTGTACAGAGAAGAGCCGCGCGATTTGTTATTGCTTGCCTTACGAAAGTGTCGTAGAATTGATACATAAATTGGGTTAGCATTGTCTGACAGACAGGTGACATTGACTTCAACTGATTTTAGTGTCGAACATTTGAACATACATTTTCATTTACGAGTGCGATCAAATACGTCGTCCATCAACCTATTTGGATCGAAATAACAGGAGAGATAAGATTAGAGCAATAATGTACCACACTGATGAATTCTTTCTTCCCTCGTGCCATTCGGACTGGAATTCACAGACTAGAGATTAGTTTTGGTATGATTTTTTGAATTGCAAAGTATATATGTAGAATAGCATGTAGATTCATCCATGCCACCTTATTCTTCGTCTTTTTACTGTATTGATTATGTCGAGAGACAGATTTATCTATATTAGTTCTCTACATTTTTTTCTTCAATATCTTTCATTTGACCAAACAACTATGGCAAATACTATCCCATACGTGTTATTTCTTTATTGTTCTAGTTATTAAGTTGCGAAAATCAAGCATAGAGACAGAGTTTCTTAAGAAAAAAGGTTTCTGAAGAAATTAGCTCATTTCTTGATGTCCAGCAACGAATGTATTTAGTTAAAGTAATTGAAACATCTATTTACCGTTATAATTTAAGAGCGTGTACGGACTAAACTTATCGTAACAATTCTCTGCTAGATCCCGAGATATCGTGCTTGTGAACTTTCTTCTTTATGAAAAATATAAACAACACGATCGGATGAAATTGTTAGAAAACATCTAGCAATTAAAAACTGAGCATCTCAATTTCTGGCTGTTTTTCCGTAATTAATACGAGAAGCCGGTTTCCAAATTTTGTGTCAGAAATTTTGGTTTCACAAAGACAAAAAGAAACAACGTGGTAGTATTTTCATGTGACTTAAAAAATCGGAATATGAGAGAATGGCGAATCCATGTTCAAAACTAGAGGTTAGCATACTATTTGTGATTTCTGTGTGTAATGTCACAGATGAATCCTGGGACGATCTCAGATTTTCGCTTCGAGAGCTGTACCACTCTGGTACACAAATAAACTAACGTTTACAATACACAATATAGATTACACGAAAATCAGATGACGAAAAAAAAAAAAAAAAAAAAAAACCACACACACACACACATGAAACAGTGTTACATCTAATGCATTGACTTTATTTCAATGCCGTAGGGAAGACACAGAGACCTATGACTTACTGCTTTTCGTGACAGATATCAATTTACCAGCACATACGAGTATTATCCTTTGTTATTCTCAACATCCATAAATCCCAGTATTATTGTTTCTCTTTGTTGATTCTGGTTTTTTATTTTGTGGAACGCATGATACAAGTGAAGAAGTGAGAACACCATTCCTTTTTCTTTTTCAAAGATTCTCCGTTTGTATTTCTACGAAACTTGCCCTGTATTATTTATATTCTCATAATTAACTTCGTGTGATTTGTGTCAGGTTATATGTTTCTTTTGGAATATTATGCTTATCTGACACCATACAATAAAATGGTAAAAATGGAAAGAAATAAATTCAAATTTCGGTATTGACGAAACCCCACACGAGTTAAAATGCACACAATTATGTAAAACGTATTATCAAGTAAAAAATGTATTCCGGGAGAAAATAATTTCCTGAAACAGTTTATAAAGTAATTGCAGACATATAAATTCATTTCTTCCAGTACATGAACACGTCCATATATTAACTTACTACATGATGGAGTAAATGAAGCAATTTAGTCGTTAGAAATTCAGAACTCTATGATTCTTGTGATCTTGTAACTACTTTCAATAAGTTGTCTCCATGCTGGCTGTTTTGGAATTTTGTGAAGGCCTAGATCATAAGTTTTGTATTTCCTTACATACTAATAGGTTGTCGAATAGTACATTATTTGTTCTTTTGTTCTAAGATTTTTTTTATAAATCCTTCCCTCGTCTAAAATTTGTTTACCAGGTCTAACAGAATGTGAGCACAGTAACCTTGTACTTTGCACGTGCAAGCCGAAATATTTTATAATCATTAACAGAGAGAAGAAGCTGGCTTGAAAATTTATGTAAGAAAACATGTTTACGACCAATGAAAATACACAGCAGTGTGGTGAAAGGCTGCAGTATGAATGCTTCCTGTTTGTTTACCAGCTGTCATACTCCCACAGGTTTGACACATTCCTTACGTGTGGGTACAGTCATCGTCAATTGTTCTCGTAACATGTCATAGAACACTCACTGTGTTTGTTAACGAATTTCTTCGTAACTTATTGTGTGTTTGAAACAGAAGATTAGACCCAGTCAGAGTCACAAGAAACACGGGTCAAGAAACTCTAAAGTAGGAAAATATTGACCATTGACGTATAATAAAGCTTCTCTTACGGTCATACAGATTTTGATTATCGATTGTTTCAAAAAAATCACTCAAGGTTCTTGTTTGATTCGCACTTTAAAATATACCATGATCTAGCTCCAGTAATACAATTTCGTCTTTGTAGCAATACTGCTTTTAATACACATACCTACCGTTTTCAGCAAATTCAAAGGTTAGGGACCGTGCACAAACTACGTGGCTCGGTCCAGGGGGGGGGGGGTTTGCTAGAAGGCTACGCTGGGGTACATGGGGGAGGGGGGGGGCCGGGCCAGGCCACGTAGCTTTCCTTTCATAACATTTTTCACAGTTAAAATGAGGAACAGAACCCACAACAGCATGTAAATACTTATTACCCACAGTTAATTATCTATTACAGTAGTCTCACAAGAGAAAACAGCACAAAATGTATTCTGGAATCAAAAGGGAAAAAGCTACGTGCTACGTGGGGGAAGGGGGTGGGGTAGAGGCAAAAGCTACGTAGGGCTACGTGGGGGGGGGGGAAAGGGGGGTTCACAGGAGGGCAAAATGGAGCTACGTGGTTTATGCATGCTCCCTTATGAGGATTGCAGCCTAGAAGCTATGCTACCATGTTAACTGTTGCGCGGGGCTGGAAACCAAGTGTAGGCAATTGTGATTTTGTTAACATCATTACGAATTGGGTTATCAATTTTGCTCTTACGTTTTACAACTAACAGAAGAAGTGGATTGAACGGCTTATTGACGAGCCAACTTAACAGAAAATGGAACCGAGCAAGGTGTGTGAGTGGTAACGCTCTGGACTCGCATTCGGGAGGACGCGGTTTCCAATCCCCCTCCGGCCATCCAGATTTTTGTTTCCCATGTTTTCCCAAAATCACTCCAGGAAATTCTGTGATGGTGTGGTACCCTTAAAGGGCCATGGCGAAATTCCTTTGTCACCAGTCCTACCCACCTCTAAGGGAGCGTGCACAAACTACGTGGCTCGTTCCAAGGGGGGGGGGGGGTTGGCTGGAAGGCTACGTTGAGCTACGTGGGAGGAGGGGGTTACAAGCAACAACATTTTTCACAGTTAAAATGAGGAACAGAACTCACAACATCATGTAAATATTTATTTCTCTCACTTAATTATCTCCGTATGTAATTTACAATCGTTTGACAAGAGAAAATAGTACAAAATATTTTCTGGAATAAAAAGGGAAAAAAGCTACGTGCAACGTGAGTGGGGGGAGGGGGGAGGAGGGGGAGGAGGGGGAGGAGGGGGAGGAGGGGGGAGAAGGGGGGTAGAGGAAAAGGCCACGTAGGTCTACGTGAGGGGGAGTTCACAGGAGGGCAAAATGGAGCTACGTGGTTTATGCACGCTCCCTAATGACCTCAACGTTGACGAGGCGTAAAGTCATAAGAAAATAAAAAGAAAAGAGATTTGTAGCTGGCTTGATTACTCCCTCACAATGATTGGTGTCCCATTTTTTTCGACTTTCATCTACAGAATCTTTTGGGTGAGTGGTAACGCTTAGGCTTGGCTTTTAGTAGGACGTGTGAACGAGTTACTGTCCTGTTATCCAGATTTCAGTTTTCCTTGGTTTCCGGAAATCACTCCTGGCGGATGCTCGGATGGTTAACGGAAAAGGCCACTGCTGAATTATAATTTTTTGCCCCCCCCCTCCCTCCCCCGTAATTGCACTCCTCTAAAGACCTTGAAGTTGACCTGACGTAAATAAAGCAAATGACATTAACAAATGATAAATGTTTGACTGGTAAGCAAATAATTTTACTGCAACACAGTTATAATTTACGCTGTGCGCCACGCGTTTCGAGAATTGATTCTCATTTTAGAACGCAATATTAGTACATTCTTAATGCATTTTTAATGTGCGAAGTGTTTGTGTCAGTTTACTTTCAAACAGTGTACATCACATCACACGATACCTAGATTTAATGTTATGAGAATGTGTACGAATGAGTTTCTGTGGTGGCGTGTTTTTAAGAAACCTTCAAAAACCAAAACTCCAGAAGTTTTACTAATGTCCAGGAGAATTATAAAATCATCAAAAGTAACTGTGCTACAGTAAAATTATTTGCTTACCAGTCAATTGAAAACAGTTGCAGACTTTCAAAGGTCCATTTACCATGGATAAAGTATAAAAAAAAATATAGACAAATGTTTACTTATAGTAATAACAAACACATTAATTCTCTGGTAGCTTAAACGCTGACGCCTTTGTTTCATTTGGAGGCATAGGCACTGTTTGGAACAGTCACTGAGTGTATGATGGGGAATGTGTCTGTAGGAATAGTAGGGGTATAGTAGGGATCTCGTAGATCTAAATAGAACGGGCATGGGAGCACATTCTAAGCTGCTAGTTAAAGCTGTAAGGTAGTCCACTCTTAAAATTACTAAGGGGTTAGACAGTTTCATATATAGTTGGAATAAGATTACGAATAAAACAACATTCAAAGGGGGTAGGACATCAATTTTTTTTTTTTAAAATAGATTTTTCACAAATATGCCTATTTTGTAGCGCACATCTTCCTGAATAATTTGGTGTATAGAACATTCATCTTTGAGGGATTATAAGGTAAGTAATTTGGTTTTAAGTGTATGAAGGTGCAGCGCCACGCCCTTTTGCACAGCATTCTTCTGTCATACGTGAGTGTATTTGGCTCTAAAGCATTCGAATGTTAATATTTGCGCCAGAGATAGTCAAATGTGAAACAAAGGACTATCGATATCGATACTTTCTCTGCTGCTATTGACATGCATTGTTTTGATTGCTGATTTTGATTGCCAATAACCCATTTTTGTAGGAAGAAATGCACTTAGTATTGGTGTTTATGATGCAGTTTCATGTTTTAATGATGGTGTGTAAAGCAGGAAATTTGTATTAGAGAAAATGGGAACTAAGCCCGGAGTGAACTGTATCAAATCTTTGTATGTGATAGACAGAGAGCATGTATTTTTTTTTTTTTTTTTTTTTTTTTGTAACTGCTTTATGTCTCTTTTTAACATCGAGGTCTTTAGAGACGGGAAAGGATGGGGGGCAAGGATGGGGGGCAAGGATGGGGGCAAGGAATGGGAAGGAATTCGGCCATGGCCTTTTGAAGGAATCATCCCGGCATTTGCCTGGAGTGATTTGGGGAAACCATGGAAAACCCAAATCTGGATGCCCGCACGGGGATTCGAACCACCGTCCTCCCGAATGCGAGGCGAGAACGCTAACCGCTACACCGCCACGCTCGGTGAGAGCATGTAGTGAAAGCAGATAAATCGTTATACCTCTGGCCCGTATAATGCATGGAGGAAGGAGATATATGGAGGAGAAGTAACTTTAAATCTGTGACGCCGGCTCTAAACTCACGCGCCTGCGCGGAGGCGGCAGCGACAATATTGCGAACCCAAACAATTGCAAGGTTCACATTGTGTTTGATGCTGTGATTATTTCATGTGTATAAGTGTTTTATAATGCCATCTTGTGTTGCATACGGTTACACAAATAGGCAAGAGAGGAAAGAACCTGCAATATCATTTCATAAGTAAGTTGAATTATAATTATTGTTGTTGAAGTGGGCAGTAGAAATGGCAAACTTTGGTTCCTGTCTACAAATATTTAGTCTTAGCTCTCAATGGAATGACTTTGTTCACAAATTTTTGTTGGTGTAGTGTAGATAATCAGCATACCTTGCTATTTTGCACATAATAGACTAGCATTACTTTTTAACGGGCGTTGAAAATGAGATTTAAAGGGGTGTGTTTTACATCGCGATTCAGTGAATTTAGTTTTGCGCTTTCTTTCGTCACGTTGCAGTTTATACTGACAGTTTATGATGAAATTAAATGTGTTAAATTATGATATGCAATCTAGCAATCTTGATGAACCAAACGATGTTGTTACCGCAAATACAGTTTGCGATTCAAATACGCATGTGTGGGTGTGTCTAGATAGTTTGATTCTGTAGCGCCAATTTAATGGAGATTGTGGTTAGGTATAAATGTAGTCTGTACCAGAATGGGTTTGTTATTCCATAAGGGACAAAGAATTTGTCTATTACTGTTAGTAATTTAAAGAGAAACAAGTTAGTGACTAAACGTGTATCGCGATTTAAACTACTTCCAGTTCATCCCAATTAAGCTTACGATGTATGGAAACAAGATAACTATTTTTATTCTGGTCTAGGCTGCTATTCAACCTAACCACAAGTGGTAGTAAAAAAGCTGAAATATCCATTCTGCATGTCCACCATGTAATTCATTGTAGCTTTTGGCAGAATTAATTTTTGTTCCAGGCCGCATTCCAACCCGATCCCCTAAATTTGGAGACAGTATATCCCGAAAACTTAGCACGATATCGAAAAATTTTATTCTTTATTTTCGATTTGTCTCGTCGTGTTACATAAGAATCGATCATTAAATTTGACTTTTGCAAAATCTTTCTTCTGTATTTCAACTCAAGACACCTCACTTTTGATACAGTATATCTCGAGAACTAGGCGAGATATCGAAAATTTTTATTCTTTGTTTTTTATTTATCTCGTCTTTTTAAATAAGAATCCATCATCAAATTCGCCTTTGACCAATTTTTTCTTCTGAATTTCAACCAAAAACATTTCACATTTGAGACAGCATATCTCGAAAACTAAGCAGGATATCAATAAAATTTACTCTTCATTTTTTATTTGTCTCATCGAGTTACATAATAATCCATCACCAGATTGCAGCGTTACGTTTATCCTAGTGTCCCCTTGATGTTTTTGTACATATACCCCGTTTCTGTATGGGTACGGCATAGCCCCCCACTCCTCCTCCACCCGGCGTCACTTCAATGCGTAGTGAAGGTCTCTTCCGTCGTCTCCATATATTTCTATCCTCCATGGTATATAATGGGTATGGCAGTTCTAAAACTATGCCAAATACAAACAGAAACTTTAACGGTCACTTTCAACAAAACACACATTTCTGTACTTAGGTACATGTAGCATCCAAAATAAATATCCTATTACTTTCAAACTTGGTATGCTTATTAAACACAAACTCCTTAATGCAAAACTCTAGAATTTTCCAAATCTATTAAAAATTAAGATAATTAACTATAAAATTTGAGTTTAAAATGTAATAGCTCATTCATTTTTACATAAATTAAATAAGTTCTAGAGTTTCATACAACTGTAAGTATGGTTTGGATGCTGTGCAAAATTCATTGAAGAATCTCTCTTACTTAAAGCAATTACCTATAGCAATTAATGCACCAACGGTAAGTGAAAAAATGGTGGAATTTCACATGTAAAAAAAAAAATTGTTTTGTTATGTTTTTGAACATCCACTGCTATGAGTGTGAATCCTAAATGCTTCTTAGTCATGCTGATAAATTTTTATGAATTTATTTGTAAAAGTATAAACAATCGAAATTAAAATGTCCTGTGGTACCTCTCCTGCTGACGTCCAACCCCCCTTCAATGTGAGAAATATCGTAATACATAGTGTGCCGGACCGCAACAGATCACAGGATTTTCATTGCAGCATTTTACTGGTCATATGATGCGTAATGTGCGCGTGTTAACTGACTACAAAACACGATATATACGTCTGCTGTGGGGAGAGGGATCCCCAAGCAGCTCCTCCTGGATAGTTGACACAACTATGTCTTTCAGAAACTCATATTAACAAATGACTTTCACCAAATAGTGCACAAGAGTTCAGTTCCAGTGGCGATATATTTTGATGGCACATGTAATCAATTTGGTGTGGTTAGCACTGAGGTGTATGGTGAAGACATACCATCCTTTCCACATCCTGTAACTCGACAGTCTGGATGTAGGGTGTGCAGTCCCCTTTTCGTCATGTGTGTGTGATCACGTATGGAATTGTTGTGTGTGTGTGTGTGTGTGTGTATGTGCGCGCGCGCTTATGTCTTCCTCTGTGGTTGTGCGTCTAAATATGGTGATGGGAGCCTACTCGACCTCGAGATTTACCCATTAGTGGCCACCTATGTACTGAAGGTATATACAGTCAATTGGGTGTGATGAACACTCCTTATTGACTAAACGCTGAGGTGTATAGTGAAAAAATGTCATCTTTTGCACACCCACTAACTCATCTGTGTCATGATTTTTCAGTCATGTAATGTGGCAGGCCTCGCTTTTTCGTTGCCATGATGGCTGCTGTTAGATTTGTCGAACTCATAAATTACAAACAAAAAAAAGTTTCTATTTCCATCAGTGAAACAATGATAGCTGTATATTTAATAATTAAAGAGTAATTAATTCACAAATAAAAGAATGACAATTAGTTCTGGTGCAGGAACGGCTTTGTTAATGATATCAACAATATTTTTCACATGGTTCTTGTCCATGTCACCACGAATTGAGTCTGAAAGGATTTGGAAATAGGCTCGGAAAAATTACAGGCCAATTGGTTTGGCAGCAGCAGAGGTTAAATTGGTGGAGAGATAGGTATGTAACCACATAAGAAACATCTATAGGGAAAGAAACTGGAATGCACAAAGTATAGATTACATTTATTGTGAGGGGCAAGTTGCTTACCTTATGATTAGGAACTCTTAATTAATCTAGGATACACACCCACACATCATTGTTAGAATTATATTGGAATGGCCTCATTCAGATTAAAAATGATGTTGGTTTTTAGCTGAATATATCATCTGTTTCAGGTTCAGAAACACCCTTTCAAATATTGGAAATGTAGCTGAAATTCATGAATTATCATTAAAGATGTTAACTATTAATTATATTTGTTCATAATTAATCCATGTCTATTTCAATACGATGTGGAAAAGTTGGTATGTTTTTCGCATCTTTGTCAGTGGATGAATTTTTAGTGTCTGTCTGCTTCAATGAACAAAATTCAGGCATAAACTATGGGTATGATTTTGTTGGGATTTTGAATAATGTACAACTTCTAGTTCTGGAATTAATGTTGTAATTCCAAAGCTGTGAAATTTAAGTTAAAGTGTCCACCAATTCGTGCAAAAACTATGGGTCAGATTTTGATAGGCTCTTAAATAATATACAGAGAATAGTTCTGGGGTAAAATAGGGTACGTTCGTTTTGATGTGAATTCGGATAGTTGAGACAATTCAGATAAAAATATGCATATAGTGAATGTCAAAAATGTGCATATTATGATTTGGTGGAAAATGTGACTAATTACGTAATAGGTTATTTACACGATATAGTTATAAGATTTGATATAAATTTTAATTCTGGTATGATATGATTGTATGTGCCATCTGCCAAATAAATGAATAAAGTAAATGCTTTATTAATCATTTCCATATGATCTAAGCACATTTGTTTGAAATAACATCTGGTTATTGTAGGCCATTTTCCCAATTGCGATAGAATTAATTTTTATGAATAGTTGTCCGGCCAATGCAATTGAATTTTTGTTTATTTTTGTTTAAATAAACCTGCCACTTAGTAATATACATCATACAGTCAACAAATATCAGAAGTTAGTACACTATAGTGCAGTGAAAGTGTCATAAAATTGTTCATAAAGATGCAACAAGCCCCTGTGATGCAAACTGCTACTACAGACACAGCTGGTGCCGAAATACTGTACAATTACAAGCAAATGTGAGCAATGAAAAATGTAAGTAAGCTTATACCTATTTATACCATAATTTCCATGTGTAAATTGTAACAAAGGACAAATTAATTACATGTATAAACACCCAACAGACAGAACTGCGGAAGATGCTTCAGAGAATGAAGTGAAAACAAATTCAGTTGCATTGGCGTGACAATTATTCATAATTTATTAAATTTCTTTGATATGTTTATACACCTGTTTTTCATCTTTATAAATTCAGTGTTTCATAGCTGTTTCATTCCCCATTTATGTTGAATCCTTTCAATTTGCTGCTTTAATCTCCTTTTTAAGCATTGAAATCACCTTAATACTCAGTTGGATGTGTTGTACAACTGCAAAATGGATTCATTTGTTCACATTTTTTTGATTGTGTAGGAGTTACCAGTGAGATAGTTTCTCAGTTTTTCTTCATATACATATTTATAATCTATATAATGTTTTATGCCTTTACAATGTTAATTAAATAAATATTCCTAAGTATATTTAACCCCTCTTTGTAGTAATGACAATGATGTTTGTGTTTTGTATTTGCTATTTTTTTTCTGTATTAAAATATGGGAATGGGTATTGATACCAGCACCTTTTACAAGATCTGATTCAAAAAAATGAGATTTTTTTAAAATTTTGCAAGCTTTATAAACTTGATTTTTAAATAATATTTTATTTTGGTGGTACACATGTTCCTGAAATACATTGCAATTAACTGCCATTTTTTAATCTTTAGGTTTTTTTTTTTTTTTTTACACTTTAAAAGTTAAGCATGTTTTGGTGTGTCAGAGATTTGAACTTTCTAAAAACTGGATCACAGAATTTGTATAAAATTTTGCTTTAAAAATTGGATGATTTGCAGTTCCGCATTCACAACATTAGCAGTAGCTTTTGGCAAATGATTCCATATACTTCCGCAGTCGTTATATGTATTATCTTGGTTCTCCAGGTGGAATTGCATTGATTCATCAAAAACCTAACATTTCAGCCATTGTGCTGTGGCAGTCCTCTTATGAAAGCCACAGTACGATAGCTGAAATATTAGGTTTTAATAAATTGACATGGCTCCACCCAAAGAATCAAGATAATAAGGTTTAGGTGAATCTGCTATGAGTAAAACAAGGATTTATGAGACTGAAAAATTAATTACTGATTCTTAATGTTGAGCTGAGTAATAAAAAAAGAAAAAATATTATTTTCTGCCATTTGGAGACTGTGGGAAGTTAGATGATTCTGTTGTCACGTTTACTGTAACTTGTTTTTCTATAACTGAGTGATAGACTTATTTTATTGATGTGAGATATTGTTGCAATAAATTAGCACAAGTAGGTGTCATGGTGACCATGACAGGACGATTACAAATTAAACACACAAGTTGTTTGACTTGGAAACCTTGACTGCACTCACATTATTCGTGAATTATGTGTAGAAGGTGTAACAGCACCATGTGTAATATTGCAACTTCCCCTTACTGTACCATTAATATAAATAAGTTGTTTAGGTTCACATCATTCACCTATATTTTTTATTCCAGATTTAACAACACTGCTAATTACTTGATGATTATAATTTTAATATTTTAGTTTACCATTAAAGAAACAATCATTTATTCTACATTTATATTTTAAACAAACAGAAATGGTTTTATAGAATTTCAAATGAAATGGTTAATTCAAATTTTACAATGCAACTAATATCATCAATTACTTGGCTTTCATTTGATTCCAGTACATACATCTCCGTTAAAACATTAACAACAATTATTAATACAATCATTCTTCGTCATACCCTCAGGCACTTACATTCTAATACAGGGCTAGTCAAAATGATTTAATTGATTTCACGATTTTTCTTTTCGCTGTCCTATTATAGGTACGATGATGGGTCATTTTTACTAGCCCTGTACTAAAACACGGTATTCCAGTAAACCAAATTTAATTTTCAATAATTCTTTCAACATTCTAATGTCTTCATTTCACTTTAACTAATATTTGTTTAAAAAATAAACAAAGGATTCTTCTTCAGTTAGACACTTATATTGTATCATCAGTCACAAATATTTGGCATATATGTATAAATATGGTTTTAACATTTATTTTTATAAATAATGAGCTTGGCATCTTACACAACTTTCCACACAGTTCTTATTGTTTAAGCAAGGAATTTAACATCAATAAATTCAACCAGTATGGAATGTCACCATTTTATACCTTCTACAAATATAAATATCATTTTTATTTGCTTAATGAGACGTATATACAAATATTGATGTCAAATTCTAACCATCTAAAGAATAAGCATAAAGTGAAACTGTGAAACTCACATCATAGTATGCCTTTATCATATAATGTACTTAAAAAAGTAATTGAAACAACAAATCAAATAAAGTTGACATTTTCATTACATCCTCCCACCATCAGGATTGAACACTTAGTTGATATTCTTTATATTCGTGATGGTGTCCTCATGCCCATCCATAGTATTTTCATATCTTTGCTTTTATACTCCAAATTTAGTCTTCATTTCTTTTTTCTTTTCCAAATTTATTACTTCTTTGACATATTTGTTTCATTTCTTCTCTCTACCATATTCCTTCACTTCCTTCTTCTTCCAATCCTCACTAATCTAATCCCATCCTTCTTTCTTACATTTCTCTCCTTTACCCTTTGTTTCCATTGTTTGGTCATTTGCAATTCTTCCTTTCTTATTATCTCATTTTAACCATCCCTCTTCAGTTTCCATTCTAATTTTGTTCTTGTCTCATACTTCAGTCTTCTTTTCTTCTTTCTTTCATTCCTTTTCTCTATGTTGTACTATATCATCACTCACTAGCATTGTTTGACATTCCATTTCATATCCTTCTTCCTCTACTTCCTTTACTGTACTAGTCATTTCCTGTTCATGCTATACATTTTTCTTTACCATTACTTTCAATGCTTCCCTGGGATCATTCATTTAGCCTCTATGGTCTTCTTTGGTACCAACATCTTCCTTTACCCCAACTTCTGATTCATGACTTTTGTTTTCTTCTACAATACTAACATCCTCTTCTTTTTCTTCTGTATTCCATTCAACTGCTCCTTATACTTCTGTGATGTCCTTTTTGTCGATTTCAACCCTTGTTCATTTATTTCTTTCACACATTTTGAAGCATTTCCACCAGTTCAAAGATGTATCATTGCTTACAGGTTCTGCAATGTTCACATAGCATTCAATCATATTGCATTTAATTGCTTTATTTAATTTCTCTTTTCATTGGATGTGCAGACTACTGTGGTCATTTTCAGTGTTATCTTGGTTATCCAGGTGGAACTGCTTTCTTCAAGAAAGCCACAGAATGATGTTTGAAATGTCACATTTCAAGAATTGATGAGGGTCCACCTGGAAAATCAAGATAACATCGCATGGTTTATTTTTTATCATCATTCTTTTCATCTTGCTTGGGCACCTACTTTGATTCTTAACTGGTTACATTCATTTCCTTCCAGCTTAATTATAGTTTTCAGTTTCCCACATGACCAGTTGGACCATATCAATCTCGCCTACAGGTTTTTCAGTCTAATCCTTCCTCCTCTTACTGGGAGTTTCTCATTGATAATTCTTCCATTTATTAGTTTTGCATGCATTGTAAAACTTCTCTTAATTTCCTCAAATTTCATCTTTCATTTCTTATCTCCTTCAAAACGGTCTTGCCACTGCTCAGTTCGATCTATCGCACCTACAAATTCTTCTATACTCTCCTGTTGTTGCAGTATCAGTTTCCCTTGTATTCCCTTTGGTAGCTTTTGTTGAAGATGTGTCTCTCACATATTCAACTATTATGGATTTGTTTAGGTACCTTAGATCTTGTATTCTGTCTTCACAAAATTTATGAAAATTCCCTTCTCACCTATTGTGGGATTTGCAACATCTAAAGTTAACTTTCAATTTTTGTAATATTTGTTTTGACTAGTATTTATTTCAAAAAACAGGGCTAAAATTCACCATATGTTTCACATTTTATGCCAACTTCCATCTCCAAATAAAAGCATTTCCTGTTAACTTAGGGTTACCAGAATTTTTTCTCCAAATCCGGGGACGCTTCACAACTTTTTCAGCAAAATCCGGGGACGCTTTCCGTATTTGTCCTAATACGCGTTGTACTTTTATAAGTTATATGATTAAAGGTTGGGTTAACTTAAAAGCCACATATTGTTTATATTTTGTGTTTTAAATGAGAATCACAGACAGCCATGTTGCACACAGCAAGGAGACTTGATTTTCCAAATCTGTTGTGTCTAAGACGCAGTATCCTTGTAATTTTCTTTTATTCCTAGGCACATACAAGGAAAGAAGTGTGCTTCATATCTCTTGTTTAAACGAATGCATTAGCAAATCAGGGCTTTAAAAGAACTCTCGCTTGATTAAAAAACAAAAAAATTCTGAGGACCACAGTAATAATCCGGGGACATTGCGGGGACGAAATCTGTCCGGGGACAGAGGGCTAAATATGGGGACTGTCCCCGGCAAACGGGGACGTCTGGTAAGCCTATGTTAACTTGTTCCAAACATATATAATTTTTTTCTTATCAGTCCAATCAGATGGAAATCAGTACTATGCTTCTTCATATATAAAGCTGGATATATTTTATCCCTTGATACGAACTTGATTTCAGGTATCTTAAATCCTGTATCTCATTACCAGTATTCCTTTCTACCAATGGTATTACAATTTTCAATTATTCATTAATTCTATTGCACTTGTTTTTCTCATGCCTCATTATTTATTTGCCTGATTTTCTGTCTTATTCCTTGCACTTATCCTTATACCTTAGGCAATTTTTCACTACAAACATCATTACTTTTTCAGTTTCTATCTGTAAATTGAGATAACCCATACTCTCTTCCTCAGCCAGGTAGAAATTTTTTCATCCAAGTATCTTAGCATATTTTCAATCTGCTGATTCACTGCCCACGTGATTTCATATGGTTTAGTAAGAAAGCACTTATTTATTCAAACATTTGCTTGATTTTTTGTCCAAATGCTGCTAACTGCTTTTTAAAAATATCCCTCATTTTTTTCTGCATTTTTCTTATTTTGCTGCAGTATTTCTTGCATTTAATTGATGAGCTCAAATAAATTGTTACTATTCTCTGTTTACCGAGCGTGGTAGGTGAGTGGTAACACTCTGGCCTCGCATTCGGGAGGATGCTTATTCAGATGCTTACTTCAGTAGGTCATCATGGTCCTTCCTTCAGAAGGTTATGGCCAAATTCCTTCCCATTCCTTGCCCCCACCCTCCCGATTCTTTCCTGCTTCTAATGACGTGAATGAGGCTTAAAGCCACAAGCAAATAAAAGAAAGTGAAACACATTGTTTCTTCTCTAGTATTATTGTTGTTAATAACATCTGAACTGGTTAAACAGTAATTACTTGAAACTATTTCACTGCATTCTCATAATTTTCAACGTTTATCAAGACATCTTCCCCCAGATTTTCTTTTGTATTATTTTTTGTAATATTCATTTTCCTTAATAATTGTTATTCACTGGTATTCTGATATGTTAATCAAACTTAAAAGTTATTTTATATATATATATATATATGTACATTTCAAATTTGGATTAATAAAAATCACCACAAAATTATGTTTATTGTTAATTATTCATGAAAGCCATCTTCAAAGGTATTGAATGTAGTTACATGTAATAAGAATCAGTGCACTTGGCAGAATGATACTACACAATTCATGAGATAACTCATATTCAAAATCTAATTTGCAATTCTTACTTTTCACTACAGTTTAACTCATTTATTCAATTATTATTTTTATTCAACTAATTATCATAAAAGTACTCATTCATTCCTTTTATTCTAAACTTGAATACTGATTCTCAAAATTTTCTAACTACTTCTCCATAACTTTATACTACAAATAAGTTTAATTTTTTGCTTGATGTTTACAGTGTGGTATGTTCAAAAATTGTAGGAACTTCTGGATAGCAAGCCTACAATTGTTATTTATTGTTTATGATCATGAGTCACTTAATCACATATAGTATTGTGATCTTCCCCTTACTGTGTCATTAATATAAATAAGTTGTATTTATATTCCTTTTCCTGGTATTCAGATTTCTTCAATAGGTCCACATCATTCACCTATATTTTCTTAATACATCCAATTTCCATGTTTACACTGTTACCGTAAAGTATCAAAAAATAGGCCTCTCAATATTTTAGTTTACCATTAACGAAACATTCATACACAGACGGAAAAAAAAATCCCAACACCAAGAAAGACTTGTGTTAGATAAACGAAATTTGGTAGGCGTGTTTATACATCTGAAAGATGACATCGATTCAAATTTCGCGCTTCGCGCATAAGTGTGGCGCTAGTAGCGCTACTCAGAGCTTGCAAATCAGGTTTGCTTTAAATACGCGCTGTAAAGTTTGTGAACGTTATTTACCGCTGAGATTTGACATAGTGAGTTGATGTTAGCCAAGAATGCCTTTAAGAAGACGAAGAAGCCATTATCAACAGCTCACCGAGTTTGAACGAGGTCGTGTAATAGGGCTACGAGAAGGTGGATTTTCTTTTCGCGATATTGCAGAAAGACTTGGCCGGAATGTATCCACTGTGCATGATTGTTGGGTGCAGTGGTCAAGGGATGGTACTGCCTCAAGAAGACCGGGTTCCGGGAGGCCACGTGGCACTACTGAGAGGGAAGACCGCCGTATTCGGCGTACAGCTGTGGCGCATCGTACTGCGTCTGCGGCAGAAATTCGAGCTGCAGTTGGTACCACAGTGACACAACGAACTGTTAGAAATCGGTTACTTCAAGGACAGCTCCGAGCCAGGCGCCCTGTAGCGTGCATTCCACTGACTACAAGCCATCGCCGTTTGCGACTTCAGTGGTGTCAAGCCAGAGCTCATTGGAGGACGGAGTGGAGATCTGTTGTGTTTTCTGATGAAAGCAGGTTCTGCCTTGGTGCCAGTGATGGCCGAGTGTTGGTCAGAAGGAGGCCAGGGGAACGCCTGCAACCAAACTGTCTGCGGCCTAGACACACTGGACCTACACCTGGAGTCATGGTCTGGGGAGCAATTTCCTATGACAGCAGGAGCACTCTTGTGGTTATACCAAACACACTGACTGCAAATTTGTATGTCAGTCTGGTAATTCAACCTGTAGTGCTGCCATTCATGAACAGCATTCAAGGGGGAGTTTTTCAACAGGATAACGCTCGCCCTCATACCGCTGTTGTCTCGCAACGTGCTCTACAGAGTGTCGACATGTTACCTTGGCCTGCGAGATCACCAGATCTGTCTCCAATTGAACACGTATGGGATATCATTGGACGACAACTCCAGCATCATCCACAGCCAGCACTGACCGTCCCAGTATTGACAGCACAAGTACAACAAGCATGGAACTCCATACCACAAAGTGACATTCGAAACCTGTATGACACAATGCATTCACGTTTGCAGGCTTGCATTCAAAATTCTGGAGGTTACACCGGCTATTAATTTAACAGTATTTCACATTTGAAATGCATTTTCTTGAGCTTAAATTAACCTGTGATCTTGAAAATTTAATCAATTAAACATGTTAACTTGACAAATGCATTGTCCAAATTTCATTACTCTACAATAATTTTTTCTTGGTGTTGGGATTTTTTTTTCCGTCTGTGTATATTCTAGTTTTATCTATTTCCTCAGTAAACTGCAATGCTTTTACAAAACTTCAAATTCAGTGTTTTATTCAATTTTTACAATTTGACTACTAACATCGATTACTAATCTTCTGTTTCCCTTAATGTATCCAACAAGGATTCAATTACTTTTACAGAATCTTATGAGCATTAACTACTCTTTAACTACTTTACACATATATTACTGTTATCAACTGTCACATTACCTATAGTTCTCTTGTCTGTTACCTAATTCAATATCCTGCACTATCAGTTATTACCAATCCAAACTTCTGCTGGGTTTTTGTCAGCCATATTCCTGTTTACAAATAATATCTGTCTTTACCAATAAGGAATCAATCATATTATGTCTTTCTTTCTTCTACTAGGTGTAACTGAACCATTCATTCAATTAACATTAACTGCTTCAATTTTCACTGACTACCATGTTTATTTAACAATTGAATTTAGAATGTGGTTATTTTATTGACCGTTTATAAGTTGCGTCTTGAATCTGTATTTCAAATGCGCGGGCTCTTACAACTTTCTTTTTCTGGTTGCGCTGGTGGCACTGTCTTAAGGCCTGTGAAATCACAGCCTTCTAATCACACCTATTATGCATGTATACCCTTCTTTATATCATCAGACTTGTACTTTTAAGTCACTGCAGCACACCAAAGCAATTTTCAGTTATTCATTTAAATGTCTTCATTTCTCCTTATCTTACATCTGCTGAAAGCAACAAATCAAAGATTCTCCTTTTGCAATGGATCAGTGCTTTTTGCCCGTTTAAACTCAAATAGGACAATCAGTGTATATAGTAACAAAAATTTGACATATAAACAAAAATGATTTTAACACTTATTTCTATAATTCGTGGGGTCATGTATCTCAAAAAGGGATGGAATCCACCTCTGTGATTGGAAGGAAGATGCTGACACTCTCGTGACATGAAGCTTGTTTATAGGGAAGCAGCCATCACAGAAGCAGAATATGAATTACGTCCAAAGATGATGGACCCCAATAATAGACGGGATTACAAACATCACAAGTAGACATTTTTAATCAGAAGCAACAAACTTGTTGTGGGGGTTAAAATCAGTGGTTCTTTTTTCCCCCATTTTATTTAAAGCCAGTGTAAATGCAAGTCATTAACTATAAATATCATCGAAATGTTTTCTTTGGTGAATTAGGTTTTTTCCTATTTTAAAGCCAGTTAAAATGGAATTTGTGAACTAAAAGTATTAGTAAGATGTATTAACGGAAAAAAAGTAGATTTATTAACTGTTTTCCTATTTTCCCTAGCTGTTTCATGTATTTCATGGGTGCATTTTGTCTCAATGTTGTTGGTTGGATTTTATGTGTTGATTCTGTGGTGTGATGCCTGATCTTGCTCATTTAAATTGATGAGTTGTCTTATGATTTGTTTATATGTAACTTGTGACTGTTATTGCAGTATAAGTGTTGCTAATTTTGAAAGAGCCAAAGCCAATCAAAGTGATGCTATTTTAATCGAATGCTCAAAACTTTGTGGACTGAAACAGTAAACTTCAACTTAAACAAATTTAATTTGGATTGATCAGGGAATTATCAGCTAAGCCTGACCGTTAATTCACAGATTTAACAGAGGACCACAGTGGTTTCATATCTCAATTATCTAATTTACAAGGTGAATTGAGTGGTTCAATTCTAAACTGCCTCAGGTGAATTCAACACTTGGTGGTATAACCCTGAAACTAAAAAATTCCTGGCAACAGAATAGAAACAGGGTTACCCAATAATGAGTCTAAGGTTTGAAATTGTGACTGGAGTGTAAAAGCATATCCAAAGGTATAATTTCCACCACACAGTAATAAGATGACTTTTTAGCAGACTATGGTCCAGTCCAGAAAACTGTAGGTGGTAACTGGATAGATCAATTGAAGTTAGAGGTTGTAATCAGTTGTAATTTATGCTCATACCGATTGAACACCTGTCAGGGAAATTGAGACTTTGTGCAAAGCCTGGTGACAATGTAGGTTTTAATGTGGACAGCTATCACTACTTTTGGCTAACCCTGAATACTATTAAATGTAATTAATGTGGTAATCTGAATTGATTGGTATTTATGGCGGTTCAGACTATAGATTTATTCAAATTTTTCATTTGCATAGTTTTGGTTTATATAGTTTTTATTTTGTCTTTAAAATTTCTTATGTACATTATAATTTTACATATCCCAAGCAAAAGAGGTCTTTTATTTTCTTTTTATTCATGTTGGAGACACTTATGCTTCATTTTAGAATGTGAATATGATTCCATTATAGGCCTATAATGTTGGTATAAGATACTTAAGTTTGCAGAACTCACCAACACAGCAAATCAACAACAAAGGCGCAGAACGAACATTGCAGGCTTCAGATTGCTAATAGGAACTCAAAACTACTGGCCACTGAAAGAATTATTGTTGCACGCAATGGCGGATCTGGGGGGGGGGGGAAGGCTAGGGGGCTCAAGGCCCCCCTCCCCCCAAAATATCTAGGTCCACCCCAACATAGATTTTTTGTTTTAGCTTTTACATCTTTCAAGGGCAGCATGACTATAGAGCCTACCCCTTTCCGACTCAACGCCCCCCACCCAACCCAAATCAGATCAAGCCACACCCCAAACCAAAATCCTGGATCCACCACTGTTGTTGAGTCATGGTTACAATAAATATTCAGCAGGTGGTGTTGCATACAACCACATTAATGTGAGTGTCAGGACAATGCAGCAATGCACACAGTATGCAGATGTATTGTAATATTTCCAAAGTGCAGGAAGCATTTTCTGCTGAGCAGATTTCAGTGAACTTAGCCTGTTACAGCGAACTCTCCATTCATGCTGGATCAAAAGGTGACACAAATACACACAATAGAATGTGCGAGTTTTAAAAGGCACATATATGACCTTTCACCACTTACAGGGGAGTTGGCCACAGATCAGTACGTGGGCAGTGTTGACGGGTGACATTTACTTAAAACTCCTATAGCACTAAACTCACATGACCAATTGCAGATACTTGGTAAAATCAAGACACACCAAATTAGAGATTCTGTGAATGCTCACTGCAAGAGAGGGAAAACTGAATGGACATGGAAAAAGTACAACAGTTCATGATGAAATCATTCAAACCCTCAAAGGAAAGATGCACTGAATCTGAGTGTGCTTGGAGGGGTAAATGTTTTGCCAATAGCATTTTAGTTTATAACATTGTTATTATTTTTTGGTATAATGTTGTTTCATGTCTGCCATTGGGGAGAGGGGAAGAAACTCCTATAATGACAATTTGACCACAGAAAAATTTGCCAAGAGTAGGAGCAAGAATGTGAGGTTTTAAAAGGTGGCGTGAGTAGTTCCTTGAGGGTTTTTTTTGTCTTGGTGTCTTGCGCGTGGACATGAGAATGCCAAAAAAACTGACAGCATGATATGCTATCAGTTATGTCTTCATTTATGTGTCACAAGGTGACACATAAATTCAGTGTGGAATCGGAGGTTGCTGGCTACGTCAGTGACGACCAGATGGTAAAGGACAAACTTTGCACAAATTGCTAATATTGTGTTTGCACTCCATGTCTGCCCAATTTATGCTCTCAGTGGAGAAGACCACACTTTAAGAATCTTACTCTGTGATATACAAACTGCGAAAATAGCCGTGGCATTGTATAAGTTGGATTCAGTAGTTTCTGTGATTAAACATGGGACATTAACTTTAACGATTAATCTCATTATGTGTCCTGCTGAACTTGTAAATTATCATTTTTGTCTTGTATTACTTAATTATTTAATTTTAGTGGCCGTTAATGTTGGACAAACGTGTTGTTTGTGTATAATTTTTGATTGTTTATTATTATTAAATGTAAATACACCTTATGTCTGTTGTCCATCAATCAAAAGATATATTATCGGGTTATGATTTTTTCATTCTTATCAATGATTAATAAATCATTTTGAACATCTTTTTCAATCCACAATTTAAATAATTATATGTATTTTGGTAAATTTAAATAATTAATTAGCTTTTTCTTACAGCAGTATACCATAGTGTTTCACTGACACCTGGCATGTTGACTTGATTGATTTCTAATAACGCCACTCACAGTTATTGAAATCAGAGGAAGGTTTAGTGCAAACAAGATTTTATTTCATGGAAACAATTGAGTGTTTGCAACATTTCAGATGAAGAGGACGAGACAGCCGGTGTTTGTAAAACAATTTATTCAGAGCCTTTAGTAATTGTTATTAATGTTATGATGTGTTAATAAAGACAGATTTAAACAAGGGGCATGAAAATTTGGGGGCAGAAAATCAAAATCTGTTTGATAAATTATCTGATTAATGTTGTGCCAATAATAAAAGTGTCTTTATATATTGTATTGTTTATCATCAGTATGAGAATCTTTCAGTAATGGGGGAGGCCGGCTTTGGGCCATTTACGATTATGTGATGTCACAGGTGGTGAGGATTAGCCAATGGCGGCTGCCAGATGGTAACAGATGCCGGCAGAATCTCAGAGAAGTTTTGACACGCATGGCTCACATGACGTCATAGCCCCCAGGCATATGCATGCTCTGGAATGTGGTTGGCCGCTATTTCTGACCACAGCTAATGCCATTGCTGCCGGGGGAGAAGCCACTATATCCCACTGTCCCACTATTAAGTGTTATTCCTATCATATCATTAAGGTTTCACTGGTGTAGAATGCACACGTTATGTTTTCCGCTGCTCGTTGGTATAAATAACCCTGTGCTGGTTAGCCCTGGCCTCAGTGTCAGCTTGTCGCTCACCATGTGCATTTCTTGCAGTATACGTTTTGTCACTCGTTTGCTACAATGGCTCAGTCACAGTCTGATGCATGTAATGAACAATTACTATAAATAATAATTATTGTGTATGTATATTACTGTTACTACATATTTAATTTTTTTACAGATCTCCCCATGCTATTTGACACGGATATTCAGAATTTTTCCTAGTTTCCTTTTTTGTTAGCTGTATTAGTTTAAACATTCAATATATATTAAGACTGATTTTTCTTTTTCTCTGTTTCAGATCCCCCAGTGATCTCAACTTCTGAGAATATTTTCAGTGATGGCCCAGTGAGTGGTAAGTTTTTGCATAAAATTAATTTATTTGCTGTAGATTTTTTCTCGTGTGTTTGATACTACACATTTAATTTTTATTTTGTAGATCTTCCTGTGATCTCTACTTTGGAGTATACTTTTAATGATGCACCAGTGGATGGTACCATCTCTTCTGGCTGGCACAGTATTTTGCAAATTGTAAGTTAAATTTTGTTTTCTTAACACAATTAGTGTAAGATTTTGCTATCTATTAAGGCTGTTTTTTCTCTGTTTCCCCCAGACTGTCCTGAGCCAGTGCAACCCACTACTGGTACATTTTTAACTGTATACAATTTTTCTGTGCTGTAGATATTTTATCATGTGTCTGACCCCACCCATTTGTTACAGATATTACTGAACAGGAGAAAATTTTCAATGATGAACCAGTGGGTGTTTTTGCTAGTAGTAAGAATTAAGTTTTATTTTATCAATGTA
This sequence comes from Vandiemenella viatica, assembly GCA_031002005.1. Taxonomy (NCBI): domain Eukaryota; kingdom Metazoa; phylum Arthropoda; class Insecta; order Orthoptera; family Morabidae; genus Vandiemenella; species Vandiemenella viatica. The sequence continues at coordinate 375,066,450 of CM061920.1, forward strand.
TAAGCATCTCTGTCTGAAACTCTCTTTGTTTGTTACAGGTCTATCAGATTATGACTATAAAAGAAGATATTTTTAGATGATGGCCCATCCAAAAGGATGAACGTTATGGGTAATGTATTTTTTTTTTCAATTTTTTTATTGATTTCTGTCTATCTGTAACCATGAATCTGAAATTTGTTGTTTTATGTTTGCAGATGGCTATACATCAGTGTCATACCACTAACAAGTGTTGTGCGTAAGCTGACATAACGCTAAGTAGCACCAATTATTACCATTCCGACCATCTTCCTGGACGCACAGGGATTCAAGAAGAAGGATGTTGTATTTATTTTCAAAGAAGTCTGGCAATATTATCTTTACACATTGCATAAGTTTATCCTCGCCATCACGTGCAGGTGATGACCCAGTAGTTAGATGGCTAATACATAATTGCCATGGAATACCTTGAAACGCTCATGGCGTATCCTTCAGTAAGATGTGATCTATTCTACATGCAATAACCAATGTAGATGATTCAGTTATTTACGTTAAAGAACGAGAGAAGGCTCGATAGTTCCAGAAAAATTATCAGGAAGAAAATATGCAACAATATAGAAGATTTAGGATGTCCGCCACAGCGAGAACTCGAGAAAAATAATTTGACAAAATCTTTGTAACTTACATATATTTTGTAGAAATATGTGTGCTGCTGAAAATGTATTTTTAATCACCAATTGGTGGTTGAAATGAAAGAATGTTTTTAAAAAATACGTACTATTTTATTATTTAATTAGGATAGGTGAAATAAAAAAAAAGGGTAAAATTATTTTATTTAAATATTACCGCATACATCAGTTCCTTTTAAATCTTTTTCAATTTTGCACTTGACATTATGGTACACTAACAGTTTTTTATATGCTTTCATTTCTAGCTTTAAACTTTCATAGACCAGTTTTGAATTGGGGGTGTATGATATTTCATTGACATGTACATTATCAAAATGCAATTCTCTTAGCCCTTGCACCGAACAAGTGTGATAGTCACGAATCACTTTCACTGATAATGTATTCACAAACTCGTAGTAGTACTTGGTTAATTGATAACTCCCGGGCTTCGTGGTGATGATGGCGCTGGTCACTGCAGGCAGGTAGTCAACCATGTTGCCTCATGTCGATTCGCTGAGAAACACACCAGGGGCAGGAACAGCATTGTTGTAAAACCATATAATTTTCGCTCCAGCCTATGTTCGGGACGAGATGGTGTGGCTGCCAAGTGAGACACTAGTTTGCAGATGCTCACTGTTGTTGAAAAAGCCACCAATTGTATATACCAGCTGTCTCAGCACAGCCAATTCATAATGTGTGAACGTGATGTTATTGTAACCAACTTTTTCGAGTACAACTACAGTAGTGAATTCCAGTTTAGATGACAAACTTACATTGACTTGCTTGGTGTCACTGCTGTTTAACTTGTAGCATATTGAAAACTGGAGTACCTCACTAGCCAATGTTAACTGCACTAGATGAGTGAAGGCCAGGAACTGATGGTGATCTAGCTGGTTTGATGGCATTTATACCGCGATGCCAACGCCCTCCTTTTTGGCTGGGTTTATGTGCGAGTGAAGAAATTTCAATCTAAACAAAACAAATGGATCAATTCGTTTTCTATCATGTTTGCGTCTTATATGAAGGCGATAGAAGACACAATAGTGACGATTACAGTCGAATTCCCAATTAATAGATGATCCAGGCTTCCTTTTTCCACCTAAACCAATGGGCCGCTTCAAACTCCGCGAAGGTAAAACGTTAATGATATTTGTGATGTGTGGTGTTGTTGGTACACAAAGGACACATCTTTTTGTGGAGAGACCTCTGGGAACTAAACCGATAGACGAATCCATAGTGATGTCGTCAGGATAAACATGTAGACTCATGTTGAGCCAGTCATGTAGAAACCTCAGCGGTTTAATTTCTTTATCGCTAGCGCGCCGAGTACAAAGTTTCGTAATAATTAATAGCGGAACAGTTGGAAATATCGGGTTCCGCATCGGGCGATGGTGTGCAGTACTTAATACCGTTCCGTGTCGGAAAGGGAACTTCACAGAACTGCTGACCGCCTTCTCCAGGGAAACAGAAGACCACCTTCTCTGCTTCCCAGTCAAGGAGGGGCTGCGCTTCCTACCGCAGCACCCAACACAACTCCGTCGTCTGACGGAATTCCTGAACGGGCGTGGCGGCCAAGGAGATTGGTCGTCCACGGGCTTCCGGCTGATGTGCCTGAGGAGACGGTGGCCGCTGTGCTCAATAGCGGTGGTATCGTCGCCTCGTACGTGCATCAGATGCGTCGCCCGGGCACTGAAGATCATCTCCCACTCTACACGTTCCAACCAACGGAGCGTGTACCGCGGGCAAAGAAGACGACGACTCTCCTTGGACATAAGGTCCAACTGGAAGTAAAGAAGAGACCACCGCTCGCCCTGGCTCAGTGCTTTCGCTGTCAGGGCCATGGTCATCTGGCCCGCGACTGTACTGTACAGGAGCGTTGCGTGAGATGTGCGGGGACTCACAATGTTGAAAATTGCAACATTCCAAGAGATGGAAAACCTACATGCTGCAATTGTATGGGCAACCACCCAGCCTGCTACAGTGGGTGTCCAATGAAGAAAAACCTACGTGTTGACAAGTCGACGACCACCCAACGCAAGCCACTCATCGATCCTCAACTCCGGCACCAACCTAGACCTTTGCGGCAGTAGCCCATTCTGCGGCAGCAGCACAACCAACGTGCCACACTGAACACCGACAGTAAATGTCAGCTTGACTCCATGATGACGCTACTGCAGCAACAGCACCTGCTAATGACTCAGGTCATAGCAAATTATGCAGCCTACCAGGAAGTGACACATCCAACAATGCCACAGCCACAGAGAAGACAACATTAGAAGATCTGGAAGGAGATGCAACCAATTGCAAGAACTTCCTCACACTCTGGGACAGCAGACAATCCAGAAGATTGTGTCCTGGCGAAATAGCCGACAGCATTCCAGAGCGCGCGGATGCCCAGGGCTATGACGTCACGTAAGCCATGTGTGCAAACTCGTCCGAGGTTCTGTTGGCATCTGCTGCCATCTGGCGGCCGCCATTGGCTACCCTCATAACCTGTGACGGCACTTAACGGTAAATGGCCCAAAGCCGCCCTGGCCCCACTACTTCTTACGTTAGTTGTCTTTATTTAGCTTGATTTTAATTTGGTAAATATTTATGCTTTTGAATTTTTCTGTACATCTTTACTATCAGTTAATCTGCTTTGCATAGACGTAGGTATTATAAGATTTAATGTATAAGGTATGAAAGAGTGTCAGTGACTGGGAATTGTTATCTTCATAAAGTGTTGCCAATTGCGAAATTATTTTGTAAAGTTAGTCAACTGACTTATTTCAGTAACAAATCAATTCCTATAAATTTCTTTAAAAAAAAAACTGACGACTGAAAAGGGTGTCATAATTAATTTAGTATAATGATAAGTTTTGATTGTTTTGTACTCTATAATCGATAAATTCGCAGACACGTAATTTTGATGCTTGCAGATTTGCAATTTGAATTAAAATGTATAAGTACTATTGATTACCAGTACGGACATTAAAGTGAGACGGGGATAAACATAGCAAGGAAACTGTACAATTTGATTGATTACAAATTTCTTTCAAACGAAAAAAAATTTGGTTTCCGACAAGAAGACTAAAATGTAGCGTTACATACAACCAATTTGAGGTGTCAGGGCAACGCAGCAATGCATGCAGAACTCTGATTTAGCGTAATATTTCCAAGGTGCAGGAAGCATTTTCTGCTGAGCTGGGGTGAGCGAACTTTTAGCCCTTTACGATGAACTCTCCATTCAGGCTGGAATGAAAGGCGACATAAGCACACAAAATAGAACGTGCAATTTTGAAAAGGCATATACGGGTGACATTTACTTAGAACTCCTATAGCTGGCGTGACCAATTGCAGATACGTGGTAACATCAAGTCACGCCAAATTAGAGATTCTGTGAATGCTCACTGCGAGAGATGGAAAACCGAATGGATACGGAAAAAGTACGACATCATCCAAACCCATCAAAGGAAAGATGTACTGAATCTGAGTGTGCTTGGAGGTGTGAATGTTTTGCCAATAGCGTTTTAGTTTATAATTTTTTTAATTGTTATTTTTTGTTGTATAATGTTGTTTCATGTCCGCCAATGGGGAGAGAGGCAGTAACTCCAACAACGACGGAAAAATCTGCCAATAGAAGGAGCAAAAACATGAGGGGGCCTGTGTAGCTCCTTGGGGGCTTTTTGGGTCTTAGTGTCCTGACTTGTGCGTTGCACGAGAACTACCAGAAAGCCGACAGCATATCATGCAATCGGTAATGTTCTAAGCCCTTCAAAAATGACCGGTTGAACGCAGGTTTCAGGCTCATAGCTTAATTTAAAAAAAAACAAAAAAAAAACACATAAATAAAACATTCCCTTCATTGTTAAGATGAATGCTAATATTTCTGCATGAAAATGAAAGCTTTTATCATAACAGCGATGAGAGAATATGATGAAATCATTAACATTGAACGAATGTAGATAAACAAAAAGCAACTAATAAACAAAAAAAGTAATTAGAAATATTGTTACACGTCTCACTGTTTAATAATACAAATATCTTGCCTCTGCTATCTGACGTTGTCACGTGATTATCAACGTTCTACGCATGCGCAGAGCGTTGCGGTGCATGCGCACTGATCGCGTAACTCCTTACGCATAACTCCTTACGCGTAACACCAACAGATTTTCCCTACCGTGTGCGTTGAAATTTAACTTCAATAAAGCAAAAAAAAAAATACACCCAAATTTAATTGTTCCATAGCGCTACAAAACAACCGGTATAGCTATTCAATATTATGTATTGCAAGTTACCCATCGCAATCGAAGGGATTGGCTGTAATGAAAACTAATGGACTGTGTAGGTAGTGCAGTATTCCACTTAACTCAGTTATCCTGCGGCACTATTATTACATGTGTAAGTAACGATTATTGTATGAAAGACGACCTGCCAATGTGACTCAGTGCGCTTAGGTGCCTCACACGTCACAAACAAAAAATACACTTATCACACATAGCACTTAGGTGCACATTTCACAGACATTAGTGCGTCGTATGACCTGGCATCAGGGTTAAAATGTGTGGCGCCAGGATGTAAGACGAAATGTTTTGCCTTGGGGTGGGGCAAAACACTTGGTCTCAACTTTAACCTTATGTAGCCTTGGATAATGTCCAGCAATGGCTTTATTATAATGAAAAGATCGCCACTTATCTTCATTTTACCTCAAGCTAAGGAAAGGTATAGGTAAATAATGTTCACGAGTCAGTTGTTATTAAAAAATCACCTATATTCTTGAAAGATCTTGCAAAGGTTAGCTGAACAGGCATCAGACAATTTCACTGAAGATGGAATTAACCGTTCGAGCCAGACCACATCCCAAAGTTCAAAGTATGATTGATTATCACTTGAAAGTATGTAAAAGTTCGTCACGCGCTTCTATTGTTACACTTCATATCTGCATAGTTGTTAGTCTGACTGAAACTTTAAAACTTTGCAATGCCTACATCCCGCCCAGGGCCGGCGCTAGTTTTTTTGTTTTTTTTAGCTCTACAAACCGGCCGGACAACAACGAGTGGATTCTTGGCTTCAGGCCTGAGGGCCCCTACAATCAGTATTCGGGGCCTCCCATCAACCAGTGGGCCCGGGTACTTTTGACCCGCTTACCCCCCCCCCCCCCTAACGCCGGCCCTGATCTCGCCAACCCAGTAGAACCATAGTGCTCTAAATGAAAACTGACTGGCTGAATGAGCTACATGTTCCTGAAAGACTGAGGCCTACCTGATGTCACGTCGACTGTCTCTATACGACTGAGCCAACGAGGGAAAGTTCTAAGCGGCTGCCGCGATCACACGGACGGTGGGAAAGTCACTCACTTCCCCTTTCCCATAGGTAACTTCTGGAGAGCTGATCAGATATCAAATCTCACGCCAGAAAGGTTTAATCATCCTTCTGCCCTTGAAAACAAAAATAATCCTATCACTCTGAAGTTTTTCAGATCGCTAGATCTTGTAACAAACGTCAACTTTAATACTTATACAAAATTCTGTAACTCTAATAGTTAGCCGAAAATAAAGAATATTGATACGAATTTTCGAAATATTAGTCCAGGCGAATGCTTAAGGATGATACAACGCAAAATATTATCTCAAAAACTGTAAAAGTGCTTTCTCGCTTAAATTAACATAGAAACTGACTATAGAAATACTATTTAATATAACTCGTGGTTCTAAGAACAAATTTTGTCAAGTAGTTACAAAATTTAATAGATACGTACCTGACAAGGAGAGACACGCGGCCGTGAAATCATAGCTCCAGATTTGACCATGACAATTATGAGTAAAACTCATCAAGAAAATTAACCTTTAATGTTGGAAAAAGGTGGTGAAGAAGATTGTTTTCAAAGACTGATTTATCAGCATTTTTTATTGGCTTTGATTGATAGCGCTAAATGCGTTACTTTTTTCTCAATGGTAAACAGTTCACTGTTACTATAAATAAGGAACCCAAATCACCCAAGCGAAGAATTTTGGTAGAGGACCCGAATTCTCCACAATTCTGGGAAATTAAACAAATTACCTCTTGGGTTTGCGGACGACCAGTTTTAGTGCAATAATCTAGCAAAGTAGCTGCCATCAACAAGAAAATTAATATTTATGGCGTGATATACTTTCTACACAGAAGAATTTTTTAATTATCTGAGCGCATTCGGACTCTCAAACATCGAATCAGAATCAGTAAGCTTTCAGATTGTGCTTATAAAAATGTTACAAAATTTTGCAACGAAAGCCAACTCGAAGTGAATTTCAGGTGAAGGCTTACCATCGAAATATAAATTCTGGAGGGATCGTGGCGCAGCGTCAAGTATTCCCAATAATTTTAAATACGTGCAGTTTCCTGAGAGCGTCATTTTCACTATGACGATTAACAAATCGCGTAGACATAGGATTCACAACACAGCTGTTGACCTTAAAATTAATTGCTTTCCTTAATGCCATTTCATTGTACCTTCTCACATTGACAGATGAAAATCTTCTAATTTCTGTTTCAGGTTTAAGAGCTGCAAACACTACTCAAAATGCAGTGTTTACCGCTTGCTATATTTTACCTATTACTCCGACCAATGGAAATGCAAACTACGCTGATATCACTGTTCCTTTGCATGTTATGTCGTTCAGCGTAAGCTTGAACTGTCATTTTTTATTTATTTTTTAATTGGGAGCTCTGTTACTTTTGGTAATGGCTCTGATGTTCCTCTCGAATTCTTTGCGCTAGTTCTAAGTCAAATATAGATTAACTAATGAGTTTATGTTAGCTGCTTGTCGATACTAACAAACACAAATAAACTAGACGCGTTCCAGAGATGCTATATCTTTGTGGTAGGGACGATATAATTATGTTGTTATTTCTGTGTGTTTCTATTTTCAATGCGGTACTTTTCATGCCATTTGAGATAGATTTCCAGGCTCTGCTCAGTCTTTACTTTCCGTCGCTGTTAATATTCAATTAATATTTAAATATCTGTAGTGTTTCCTGGATTATCTAACGCAAATATCCTTCTGCTTTGGCCATTATTTTTTCTGTCGATAACAACTGTGTTGTTTACTCAAAAAGGGTCAGTGACTACTAGTTTTGATTCAATTTGTATTGCACTGGTGTTCGTTGATTCCTATTTCAACGGATCGCTTTGTCCCTACTATACCTTCCCACAGTTTTTCGTTTTTTACGTTACTATTCAGTAGTATGCTAGATATAACTAATTATTTCACAACTCAGCTCTTAACTACATATATTGCATTAATGTACTATGCAGTATTGTGTTACTCCACGACGTATTCAGAAGCCACTCCTGACAAGTAGGCAATCTATTATACATTCCGGCTGCAAGTGGAGTATCACAATCAGGATCGTTAGCTGCAAGGATTGACTGGTACGCTCTGAATTCTGTGAGGGGATTCAAGTGCAAATATGACTTGCATAAGGCAGTGGAAAATAATAGCTTAGGTTAAAATGTGTTCTTCTCTTGACTCGTTCCAAAGTCAGCTGCGAGAAAACTTAGTTCCTATAAATCAAGAACAAAAAAAATTCTTTCTATCCCATAAATGTTTATAAAAAGAAAAGTAATTTTAATATAACTACTGTTAATTGTGTGGTCAAAATTTTGCATATTTATTTACTTTTTCTCTGCCTAAAACAAGCCCGCCTATCATTGATAGTAGGCAGGATAACATTATACACCATCTGACTTAAGCGTTAGATGTTCGGAATTTCTAAAAGCACTGAATGGGCTAAGTGCTCCGTGGAAGATGTGTAGGTGGAGACAGAAAGGGCCTTAGTTCAAATCTGAGAGTGCTCTCAATAAAAAAAGTTCGTGAAACTGTTTAAGTGTATGTGAAGTAGCTTTCATCTCTTCCCTTTCCATATTACGTAGCCAAACTTTAGTTTAGACAGCCGAACACATGTATATTTTGCAGTCAGTTGAAACTCTTTTACTGGGCCACCAAGACCACATGGAATTATTAGCATTATAATCAATACCATTACGATAGATGGAAACTTCGAACAAATATCTCTCTGTTTCCATTTTATTCTCTTTTGCCAGATCCTGAACGAACTGGAATATTTCCAGATATATGCAGAGTTCAGGGTCCACTGCTACATCTCGTTTCACCAGCGTGCCATTTCTCAACGAGTTACATCTGCCTTCCGAAGCCTTATTGTCAGACATCAGCGTCCACAAAGGCAACTGTATTATCCAGCAATCCTAAATGTAATTCAGGTATTTCATAACCATTGTAAACTCAATGTGGTTCTAAGTTGTATTGTAAATAAAACTCTTACTCTAACATGCATGTTTTATTTTGATTTACAACATAAAATTCCACGTGATATATGACTAATTCTCAGTAGAAGACATATCCGGAAATTTGGAGACATCATTTGGTAAACAACATTCTACATGTATCCCATATATATTACAACATTAACAGCAAATTTATATAGTTAAAGCTTGCAGATCCATACGTGCTTCCACCAATGTAACGGGTAGGTTATATCGTACAATTATACCTAACTTAACTTAAAATGTGCATCACAAATATCATCTGGGGAGACAGGTGTGCAAGAACACCTCTTATACAAGACTCTACCCTGTTTTAAATTTTATTGGAAGTGTATTGTGTAGAGATTTTGAAGCATTGTATGGATCCATGAAATCACCTTCCAAGCAATTTCTAGGATTGTTTGAGTTTTTACCTACTCTAATCTTAAGATGATTAGTATCAGTCTACAAGAACCAATCTACTTCAACACCCTTTAATAGTTTCGCTTTTATTATCTACAATGTGATGTGAAGGAAGGTATTATAGGTTGACGTATTAGAAGGAACCCTAACTAAGAAAAGGTTCAATGGCAGCCGCATTTCATGAGAATGGAAGAGAGAAAAATGTCGAAATCAGAGTTGTTGAGAAAAGAGAAGGGAAGTGATGATCTGTCGAAACATCACCGACAAGATAGATGGATCATACGTGGGGAGATATAGAAGCTAAGGAAATAAACTGGAGAGAGGAATCATGGAGAGAACGTCAGAAATGATGATGCAAGTCGAAACGAAAAGTAATGATGGAGATACTGTGAATTATGAACCATCAAGGCATAGGATAATAACGCTTTACGGAAACCTGATTTCCAGTACTATATTCCTATGTCATATAAATCGCTCTCCATGGGTTACAGACAGAGTTGATTAGGTGACCATTTTCCAATATGGCTGCAGATTCTGGTAAGAACGATGAAAGAAGAAATCCACAGAAATGCGTAAATAACAATGTCAATTGGCAACTTGTAGTTATTCAACTCTATTCGAAGATACGCCAAAGTGAATAGGGACCATTCTAATAATTAAATTCTAAAACTCTCAATAACGCTTACATAACCACGTATTCGGCCGTGGGATCAGAAACATCATTAGAGAACTAAGGGGTGCACTGCAACGGTTCGAAGCGCACTCTCCCCTTTAAATAGTGACCGACTGAAAACGCAAATAAGTGAAGAACAAAGCGTGGGTCATGGAACCAGTTCCCAGAACCCAATCAAACTTTCCACTCGAAGTGTTGCTAACTCACATTTAAGAATTTTCATGTGCTCCCTATTGCCTCGATGTTATTCTCCTTTCTTAATAGTCCAACTTTCTAAATAAGTATGTAGCATAGAAGCTTTCATTCATTTACAATTTTGTAGCATACATTTTTCCCTTTTTTTAGTAGCTTCTTAACTGTTCCTACTACGTTGTCCTAAGCTGCTTCCAAATAATGAAAAATTACTCCGAACTATCTCCACATGTTTGTAAACTATACCTGAAACCGACCCATCGTCTGGCCACTGGTTTACAGAAACTTCTTATATATATAACAGAAGACTCGACATCACTTAAAAATCTCCATAATTTCTGTCACTATGTATTTTTCCGCTTGCACTTTATTTTATTTCTTTTTTAAGACTTCATTCCTTCCAAATATTTTTTTCAGTCGTGTTACTAATCGCACTTTGAGTTCAGATCTCCTAATCACTTCTTATCAAACACGCAGTTAGGTAGCCATACCTCACGGCTTATCCCACTACCGAACTTCGAAAAGTTGTCATCTCTCTAGCCTTCGAAATTTCACTCCCTGACTTGAACCACGCAGTAAATCATCTTTAATATCAATAAAGTCCTAACTAAGTTTATCAATCCATATGTATCAGAGTAAATACCTCTCCGCCAGATGACAAGCCTATTCCAATGCAGCGGAACACCGTGCTACTAATACAAATGGCCACAAAATTTGAGAGTTTGATGGGATTATATTAGACAGTAAAAATTTGAAATATTACCATCTGTGGGAAGATCGGCTGAAATTGTTGGTGGAAGAAACATACGCAATTTGTAGCGCTGCAGTGAGTACGAGACGCTAGCGAACGCAGCTAGGAGATTGTTTGCTATGGGAGACGCGAGTAAGCGGAGATGAAAATCTTTTGGGTACTAGTGTACTTTAGACTCTTGTGTCTGGAAAGCCGAGAGAAACCATACTGTTTATTTTTGGACGCAGTTATTATCACTTGTTATTACTGTGTTGTCTCAGTTTTATTCTACGAACGCATTCTTCTGGACCGCGTCCGAGTTGACGCAGTAAACCAGGAACAATGTGCTTTACCCAGTCGACAGCACGCTTTCAGCATATTAACATAGCAGAGAATAAATAGCTACAACGAGCATCAGGCTGTTATCATTTACAGCAGTCTACAATGTGTTTCGAATCTATCTGTTTGTTTTATTACTTTTTTAAAAAAAACTTACTTCATGGACTAGATAGCTTTTATGCTTAAGGTATCACTTAAAAACTAAGGTATTCGTCATCGCTTTATCTCACCTGGACACAAGACATATAGTTAAAATCTGATCAAAACAAATGCAAAGAAATTCAATTTAATTTTGGGAAGGAGATCTATTGGAAGGCCACGGACGAAAGTAATGAACCAAATCAATAAAAAGGTAGAGTCGAAGGGAATTGATTGGGAATTGACGAAGAAACTTGGTGTGACCGTCAGATATGGAAGAGAATGTGCGATATGACAAGCACACGCGGAAATGTCGAATAATGATGATTGCGACGACCCGAAATTTTCTGAAGATGACAGGATTCTAAAACGAATATTAAAATACAACTGAAATGTATTGACATTAGTAGCAACAACAAACAGATAATGATAAGTTCTACACATATACTTACCTGCATTGGTTCAACAATAGACATGATTCACGTACATGAAGCCACATACAGAACTATCTGAAATCTTACATCTTATATATATATATATATATATATATAAATAGGCGTGTGTTTTCTTATATTTCACTTCTCAGCCACAACTACCTAGCTCAGATCACTGGTGTTGTTATGTGGAAGTGCCATGGAGTTTCCTGTCGTGCACAACGTTGACCGAATGTCGATAGCTGTGGGGATGTGGGAGATATGATGGTTAAAAGTGGTTCGAAGCAGGGCATTTTCGTATTTCGACCAAAGACATGTGTCTCCGTATATGTCACTCTGCTGCCACAACTACATACCATACACCGATGGAGTTTGTTGTGGTAGTGGCATCGTGTCGCCTATCGTGTACTATGGTGGTTAGATGTCGGTAGTTACGGGGGTGTGGGAGATATGGTGGTTGAAAGTGGTCAACCTACGGCACTTTCACATTTATACCAAAAACGTATGTGTCATGGTGTATACCTAATCAGCCAAAACTATCTAGAGCAGATCACTGGTGTTTGTGTGTGGTAGTAGCACAGAGTAACCCGTCGATCACAACGATGGCCGAATTACGGTAACTGTGGGAGATATGGTGGTTGAAAGAGGCCGATCAAGGGAAATTTCGTATTTCGACCAAAGACATGTGTCTCCGTATATGTCATTCTGCTGCCACAACTACATAGCATAGACCATTGGTGTTTGTGTGTGGTAGTGGTATCGTGTCTCCTATCGTATACTATGGTGCTTAGATGTCGTTAGCTATGGGGATGTGGGAGATATGGTGGTTGAAAGTGGTCAACCTGCTGCACTTTCATATTTCTACCAAAAATCATATGTGTCATGGTGTATCACTTTTCAGCCAAAACTATCTAGCGCAGATCACTAGGTGTTTGTGTGTGGTAGTAACACAGAGTCACCCATCGATGACAACGTTGGCCGAATTTCGGTAACTGTGGTAGTGTGGGTGATATGGTGGTTGAAATTGGTCGATCAAAGATATTTTCGTATTTCGATCAAAGACATATGTGTCTCCGTATATTTTACTTTATTGCCTGAACCACATAGCGCAGATGACTGGCGTTTGTGTGTGGTAATAGCCTCGAGTCTCCCATCGTGCAGTATGGTGGTCACATGTCGGTAGCTGTCAATCCAAATTCTTTACAAACGCGAACGAAGTCGTGGGCACCAGCTAGTTAATAATAATATTGAACCGTGTTGTTTTATAAATCAAAGATAGCTAACAAATATAAAGTCCATTCGAAATATAAGGAACTAACGAGCAAAAAGTCTTCACATATGAACGCTGGGGAAATAATCCATTCTTACAACAAAAACAACGTATGTACATGAAGTATAGTAAGGATTGATATTTCTGTGGAAATTATTTCAGATACAGAGACGCCGTCTCGAACCTTCGCCATAACAGAGATCCTGTCCTCGACAGAGAGATAACCTCGCGCCATTCTACGAACTACAAGACGTCCCTTCGCGAGCGCTGTTCCTGACAACTAAAACACCAAGCTGGCGGTGATAAATTTACCAATAAACTTACCAATCAATGACCGTCATACACCATTTTATTGGCAATGATGACGGAAACACTCTTATTCTAGCCACATTTATTAATTCATGATTAGATATCTATATTTTTAAATGTCAATAAATCATTCTTTGACTTGTTTAATTTTGAAATAGAGCTCTAAGATACTTCTTTGTAATCAAATTAAATGAGTTTTCTTGTTTTCTTCTCAGAAAATTTATCCTTCCTCATCGAATTTTCATATTATCAATAATAAAGCTAAGAAGATATTTTTAGATGAATATTTGGAATTCCATAAAAACACCGGTAGCATTTCAATATCAAAAGTAAATCAACAAACTATATATATAACAAAACGTTTTTATGCTATGCACAGTATGTTCCACCACTGATAGAGGCTTGAAAATTTCTGAAGTGTTACAAATCATACTTTTTATATTTTTGTGCCATCCTACGGTACGTTTGGTATGTAATGGTTTTCTCTATTTATTTAAATCTATTTATTTGTAAAAAGCAACTTGTTAAATCACCAGTTTGCAAAAACATTACATGAAGAAAGTCCTCTGAATGGGAAATATCGAATTTGGAGATTTGTCAAACAGATCACCAACATTTATGAGAGTGCCGAGAAGCAGACAGTTTCGTAGTGTACTCATGAATTTTCAAAAAGTGCATAAATTACCTGACTGTAGTAACATAACAAAATATTAATTAAACCATACAAACATAATTTACATTCCTAATAGGTTTTTAACCGTCACGGATCTCTTAAGCATCATAGTTACGAGATGAATACAATCAGTGTTACTCAGTCTTTATCTTAGAACACGTCCTGGATTGTACAAGTGCCACGAGTTACCTCAGAAAATACACAACCGATAATAATCACTTAAGATAAATCTACTTCTGATGTGGACAGAAACAGTCTTTCAACCGTGGGGAGCGCTGACGAGTGAGCAAACTGTTTCGGAGGTAAGTAGCTCCTAAAAGAAATATTTTACTTTCGTAATAACAGTTCAACAAAACTTGAAGTCACCAAGGAAATAGAAAACATATGATTTTTTTTTCTTTTAATTTGTCAGCAGCTATAAACTGAATATTTTTTTTAATTTGTCAGCAGCTATAAACTGAATATTTTTCTTTTACATAGTATTTTCGGATGGTTGAACTATTTCAATATATCATTTAGCTGTTACATAATCGAACGATAGGGATTTAAAAAAAAAAAAAATACGAAATCATGTTCATTCTGATAAATACTAACAAAAATCTGAGACATGATTAGTATGTTAGGTGACCTCGGGGAAAAAAATAGATAGAAGTTTCAATATTCAGAACTATTTATTGGTGTAGTTTGTTAACGGATAGTGGAAATCCATTTTCTGAAAGAATAGTTTCTTTCACAACAGTTCCAGATTTGTTTCTATTATTTCTGTAACTTCATTGAGCTCAAATTATTTTCTGATTCCTTTGCCACAGCTATCCATGATATCCGATCGAACAATAAAAAGTGATATGTAAACGAGATATTTGTAGAAACATAATGTAAGTAATTTAAATGGTAGACTCTTCATTTCCTGCGAACTTAATTCTACATTTTGGAAGCGTATGCGAAGCATAACTTGTGAAGTTTCGTAGTTTATGTAATTTGAAGCTGTTTTACAGATTCAGTTTTTTATAAATCTAAAATAGCATAAGCTATTCCTGAAATGTGCCAATAATTATGGGAATATCATCAAGATGTGAAACATATTTGGGAACTGCTACTTGTTAGTTGCTGGGTTAAATTAATATTTGGCCATTTTTACCATTTGTGCATGAAATCAGCAACACAATCCAAAACGATTATGTTAACTTTGGAGATACACTGATCAACCATACTTCTATAGTTGAAAAATGACTTTATATCAATCTTTTTTTGTTAAACCAAGAGTAGAATTCAGAAAAGCTAAATGTTAGTACAAGCATTTCGTGGTGAATGTGAAGTTTCAATCTTTCATTAGTCTTGTGATACGAGTAATACATAACTATTATTGTCATTATTAATAATAATAATACTTGCGAAGAAAATTACGTTTACATTTCAATTTCTCTAAACATCTACTTAGTTGAATTTTTATTGAAAATATTTAATTGTTTCTAATAAACTTTCGAGCACCTCCCACGATGAGTTATTCGAATTACTGTGGTAATTTACTTTCATGGTCGGCTCTTAACTTCTGTATACTACCCCGAATTTTTCACGCAGCATCCACGCAAGCGTTATCGCCTTATACACTCCCAGCACTCTATTCACCAGCTATCCACTTACAACCCAGTTCCTGTATCATTGTGTTTTGCGGTAACTATTGCTAACAAATCATACTGCTGTCCTCTGCACCCCGTAAAACTTTGAGTACAATTTACTACAGACAGGTTCCACAGGTTTTTCATTTCACAAGAATCTCATGCTCGACTTTTCTTGAACACTTACTAGATGTCACGCATTAAGTAGTCTACATATAAAAGCAAGAGCCATTTTTCATTATGGAAGAAAACAATGGTTTCAGTATCAGAAGGTTGTGGCCTAAGTTTCTACAAATGTTGATTGTATGTACGATAATGTGCAGTAATTGAATTTTGAAACAATTATCATCTTCAAAAGACTGTTGTTATAGACAGTGGTACTTGCTTTCTCTTTGCATAGAATTAAATTGTCTTCCGTTATAACTTCTCCTCTTTCTGATTTGACCTCTTTCTTTATGCTGTAACTCGATCTTGTGATTCACGCTTTTGAAGGCAATGCGGTCATCCGCTACCAGCTTGCCAGACCTGTCATGAGTTTATTTGAGTCCTGTCAATCGCCAGTTACCAGAAATAGTTTTTGGCTTTTACACTTAGCATAATTCACACTGCCTCCTCTCATTCTCGCCCTTAACGGCCTTCGCCTGGTTTAGCTATTAGCTATGAGGATACTTTTCGGTTTCTCCATATGAGCGAAAAACGCAGATTTCGACATTTCTGAAACCACTCTGAATTGTTTCGAAATAATGCTTGTTTGTTTGATTACCTATCGAAGTGGTCCTGTGTTGCTGTCTCAGCACGTGAATAGACTGGCTAAATTAATGATGAAGCTGCTTGTATCAAATTCCACACAATGGGTTAAAGTCAAAACTTATCAACGAAATTAGATTTTGATTTCTGTATCTTCATTACTTACGATTATTTTTCTTTCGTGAACATGTCATAGATTTGACAAACATGAACTAAATATTGTGTCAAGGTATGTATAATAGATGAAATTTTTTTCTCGAAGCGTTTTGTACCTATTTGTATCTTAGTATCTTTCATATTTACGTCACTGTAATCCCCAAATTTTCATTATAACTACAATTCGTCAAACTTAGCAGAAACATATTGGTATGCACAGTTTGATTAATGTCTTTTATTTTACAAATAATGTGATGAAATAAAAAATGATCTAATAAATTTAATTTTGTTTTAGAACACCTTTTGAATAACACGATAGTTAACGTTGTAGAAATCCTCTATGTGTAATAATCAAGTGCCTGATTTTTTTTTAACTTAACATGATTCATAACACCAAGAGAAATCACTCTGTTCCAGAAATTGAGATCACTTACCATAACGCGTAGACGATTTCAGATCGGAATCTCATACCATTTCATCGTTAAACTGTTAAAAGTACTTATTACGGAAATGAGAAACAATATTTGTGTGTTTTTTTTTTAATGTTGAACTTGAGGAATAACTCCGAAGACTCAGACATATTGTTTTAAGAAGAAGAAGGGGAGGGGACTAAACATTGATGACCGCATAACCACCGACGATATCGAAGGGAATGCGAATATCTGCCTACATCCATTTCACTCCAAAGTCCTTAATGACAGTGATTCAATTTTTTTTATGTTTTACCATTATTGTTATTGACTAATGATGATTTAATCGTGAATATAACAACTGACGATCATTATCTGATTTTGTTGAGCATTTTCAAATAATAATTCAATAATATCATTTTTTTAATTTTTTCCCTCTGAGTTTATTTAATTTTTTAGTTTTATGGAAGAAATAGTTTTGTGATAATCTTTTTCACGTCAGTCAAAGAGCCTAAAGTTGTTTGAAGAAACGATTTTAATTTGTGTTCCATTTGGATGGCTTGGGTGTGACAGTTTGAAGAAGTCGTTTCCAAATTCTGATCCAATATTACGATGCTCTATGGTTTAAGGGAAGATTGCGACGGTTTCTCGTTAAAGATTAAGCTTAGTTTATGCTCATTCCTGCTTGTTGCCACTCCAAATCCCGATTCCAATAACAACATTACATCGATAATCCTTGTAGACTAAGGAGTGAAAACCATGTAATAGAGAATTTAAAACAAGAACTTTCGCCAAGAAATCGTTCCTGTCAGGTCGATACCTTCTCATGATTCCTTCGCTTGTTGAGCTGTTATGTGTTTCGAGCTGTTCTTGATAGGTTATATGGAGACGAAACAAAACTAGTTTAAATTAGGGAAGACAGCTTTGTATTTGCACACCGAAGTCTTGTCAGTCCAATAATTGTACTGACAGAAACTTCTAATTTTAAAAACATTGTTTAGGCACATTTGATGATCACTCATAAACGTTTTCACTTGAAACTTTAACAGAAATCCCGTCGATAAACACTCAATAAAACAGAAGTGGAACCCTTCCAAGTGAAAATATTACGCGCTTGAGACTGCTCTTATTAAAAGCGGGTCCCTTCTGCATCTGCACGTTTAGCCCAATGACGCTGATACAGTTGCAAGCGTATCTGGAATAGCCCCGCAGCACTAGTGAATGAACGGATTTACTCTTTTTGCTAGTATATATTTTGTTATCTCAGACACCATTAAGGGACATCACAGGGAGGTTTTAATCAACACTCTATGCAATGTTACTCCTCTGCTGTGTTTAATACCAAAGGAAAATTAACTCTTTTCTGACTGGAGAAATAATTACTTAGTCAACAATCTTCTCTAAGCAACTAAAAAAAAATCAGAATCATACAATATGATGGCACCACTATTCCTCAAATTTTTTTTGAAAAAAATAAAACACGTGTCAGTGGACCAATTAGAAATAAAGGACATTTAGGCCACAAACAATTTATATGTTTTTGCACCGACACTGGCGTAGTTACCCCAGAAGCACAAGTGGACTACGTCACAGAACAATTGATCGCTGTAAAGTAATCAAAACTAAAAGCTGAATAGTAACATTGACTATACTGGAACAACCGCACAAAATACAAGTAAAAGCCTTAGTGTCCAAAAACATAAGCAGAAGTTTTCTGTCTTTGATATTGAAAATTTAAGTTTAAGTTAAAATAACTTGGTGACGTGTTCTTTCAATTCATTATTTTTGAATCAGAACTATGAACTATGTACACTATAAATCATAATAAACTGGCACTTCACAACAACAACAAGCAATTTTTCATTAGGCTAGTAAAACCCCATATTTTCTAGTTAAAAGAAAATATTTGTGCAGTATTCAATTTTCTAGCTTCTGAGTATTGTCAATATCCTAAATAATAAAAATAAAAACGAAACTAAGGGAGAAATTCATTTGATAAAACATTAACCAGGTGCTACAAAATGTGATATCTGCAGTCATGTCACAATAAATTGAAGACATAATGTTCATTCAATTTCTTATTTCGGTAGGTGAATTTAATTATTTATAAATCTTTTCAGCCCAAGGTATCAACATTAAAAACGGCACTTTTGAATTACATTATAAAAATTGTTCAAAATCGTAGTTCTGTCTTCTACAGCCGCTAATATTCTAAAATCTTAAATCTCGGATCTCAGTAGAGTTACAAACGGGTAAGGATTGCAAACATTTGAATAGTTGTTACGATTTCGATTTACAATTTAAACCATAAAACAAAACGCTTTGGAAAGAAAAGGTCTATGAACTGCAGTTCAATAACTTTATTATCAGTTATGTAATTTTAAAATAGAAAATACAACATACTTGCGATAGCGTTTATGCTTACATCAGAATGTGTGGATAACGCTAAAAGAAACTTAGTGGTAAGAGATACTGTTAATCATCCGTTCCCATTTTTGTGGCTTTTTCCCCGTCATAACGAAAAATTTCGTATCCCAAATCGATATAATTTTATCTCTATAACGTAGTATATAAAATGGCATTTCCGATAATCAAAAGCTGAACCAGTAATTTCATAATCAGATACTGTATCACGTCACACTGAGATAAGATAGATAATATACGATTCAAGTCAGAATTTGAACAGTTGGCTTCAAAAATTGCTATCAATGTATTAAAAAAGTTTTTTAATTCGATTGAAAGTGTGAGATTTACGCATCTTCTATTCAAAACTATGTATGATGACCACGAAGATGTAATTCTGCCAACTCTGCACGCAACTCGCTTCTCGAAACAATATCTACCAAAGTTTTTATAAATCCCTCTCCTTACATCAGCTTCTGCAGCGCTTACCATGGATGGGAATAACACAGACGTTATATTCACTCGACCTTTGTCCATACTGTCACCAGTTTCAGGTAAAACTGGAACTGGAAATAATCCGCCAAAACTGTTTGTCACTATTGTAATCTAACTCAAAACGAGGACTGAATATTGGGCAAAGTTCAGATTTTTGGGTTCCATTGATGGGAGAAGAATGCTGAGTCATTATTGCGACGTAGCTCATTATTTGCTAGAAACATCCGTCTCGAAAATAATTTTTTTCAAAGGAACTGCTCATCATCTGAAAGAAAGAAGTTTTATGTACAAAATATTTCCAATATCCAAACTGATGATGTTGACAGTTCTCTAAAGTTTTTTTTGCGGCTGCATATCGCACTATCTTTCAATTGTAATGTCTAATTAGGTGATGGTGATGAGGGGATTTGGGAGGAATATGAGGGAACTAGGATGTAATACCTTGACAGATCAATTGTTCAGTATGATGGAGTGACATGGATCCATATCATAGGCACGAAATGTTGTACGGGATATGAAGGAGATACAAAGCAGGGAAGCTAGATTTTTCCGTGAAAATTACAGTAAAACTGAGACAGTGACGGATATAATAACGCTGTTGAATTGGGAGTTGGCGGATGATGGGAGGTTGACGAATTGTATTCGAATTTTGTGTGGTTAAAATTTCAGTCGATCTTCCCTCCTTTACATTCATACTTAATTACCAGCTGTCGTATATTGTTAAATACTTTCAGTAAAACAATAATTAACGTGAACATTTATTTTTCCTATGCGCTTCACTGCAGAAACAACTCTAATCGTTCCGGTATTAACTTAATGAAAATGTAATTAACATGGAATCCTTTTCTTAAGACGACAGAGAATATGGAGGAGTTAAACTAGCCTCTGTACATTAATATTCAGAATTACATCTTTGTGACTGACTGTAACTAAAGTATCGTGTGAAACTTCAAGTGAGCAGGTGCAGGGATGCAGGGAAGCACTCTTGATTCGCTACTGTCCACGTCAATACATCATGTAGCGCTTTAACTAGAAGAATACAGTATACTTAATTGTTTAGGCAGCCTGAGAGAGGGTACAATGTTGCCATCATAGAGTGAGAAAGTATTAACCTTGATGTGAGCAGGCTTGCAGGACACACCGCTATTAAAAGTGTCCTATAGCCTGGGAATTCCACGGATAGATTTTCGGATGTAAGCACACATCCACGGCTTGAAAGTTGTTGAGAAATGTGCAAAACATTGTGAAGTAACATCTCAACAATTGATTACTTATCTGACTATGAACTTAATCGATTCGTTTATAATCAATCAGATTCAGTTCTGCCGTTGTTCCACGATACTTTTTTTTAATGGCTTTTGTCTTCGAGACCATACAGCCAACTCAAGTGTATTTCGAATGATCCAGTGTACTTCAGTTTCTTCATAGCTTCACAATGTATTATTTTCCAAGTGGCTCTAGACACAACACGATGGTCATGACATACAGACAACACATACACTAAACACCCATGCCCTCGGCCAGTCTCGAACCGACAACCTTCGGCACGTGGAGCTAACACTCTGGCCCCTGTGCTAGCGAGTGTGCACCATGTGACGTTCAGTGAAAGAATGAACATATCGCTACAAAGCATTCGTAAGAAAAGGGTAAGTCAAAGAATATTTTCAGAAAATTATTATAATCGATCAGAAATAGTGCATCATTAAGGTTTTTTTTTTTTTGTCTCTACGCCTCGCTTGTCGAATATTGGAAGCAGGAGACTGAGGCGAAGGAACTGTAAGGAATTTGGCCATGGCATTACATTAGTCGGAGTGATTTCGGGGAATTAAAATCTGGACGGCCCAACGGAGATTTGAAACCACGTCTCCCGAATGAGAGGACCAAGCGTTACTGCTCACTCACCGGGATTAGTATTTAAGAAACATCGTCCAAATAATGAAGTTGGGTCACTTACAGAATAATATACAAATACATCGGTGAAACATTGATGTCAAATTAATGTATTTTATGACATAGAAACATTTCCTTGATAGTCAGGTCATTATACCACCTTGCAAAATAATATACAGAAATCTGCTTTCCAAAGCCGATAAAAAAAGAAATATAATCATAAATTCTCTCTGAGCAAATATAATTGTGAAATCTTTAGAAGTAGATATGACTGTGAAATCTGTAAAAAGACGATTAAGATCTGAATACTAAGAATAGACAGCTTATTAGGTATACAGATAAAACACTAAAGATTGATTATTATTATAATGTGGGAAAGAATTGCTTGATGTAAATAATAACAATTCCGTGTGGTCGTAACACTTTTTAACAAACTCAACTGAGCCTGATACATTGGACAGGTATAGGAAAAGGTTTTAAAATTCTTCACTTGTTGGAGAGAGTAATGAGAGGATGTACCAGAGCAGTTAGGGAATTGGGCTACAAAACTTTGGTCAGACCATTGCTTGAATATGGTGGTGTAGTATAGGACCAACATTTTGGGTGTAAAATACAAGAATCGGAGGGGATGTAGAGAAGGGCTGCTACATTTGTCTCTGGGAATTACCGCATAACACAATCAGTAACCGACATGATAAAGGAGGTGAAAATGGAATTCATCGGAAGGCAGGAGGAGGATGAAGAAACAGAAGATTGAGATGAGGAGTGGAAAGAAATTAATGGAAGAATAAGGAGAGGTACATGGAAGGGAAAAGATAACCATTACCACAAGCTGCCACTCGATTTCAGGCACAAGGGAGTGGGAATAATTTCTTTCACAGGTAAGAGGTTAGGGATTGGAATAATTTACCAAGAGAAATGATTAATAATTTAGCAAAAACGCTAAAAGAATTTAAAGTTGAAATTAGTAGAGAGCAGAAGTAAGTGGGGAAAGGAAAGGAAAAAAAAGAGTATTCACAGACATTGCTACTCCATTGCAGATAAATTAAATTACATCTTAAGATTAAAAATATGTTTAGAAGGTTTCTTCTGGAACAGAGATCGGAATTTAAATATCTGTTAAGCTACATCAAACTGCAACACAGCAAAAATGTGAAATTTAAGCTACACGATTCTCACACATGTGTGGAACTATTAAAACGACGCTGGGTAAAAACTTACCGAAAGCAGTCTCAAAAATATTATATGGAAGTGAAACATGGGATCTTAAGATGATAGATAGAAGCCGAATACAAGCCACAGAAGTTGTCCTCATAAGGAATGTAAAAGGGTGTAGCAGAGCCTACCGCACACTCAATGAATAATGTATTAATTTTCACGATGTCGGTACAAAAAAGTATAATAATAACTGATACAAACACGTATTAAGTAAGTACTCAGTAACGAGCGCCTGCCAAAATATAAAGTTAGCAGAGAAATAAGAAAACAACATAATGAATGGTCTAATGGGACGTGAAAGGCGACATACTATGTGAAGAAGAAGGAAAACACACGGAAGTGCCGAAACTGAAGGGATAGGAAGATACAAATATCCAGATGGCGATGGCACTGCGGAAGAAATCTGTTAATGTGAGGTGCAGTGTTGGTGTTTTCATTTGCACTCTTGTGAATTGCGTGCAAGATCTTCTGACGCGAGTCAGTAACTGGCGCTAGACGAATGGGGCATGCCATTTCGGAAATTGTTCGTGAATTCAACTTTCATCGATCCACATGGTCAAGAGAGGGCCGTGAATATGTTATGTTCGCCATTATGTTCAGCTATACTCACATCTAATTAATGACCGCGACCGGCGACGTGTGCGTCGAGGTATCAGTCAGGCAACACTGCGTCACAGAGCAGCAACATTCCGTGTGGGACGTACCACAGATTTGTCAGTCCCGCGATAATGGGATAAAGCAGCTGAACACCGACGTGAGTGCCTCCGTTAACAAAATGCTATACCGAGCGTGGTGGGCGATGGAATTTTTCAGGCAAAAATCGTTCACGATTTGTTTGAGGAATATTCTAGACAACTTCAGCCACCTAGATCGCCAGACTCGAATCCAGTAGAACATTTCTGAGCTATGGCCGAGAGATTATATCACGCACACGTCCTGAATCGGCAGCACTTCCGCAATTTTGAACGGCTTTTGACGGAGCATGATGGTACAGTTGTTCAGCGGATTCCAAATGACTGGTGACTCAATACCACTTCTGGTTTTTGGACATCGCTGGGCAAAAGTTCCAAAATTTTGTAGTTGCTTTTAGCAACAGCACAGTAAAAATAATTGCGGTTAATTCAATTAATTTATTAATTTAAAATATCTGCCTACAGATTTTGATAAATTTTGAATAAAGTATTTAATTCTTATGAACCTTCCTTTCTAAAAATTAGTTTGAACTTGTTCGAAATGGAACTATAATCTTCGCTGATTTACAACGAAACATTGTGACAGATAGAACTTCAGCTGTTCCAAATTGATTTATGGCAGCCGAGGTGGGAGTTAAAGAAATTTTGTAATCAACAACATACAAAATCGGGCGATGGTATTGAAAGATGACGTTCGGGCCTGGTGGTAGTGGGATCTAGGTTCGATTTCAGTTTTCCATAGTTTTCCTAGATATCTACTTCAATAGACCATACCGAGCGTGGTGGGTTCGTGGTTAACGCTCTGGCCTCGCATTCGGGAGGACGCTGGTTCGAATCCCCGACCGGGCATCCATATTTGGGTTTTCCATAGTTTGTCCAAATCACTCCAGGCGAATAACGAGATGCTTCCTTCAAAAAAAGGCCATGGCTGAATTCCTTCCCGTTCCTAGTCCCCAGTCCCATTCAGCCTTTAATTTCCTCGACGTCGACGATGTGTAAAGACATAAGTAAATACAAAAAAGTCAGTAGACCACCTCCGAATTTCTTCCCAACCCTTGCAATCGACATCGACGATTCGTAAGAAAATATCATATGTGGTTTATGACACCTACGCTAACGAGATCCGGTGCTTTTCATTTCTAATTTAGCAACAGGAGCCAGGACACCGGTGTTACAGTAGAAGCTGGTGAGTCCGGCTAAAGAGCTGCCGTCCATGGACGGAGAGAACGCAGGCACCAGGGACGCGATCTTGAGCGAGGAGGGGGCCTCGGGAACCGAAGCCGCACTCCGCAGGCCGCAATACGTCGCCACCATCGCTGGTAAGTAGTGTTCACACCTCACTGAATCTGTCAATCTGTGAACTCAACGCCAAATCAAGATGCATTGCTGTCCAACGCGTAGCGATAAAATTAACCGGGAGTGGTGGTAGATAGTATTTCTTAGGGGTCATCCATAAATTACGTCGCACGTTAAGGGGGGAGGGAAGGGGTCAACAAAACGTGAAATCGTGGGACAAGGGGGAGGGGGGGACGAGTCAGAAGCTATGTGACGTCACATGTATAATTTGTATCATTTTTTGGCACATGGCGGCCGCGCTACTTCACGCTCGCTGTACATGCGGTGTCGCCCGTCGGCCGCCTTTTGATATACGCAGAAAGGCTCATACCACCATTGAGGCTTTGACGAAATATGCCTTCGCCATACTTATTTAAACGATCGTGTGGCATCTGTGTTCTATATCTTTCGTCATACAAAGCCACTAATGCACAAGCAATCATATAGGTGGCGACAAGAGGTTTTGACCTTCGCGAAGATTTATCGTCAAAGAATTCCAACTAGACGTGACAGGGAATTTCTTTGTTTGATAAACGATGACGATGGTTGGACGAAGATGTTGACGCATCCGATGTTCGTAACATTATAAAAATCTCGATGAAATGACTGCTATGCCAGTCATAAGTAATATAAAGGTATGATTTCAAAGCCCATGGACACAGGATTAAATTTTGTATAGTTCATTTGATTTGTTATGTTTTATAAATATTCTAAAATGTCTGATTTATTGTTTATTTTATGAAAAATATTTTAAAAAGAAATATATAAATAATTTTGTAAGTGCTGTTTTAATTTAATAATTTCAAAATTTAAAATTTCAAAATATGTGACGTCATACACAAATGTGACCACTGTGACAAGGAGGAGGGGGGCTCCAAAAATCACGAAATTCATGTAACGTGATTTATCTATGGTCCCTTATCCTGACCCTGTTCTACGCACAGCAATGGAAATTAATGAGAATAGAGTCCGTTTCGTTGTTTGCATACGGGGGATTGTGACAGGGTGTTTAGGATCGTTGAAAAAGAATGGGGAAGTGAAAGCTCATGTGCTTTAGGACCTTATTTGCAAGAATTTCTCAGAAAAGATACGCTTTTTTTCAGTATTCTCAATATGATGAATGGTAAAGTTACAAGTAGTGCAACAAATGTTCGAGAATATACAGCGTGAGCACAATTATCGCAAAGTGTAGATGAGATTTTGTCAGAGCTTCTGTGCTGGAGCAAAATGGTAAGTAGCTTTCATTCTGCTGTACAACTGAGTGCATACTCTAATTTGAGAATCATGTTGCAGTCACAGCCTACAGCAATACAAACGCCGCTAAAAATCCGTGTTACTCGCTTGCAAGTACAATGAGCCAGAAATGGTTGTTTCAGTAGAAAGCAGTCCAATTTCGTATACCGACCTTTCAGATATCGATTCCTCAACATAACCTACAAGCAAATGCTATCAAATTGAAAACTGTAGTTAGTAAAAAAATGCTGTAAATTTATCTGTTACAAAATATAATTGCCAAGTGATTTACGGCACGCTTACCATGGAGTTCCGTAGCTGTTGTTAGTTCTGAATCTCTTTAATCGTATTATTCTTCTTCAAGTAAATAAAGTTACTTCACGTGGGATTACCACATGGTGATATAGATTCAACATGGCTCTCATTCCATATCTGTCGCGGCTAGGGTCTACATTCCAACGTTGAATCATAATCACGGATCCTCCCAGCAATATTGACATAAATAAAGCAAAACAGTGCCATATATGAAGATTGGTTTATCTTCCCGCAAAAATTTCCGTAGGGACTGGGATT
The DNA here is from genome assembly GCA_031002005.1 of Vandiemenella viatica. Lineage (NCBI taxonomy): Eukaryota > Metazoa > Arthropoda > Insecta > Orthoptera > Morabidae > Vandiemenella > Vandiemenella viatica. Next base: position 375,093,327 of record CM061920.1, read on the forward strand.
GGAGCCGAAAGCTCAGAATCTTCACAGTATGCGCATTGATCACGAAGCTTCCTTATTGCTCATTTAAGAAAATTTACCATATTCCTTAGGCTCAAGGCTTATTTTACTGTCCACAAAGTTAAGTTTATTGGGTTTATGTTATGGAATTAGGTTTTTTTTAACTGCTGAACGTCTTTTTTTAACAGTGAGGTCTTTAGAGACGTCAAAGGATCGGAGGGGGGGGGGCAATGAATGGGAAGGAATTCGGCCATGGTCTTTTTGAAGGAAGCATCCCGGCATTTGCCTGGAGTGATTTGGGAAACCATGGAAAACCCAAATCTGGATGCCCTGAAGGGGATTCGAACCGCCGTCCTCCCGAATGCAAGGCCAGAACGCTAACCGTTCCACCACTAATCTCGGTATTACGTTTTTTGCTGACATAATGACGTTGAATCCTAAGCTAAACTTTTCTACGAATGTTATCGGAAACAATTTTCATTTAAAGTCATTATCTTAATTTCTTCTGTCATATTAAAAATTTAGGTAGAAGAGTCACTTAATCATGAAGTTGGAAAATAGAGGTGAAAGACACACAGTAATCTCGCGGTGTAGAAACTAAATCAATTTGATGTTACTATCCTACACTGATTGATTTTTTGAACATGTACACAATGTTACATTATTTGATGGTATAAGCTAAATTAACAGTAAAACGTTTTCACCTTTTTTTTCTACGGTGAGAGGTATCATATTTTGGGTGAGGTATATATAAACATGGCGAAATTATTACAGTTCAGTTTTTGTCACGTTGACTACGGAATCAAAAACGTTTACTTGTAACCGCAGTTATTTGTCAACTATAAGAACGGTTTCAAATATCTACAAATTATTAAATTAGCTATGCAGATAACTTCGTTAAGCAATGAATCCAAGCCCATCGTCTGCTATTTTTTGCACTGTTTGGGATAGTATAGCAAACAGCTATCACCACGTATGCGGTCGTTACCTACGCTGCTTTACTTGTGCAGCATCCTCGAGTGTTTACGATTCAAGCTGATGATATAAATGTGTCAAACTATCAATCTGGAGTAGCGGAGTCAAGCTGATAACCACGCTTTAATCCCTACCAGAGCGTTAGCACAGGTAGTGCCAGCTCTGAGAAGTTAAGTCCTCGCATTGCTGCAAAAGCTTAGCCAATAATCTTAATCAATTCGTCTTTTTCTTTCCGGTAAGGGCTGCTAGGACCACGTGGCAATTTCAATTCTTCATCCATTGCTTTATTTTTTTCCCCGTTCATCCAATATTCCTTCATCATTTCAGTATGTTTCTTTCTTTTTTTCCTCAGACCACTTTCCACCAGATTTCTTTCCTCTTCTGCCTTGGAATCCATACTTAATATCTCCTCACTGAAGTTCTATCTTCCCACAATTTCCTCTTATTTATTTATTTCCAAATCCTTCTTCATCTCTTAATCTTTTGTTGTTGATTTTTCCCTAAATGGTAACTGAATTTATTCTTTGTTAATATCTATTATATTCATCTGAAACATTCACAGTGAAGTCGTGCTCATCTCATGCTATTCGTTTCTGGGCAGTGTCTTGTAAATAGCTGCAAAGTAACATTTTATTATTAATCAGTTTATTAGAACCAGTTATGACCACTGCCAGTGTTTAAAAACCAGACAGAGTAACTTAAAACATGGTAGCTAGTAGTAGGATATTTAATGTATCTGCAATGTCTCCAATAATCGAATTTTTAGTGTCAGTTCAGTCGGTATAAGTAGATTCAGATCGACAAATTTTAATATAAACACGAAAATTAGTAATTAAGAATAATTTACATGATAAGTTCAACAAATTGTCAGTCGTTAAAAATATATAGGCCTATTATATTTTAAGCTACCGAACCTAACGCTTACAAAATTTTTCAACGAGCATGATAGAATTCTTTTCAGGACAGTTTCATTTTTCGAACGCTACAGAAAATGTATGAACACTATGAGATTTTTGTTCCTAATTTAAAAGTTTCCGTTGGGTAAAACAGACGTATCTATTTATTTCGGTATATCACAACGACTCTTTGATTCCATTGCAAGGAGCAAATATCTTCGGTATAAGCATTTACTGATTCAGTACGATTGCATGTCAGAAACATTAAAACCAGGTCATCTACCTTCTTGCATTCTCCGCTTGGAATCTACATTGGAATAGGATTTTCCTTGTTGTTGGAGTCAATAGAGGTTGGAACAATTGAGACTATGGAAAGAACAAAAGTGGCTGTATCGAGATCCACTGCGGCAATCGCTTGGAGTGATTTCATGAAACATATTTTGATGACAAGACCAGAGACTGATCTCTATTCCTCCAAAATGCCACGTCCAAACTTTCACCTTTCATTAAAGTTCGGTCGGTTGGAATCCACTGAGGCTCTAGTAGTAAAATCTTTATAGTTTCAAACAATGAAAAATTCCCCAAACAACACGTCTTCTTGATAAAAATAAAATCAGTATACGGCACGAGAAGATATGCCAGTATAAATTTCATGCTAATTCAACACATATGGTAGAAGGCATCGTTGATTCTCTTTCACCATATTTCAACCAAGGAGGATAAACATTATACTTCCATTTCAAAGAAAGCGAAAAATAGTCGGAAAGCAATCATACCATTCTTCAAAGACGACTCGAACCTTTCACTGACGGCAAATATTGCACGAGATTACGAGACTCATACGTGATTGCACCAATATAAGAAGTTTCTCCCAAAAACATCCAGGGTTGATATTTATATAGAGAAGTCCTCGTATTTGGATCATCTATACTCTTGTCGCTATCGTAATGACTACGGTCTTCGAGCTGCATCACTGTTGCACAGCTTTACCTGATTGTTCTTTCTCGTACAGCTTTTTCTTTGTTCCAGAGCTATGTTCTTTCTCCTGTCCTCCACAGTGACGCTGAGTGCGATGTCTGCCGGCACAGTGCTCTCTTGGACGTCTCCTGCGCTACTGGACCTCCAGGACTTCAACTCCACCACCGCACCCTTCCACGTCACCGAGGAGGAGGGCTCCTGGGTTGGGTCAGTAACCAACAACCAAGCTTGATAGCATCTTTCATTATATCCTGACTTGTAAGCAACTCTATATTACTAAATAGCCACAACGACATGCACCAACTATATCAGTAGCTTTTTAGAGGAAGATATTGTATTGTTCGACCATTTTTTTACATTCTATATGGCTCACTTCTTTACAGTCGGTCATATAGTATGGAATTTTGTGATGTGTTCTGTCACGCTACCATACCATTTTTATGCTAGGGCACTAATGACTCCTATGTTAACGCGCCCTAAAACCATATCAACAATTATGGTCACGAAGTAGAAACCTCAGTCATTAAAGCAGTAATACAAGCTTTGCACAGTTTTTATAAAGACTGGTCGCTTTTATCACTATTTTACTAATTTTTCCCATATAAAAAGGAAATTATTTTTTCATACATGAGATAGATCAAACTTCTGTGAACTTACTATAAAAAAAAAAAAACAGCACTACAATGATTCCAGTTAGCAAACAGAAAATATTTTTTTCAAATCCACAAACAAAAAATAAATTTCACACACGTCTTAATGAAGAAAAATAATTTGTAATATAAAAGAAAACAGAGAAAGTAGTGAAATGAACAAGAAACAAATAAAAAAGAAATAAACACATCTCTACCCTGAGAATTCTAGAAAGCAGTACACAGCGGACAACAGGAACTTTCAGTGTAGCAAGAGTACGAATATCCTGTTTGTAATCCCACAAATAAGACTGTTAGTAATTTACACGAAACTTATACCGTTTGTCGGCGATATGTAACCTTGTTCCAAAGGCACCTGTAATTTTTGACTGTAGTAGTTGATGTTGTTACTGATCATGCAGTACATATAACTTAGTTTGTCAGAAACTCATTACAAGGTCGTCAACCACTGTTAGTTTTGGAAGTCAATTGTTCAGTTAAGAATTTCTTCCATTACCCTGTGAATGTGGGCAACGATATATCGGGTAGACCACACGGTCTGTATTCCAGCGTTGTTTGGAACATGCAAGATGTGTACGGTTGGGACAGGTCAGTAAATCGGCCGTGGCCTTGCACAATATTGAAGAAGGGCATAACTTCGACTTCGAGGCGACGAAAATATTATCTTTCGCCAAGGGTTTTTGGAACAGTGTGATAAAGGAATCCGTGGAGATTCGCCTGGCGGATGGCATTTTGAATAGGGATTCAGGGCACCACCTTAGCACGGCATGGAATCCAGCGATAAATCATCTTACGAGGCAGAGATCAAGGTGGCAAGATTATCGCTGCCAGCCTCCCCCCTCCGCCGTACCTACCCCTACCACGTCGCCTGCCCCTCTACCCGGCCGCCCCACCAGGTCCTTCCCTGCCCCACCACCTGTCCACTGATTGGCCCCGACGCACGTGACTTACGTTACCTGGCAAACAAAGGCCTTTTAAGCGTGGACGCTTCCAGGAATCCGACACTTCGCCGGAAGATGGAGCCGGAGGCATTCTTCGAAGCGTCGCCCTACATTGACGCGCTACCTCGTGGAAGGCCATAGAAGATTTTATACAACTGACACACCGAGAAAGCTTACATTCATTCACGAATGATACTGTCAATCATATACAAAATATGATCCATGCGGTTAATGTGTGCTGATCTAGCTGGCCATGTCGGAACCGTCTATACTCCTAAAAGCAACAGAACACGTTCTGGCGCATTTTAATCCTTCCAGTTCCGATAGTTATGGGAATACCTGAACCTCAATCTTCTACTCGGGTGTTCAACCTTTAGAGTGGTTTGCGATAGCACTTCAGGAAACTCTTTCTTGCGCTTGCCAATTTATTTCCTGGTGGTAATCATAATTAACATCTTCCATTATTTATTTTATATAGGGCTACTTGGAATGGATTGTTCCGTCATACTTTCCAATATATGTCTCGTTTTCTATCTCTTGCATCAATCCATGCGGTATTACTTTTTCTCTCCAACTGACAGAAGCCCCCTTGTTTACCATATTGTCATTACAGCTGCTCAATAAGATCCTCCTATAACATCATTGTCCATTTTCATTCCACCAAATCCTTCAAATGGTCACAAAACCACTGAGAATAGCGATGTACCACCTCAGTTTAGAAACAGAACCAAACCAACTCTAGATAAAAATCTCCATGTTGAATGGAGCTCCAGGAGAACAAATTATTTGAGAGCCTTGACCGCTACAAGCTCAGCCACTGAACTTTGAATGAAACATATCAAGCGAGTGTAGTGTTATAAAGCTTATGTAACTTTGTCAACTATATCTCATGTTAGACAAAACGAGTTATATGTCTCACACTACCAAGCCACCTCCTGCACAATGTTAGCAATTACCCGCTCCCAATCTGAAGACAGTTCCGTGCCACCAGTTACGTTATCATCTCATTCTATATTACCTTTTCGTTAAACATCTTTATAATTTCTCGTTCGTTGGAAATTCATTTCTGCAAATCGTAAGGGATAGTAATTTCAACATCCTGCTGTAGGGCGGGTAATCATTACATACTTTTTGTACTCACATCTAACCTAAGGCTACTAATTTTCCCACATTAAACCACTCAAACCGAACCCGGCCATGCTATTTGGGAGGACATGGGTTCAAATCCTCGTCTGGCCATCCAAATTTCGTTTTCACGAGGTTTCCCAAAATCACCTTAGGTGAATAACGTGATGGTTCCTTTAAAATTTATTGCCGAATTCCTGTCCATTCTTTTCCTCTATTCGCTCCCGGCTCTAATGAATTAAAGAAAAAATGAGGTTCACATAAGAGGCTTTTATGACGTTAGTTACAAGACGCTAGCCAGGCGAAACATTTTTTCTCTGTATGTTTCATCTCCCTCCAATGTGTCGCCCACCCATTTGCCACTCGTTTCCTCAGTTCTGTTAGTCTTAAGGTTCGGTATAAACTGCTGATTTCTTAGGTCATGCTAATGGTAAATTATTGCAACTGCTGCAGATCGCTGCTGGCTGTTGGCTCTATGGTGGGCTGTCTGCCGGCGGGCCCTCTGGCTCAGCTGTGGGGCCGACGCACAGTGCTGCTGGGGCTGGCGCTGCCGCTGCTGACCTCCTGGGTGGTGATTCTGGTGGCGAGAGGCGCCGGGGCGCTGTACGGCGCCCGTCTGCTCGCAGGCCTCGCCGTGGGCGGCATCTGCGCCGTGGCGCCCATGTACATCGCAGAGATCGCCCAGAGCTCCATACGTGGCACGCTGGGATCCTTCTTCCAGCTCATGATCACCATAGGTATAATAAAGACTTGAAGGAAACACAGAACATAAAGAATTAACTTAATTAAATTCTAGATGAATTCAAGAGTTGGAATATGTCTTTCTAACAACAAAGTATTAGAGTTATAATAAAAAATACTATGGTTTTAAATTTTTCGTTAATTTTTACACTGCTTCTCATAGACATTTCACATCTCTTTCATATGGATCATATAGAGCCATTACTCCTTTCAGAAGTCTGATTTAAATATAGTTTTGCTGAGATCCCTCCGATCGTGGTGGATGAGCCGTAACGTTTCATTTGGGAGGACGTGGTCTCTAATCTCCGTTCGGCCATCCAGATTTGGGTTTTCTATGGATCCCCAAATCACTCCAGGTGAATGCCGGGATGTTTCCTTCGAAAAGCCATTGCTGAATTCCTTCCTGATCTTTACCCCCTAATCTTTCCCTCCTGTAATGACCTCTCCAAGGCGTAATGCCACGAGGATAAGCATAAAAAGAGGTCCAGTAACAAAAGAGCCTTGTCAGGAACCGTAGATATAACCGTAATATCACAGAAAAGTAATCTGTTCGCACTGTTACGAAAGTTTATAACGGAACAGTTAATTTTTAATTTCCCTGAATCGTATAACACTAATAATTGCTGCCAGCGTAGCATGACTACATTTTACTGCATATATTTCCAAAAGATTAAATAAAAATTATTTATTTCTCATTCTGGAAGAAAATTTCATTTATAATATTATTTACATGTTTTATAGGTTACTTCTCTGTTTTGTTAGAAGACATAGAAATTACTTACAATTATACGTTGCCTATTTATGTATATGAAATACTCTTTCTTAACAGAAATACTGTTCATTTTACACACGTTCTATGAGGTTCCTGGTTACCGAGTATCGCTTACAACTGTCAAAAATAATCATAGTTGGTAACAAACTTTTCTCAATACTCATAATTCCACTTCTGTTCAGAGAACTCTTGACAGAATTTCCATCTCATCATGTGCGGTGTTAATTTGAACTGTATCCCACTGTGCAGGCGTCCTGTTCACCTACTGTGTCGGTGCTGGGGCGTCGTACCACTGGCTGGCGGCCGCCTGCCTGCTAGTGACGCTGGCCTTCGAGGTGTCCTTCTTCTTCATGCCAGAAACGCCTTCCTACCTGATGACCAAGGGCCGCACCCAGGACGCACGTAAATCGCTGCTCTGGCTGAGGGGCCGCAACTACAAATACAACGACGAATTCAAGCAGCTTCAGGAAGAGGTAACCTGCAACAGTCACCACCTGTTCGTTAATAGTAGTGTTAGTAATAGATCAGTGTGATCAAAGTTACGAGGATAATGATACCTCTCCATAGCAACGTCATAAATAGATGTAACTGCAATGGTTTTCCATTTCATTCCCCAGTGTGGAAGTGTTCACGTTCATGTAGGAGTGAACGGAGATTTTCCCAGCGTGCCAATGTGATGCAGTTGTTGAGGGATAGCGGCCGCGTGGTATCATAAAGACCCAACGTTTTGATAACGTGCTCTGCCGTCTTCACTAGGTATGTTTCTGCTGATCGGAGAACGAGAGGTAAACTGATAGTGAATGTGACGGATGGTCTGATTTACAACCTCGCTATCAGCAACGGGTGGCTGCATATGCCGTCCGCTGCCAGCGGTTTCGTATAAAGTTCACTCTGGCAGTGCTGCGATGACCATAGCCCTGGTTTTTCCCCTAAAAGTGCAAAATAAAATGTGTCCCCAAAACATCCCAAACCTTACAACACATAGCAGAGCCACCGAAGGTAGCGGGGCTATACACACACAGCCGCTGAGGCTACGACACAAAAAAAAAAAAAAAAAAAAAAAAAAAAAAAAAAAAAAAAAAAAAAAGGCATTCTGCATGTCGCTCATCGCACTCGATCCGTTACCACTCGTCTCTCATAATCTCTCAAACCATGACAAGTCGACGCAGCAGAGGTTTTTCCGCTAATGATATTAGTTCTCACGGTACGTACTTGGCGAGAACAGTGGCAGGGAATCGGAGAATAGGCCCAAGAAATTACAACAGTTGAAGAATCTGCATCTCGAAGACTTCTGTTTCGACTGGCAAGTGCCCTTGGATCGCGTCGCCACTTTCAAGAAGATCATGATCAAGCGTGAAAACAGTCATCTTGCCACAATGATACTGATGGAAGGAGTCGCAGAATGGATGGAAGCGATCGTGTTTCCGGCTACGCTATCTCCCGTATACAACTATGGAAATCGTAAGGATCTTCTGCCAGAAGAAGCATGACTACGCAATAAGTAACCCGACCGTTCATAGGACATTACATCAAACTAAGCCAGATGTAGAGCCCAGTTACATCCCCAATTACATGATCATCAATGTGTAAACCGAGGAATAAGTAATGGTTCTGCCAGTTACTACCTTCTATTAAGAAAACTTTGTAGAGTTGGTTTGTGATCTATATCAGAGACCAAAATTAGCTTCCTCTTCTTTCTTCTAAAGGAAAGTCTGCACTTCCTACCGTAACACCCAAGCTAGATGCGCCACTTAACGCAGTACTTCGAAGGTTGGAAGATACATCAGGACCCGCAAATCCCACAAAAACCAGTAAGACTCCTCGTTCGTGGCTTGCTCGCGGATGTACCGGAAGAATAGTTACTCATCGGGCTCAATATCAGTGGGATCATGCCAACAGAGTTTTACCAGATGCATCACCCAGGTACCAAAGAGCGACTTCTGTAGTACAAATTCCAGTAGGGCTGCCATATACCACATTAGCAACGGCTGAAGCATCTGCTCTGACACAAAGTCCAGCTAGAATAAAAGAAAGAACCACCACTAACGCTGGCCCAGTGCCTCAGATGTCAGAAACACGGGCACGTGACCCGTGGATGCACTGTGGAAGAGCGCTAAGTTTGATGCTAGGCCAGCCTTGCTGCAACAGAAGCGGCAGGCATACAGCCTGGTAAAGCGGCTGCCCCACACGGAAAAACCGACACGCTGACAAGCAAGCGGCACAAAGGAAGTAGAACACTGATGATGAGAAGTGGCAAAGGGGAAGGGGGATGGGGAGCGCAACGGCCTAGCATACCCAGCCAAATGCGCTTTGATTTAGCTGAACTGGTGGCAAACAACGCTTAACTAGTAAGAAAACGAATATGACAAGTCCCCCGAAGACACTCCATGAAGACAATCAATTGCTGAACTTGAAGAAGACGAACCTAAAGGCATGAAAACTTCATCGTACATAGGAAAGATGCATCCCAGATAATTTGTCTGTCATGGACACTGCTGGCCTTGAACTTGATACATTTCTGTCTGAAGCTTCTTATTACCGATTTCCAGATGTAGTTCTCGTGGTGTTGTAGTTTTGTAGTATTTTTAATTGGTTCCGAAAAATTAAAAGATCTTGCCCTTCACATTTTCAGAGACCATTTTATGGTTACTGTTGACGAAATGTTCTCAAACCCTTGACTTCTCCAGTTGTAAAGGACTAAGGTGGCGTTTATGTTCACAGCAACGCGTCTCAAAGATACGGATGGCAGTCCGATGTGGAAATTTCCACATTCCATTGTATTCTACACCGCACGAAAAAACAAAACTTGGGAAATTCTTCTCAAGCTGCCCGCAAATTCGCATTGCTGGCTGCACAAAAGCCCTCGTAATATTTCACTATGAACCTTGTTTCTCCGAGACCTTGTGAGCATGCGTTAGTGTCAGAAATGTATCTGATCTCCAAAACCGCCCAAAGCCCTTTGTGGGCAAAATCCCAGTAGCCACGCCGACACTTGTCAATTTATTTACGCACAGTTTAGGCCTATTCGAGGAGGCTCACACGTGACTGCTTACAAACCGTGTTCTGAAGAAGCTGTTAAAACCGCAGATATTACACAACTAAGACTAGCTCAGAATAAGTATCTTTCCTTTATCCCGCTTTCTTGATGGTGCAGGTAGACGAATCTTACCGTCAGAAGGCATCCGTGATGGACGTGGTCAAAAACCGAGTCTCGAGACGTGCACTCGTTCTTTCTCTGGGTCTCATGGCCATCCAGCAGCTCAGTGGAATCAACGCAGTCATCTTCTACACGTCCAAAATATTTGAGGTAAGTAATCACATTCGGGAAACTGGATATAGTCCCCAACGATAATGATGATGAACAACATTTGCAATACTGCCTGCAAGATATCACAAATAGAAAGTAAATTTAACATACGGTGTAATTCAAGAAAACCGAATGTTCTTTTTAAATTGCTAGTATGGATGAAGTGAAAGATTGAGGAGTGCCGGCTATTGACAATTGTAATCCACAGGCTTTGTCACTTTAATTGTATTGAAGCAGTGGAACATGCGTCATGGAGTGTTGGTTTAGGACAGTTCTGTTAAAAGGGATGACTTTATTAATCGAATGCAGTTCATCTTTCGTCACCATTGTAACATCATAGCTTTCCGCATAGCAACATCATCTTCAGGCGGGTTAGATCATTCAGATCGAAGGAAAGTATTAGGAATACCGTCAGGACACGTTCCTAATGCAGGGAGGCCAAAAACAAAGAGCGGGATGGACAGAAAAATTAAAGCAGATAAGTAGTTCTCCACTGATGAACCAAGCAGCCTTAAGGATGAACAAGTTCTGCGACCCATATTTTACGCGTATTTGGACCACACATCCTCATATGTATCGAGATATTTTTCATAAACCACTCATTTCGTGTTTCGACTATTTTCCCTTGACTCCTCGTCCTCCTATTCTGTCGGTGTGGGATTTCTTACGTGGAATACCTGAAGATCCATGACTGCCCAAAAAAAGCCAACAACTTATTCTTTTAAAATACATAAATATCCCTATGGATGTAACACCGTGAATGAAACGTACGTATTTTCCGCGCAGTATCATTGCTTCCAATTGTACTCTTGTCAGTAGGGTCTAATGTTTTTTTCACGTGATTTGGGAGAATTAACAGACCTTGAACGTGGAATGGTAGTTTGCGCTAGACGCATGGGCATTCAATTTCTAAATTGTTAGTGAAAATGAAATGGATACTACGGAACCACTAAAGTTTCATACCCCTTTCTCTTAATTTCTCAACTTCCCAACATCGCATGAAATTGAATCATAACTTACTTTACTCCAGGGATCGATGAAATTCCTTCAGGTAAATTTGCGTGAATCGCATTCAACTAAACAGAGAAACAAATATTTAAAAAACGGTTAATTCCGCCCGTGCATCTGATTAACAGTTGTTTTCAAAAAAATGTCTTTAATTTTCTGACTTTATTTCCGCTTACAGTTTTGTAATATTTATTGTTTTAAAACATGGAAGTTTTTTAGTATATCGCATTATGAGATATGAAAGACGGATTTAAAAACTCATAAAATTCCCAGAAGAGATAAGTGTTACAGCTTTTAAACTTGCGATTCAGTTCGATACTTTAAAATGGACCTTCTATCGCTTCTATCCCTTCAAGGGTTCGTAAAACATTGTGATTATCCTACTTTTATTAGAATACTTTACATTTAGGTTGCACTGAATAACCAATTTTGTATTTATCTTCCTTATAAGAGCCACAGAAATGTTGTACCGCCTATTCAGCATTATTGTAATGCATTGTTTTAAATATATTTTTTTGTAGAAGAATACGCTGTCGGATTGCCTATCCAAATATGGTCGCAAGAATTTTTTAAAAATTTTAATTTCGTTCACTTGTTTTCTAAATAAAATATAATTCGTTTCAAAGAGAGACATATAAAGAACATAAAATGTTTGGGTTGCCCATGTAAAAGTGGCCGCCAGTAGGGGCTGCAAGTTGTTAAAGTTAGCGCACCACAAAGTCTGACAGACAGTGTGGTGCACTAACTCTCTCTTTAACAACTGGCAATCTCTACTTGCGGACACTTTTGCATAGACAATCCAAAATTTTTTTTTACATGTCTGTCTTTAAAATTAATTGTACGTTATTTAAAAAATAAAGGTGAACAAAATTTTTGATTTTTTTTTAATTTGATTAAAAATTCTTGCTGCCATATTACGAAAGCCAACCCGACAGAATCGTATTCTGCTACTAATAATTATAGATAAAAAAATGAACGTAGAAATCATGCAGTCGGATCTTTCACTATAATGGATATTGTAGTCTGTACAGATCTTTTTCCTCTTAAAGCTGTTGTTTGCATTTGCATGGCCTGCTTATAGAACTCAACATCATTTGATCAGTTTTAGTAACAATTTGTACCGTAAACACGAATTATTACCCTATGGTTACGCAACCTTTATCTAATATATATCTTGTAGATAAAGATAATTTTTTTTATAAGCATTCAGAAGTTTCAAAGTAGATTGCATTGTCGGATAATTACTAATAATTCATTCAAATGATAAACTGCAAGAAAAATGGCCTACAACAACACTGATATTAACAGCTTGTTTAAATCAATTCCAAGAATTAAAGAGAGTGATGAATTAAGGTATTTAGTTTATTTATTATTTATTTATTTATTTATCAATCTTGTTCCATGGATCCCTGCTGAGGAAGGATGTCTGGGATGTAAAACATGTCATAGTCAATACACATACATACGAGTAATAATCACAATGAAAAAATTATATGTTCCTTAAATATATTTTTATCATCTGTAAACTGTTTCATACTCTTGGGAAGTTTACTAAACGGATGTATTCCAGAATAATTAACTCCTCTTTTACTAATCACAGTGATGTTTGTGTTTTGTGCAAGTTATTTCTGTTACTTGTATTGAAATTGTGTACCTGTGAATTAGATATACAGGCTCCTCTACAAAATCACCCATGATGGGCGATTAAAAAAGTGGCCATCACTGTGGTGATCATGGATTGCTGTCTACACAATCGTGATGGCTTCTTTTCACAATCGCCCATGATGGAGGATTAAAAAAGTGGCCATCATCGTCACGATCATGAGTTGCTGTCTGTAAATTTTCATTTACTGACTGTTGTCTGTTGAAAATGGATTACGGATTAATAAGTTACTCTATGTTAAGCAATCGTAATTTTATAGATTCCTTGAGGTTTTGCTTTAGTTTGTTGTGTTGGTTGATGGCTGAGTCGTGATATTTAACTCAATCATTACAAATTCCATTTACGAATCGTGCAATCTCAGAAGGAAATCTAATAGTTGTTCTGAACTCGCTGTAGACGTGCACATGATACGTCCGATGTAAATGTTATCTGTGTAGTTTCCGCTAGTGTTCGTGGAACATTGGAAAATAATTAATTTACTGAAATAAAGTTATGATAAGTACAAAGAAAGGCTTACGAATCTTTCATTAATCAGATAATTTCTATAACGTGTTTAAAAAAGAAGAAAAGGCGACCGTGTAACTAAAGAAGAGATAATCTTCCAGAAATAACTGGAAAACATTAAATAAGTACCAGGCAGAAACGATGCACACAGAAAAAGAACACAGGCTGCAGCTATCTATTTGCTTAGCACATAATTATAATCATTAGTGATCGCCCAGCGGTCGAAATTCGACCGTACTTCATTAAGTTGTTTAGTTTCTTTCATGAAAGAGTAATAATCATTATTTGAATTTGTTCTATTGCGTTTGGTGCGAGCATAGATATATTATATACTGTATACCCTGACGTCGTTAGCTGCGAGCGTGTACCAATACGTTATTAGCATGTGTTGTTTGGCTTAATTCTCTGCATTACCTATTAAATTAAAACGATACGCGTGACTGTATGCTAAATTTGAGCTTCTAATCTAACCATAGCAATTGATGAGATGTATTTACCGATTGTTCATTTGAATTTAAAATATGCATTTTGACTTAAGGCCGGAAAACTGCTTTAGCTTTATGAAACATGAAATAAATGCAGTCCTTTCACCTGAAGTGACTTCTGAATCGAAATGTTTTTCATTGCGAAACCTGCATTGTAAATTCGAAACTGTAAAAATTTCGTGGAATGATATTCAGTGCGCTTAAATGTATCTATCAAAATAATTTCGTCTTTTTATGTGTTCGCTATTTAAATTTGGTTTATTATCATTTTGAATTTCACGAAAATAAGTATTCCTTATTTCTTGTCTCTCTCTCTAATGAAATTACTGAAATTTAAAAATATCAGAAGATATTTAACCAAAGTTTAACATTTTAAATAATCAAATGACCATATAGTATCTGGCAGAATCTCTACATTCCTTTTTGAAGTATTCCTTTTATATCTTCAAAGATTAATCTCTACTTTATCCGAGTCTTTCGTTTTACCAAAGACCACAGAGTGACTCAATGCAGGGAATTCATGTAAGAACGTTGGCTCCGATCCTATTTCACGCACACACACACACGTTCGAAAATTAATTTTTTATTTGAATAATCTATTTGTAACATGTATTAACTATGCTTATTATATTTTTTTCTTTACTGCTGACTAAGATCACAGACATCGGCAGATTAGCTTACCACTAAAAAAAATAATAATGTAAACAACGAATTTTTATTTAATTTGATATATATGTAACACATATTATACACAGATTTCAGCTTTCTGCACTTCTTCTCCATATAAACATTAACTATGCCAAATCTTACACTTTTCAGTGCGCGATGCATTTCTTTAAGTTCCTCCGTTTGTGCACGGCACTTGTTCTTAAAAATTGATCCGAAATTTTCGCTTAGCATATTAATATATTATATATAATTTTAGCTCTCTTATTTATTTAAGTTCCTCCGTTTTCCCAATATTCTGGCCGCAAGTTGCGCTATCTACCAGCCCTCGAAATGTTGCTTCTTGTATATAAGTTCAGAGATTAATCTCGACTGTTTTGTTTCACCAAAGACCACAAAGTACTCCATCTATCAGCTAAAATTTTTAACTTCCTGTATTTTTTTAAGTTCCTCCGTTTGCCCAATATTCTGGCCGCTAGCTGCGCTATCTACCAGTTGACAGTTGAAGCAACGCCCAGAACTGGCGGCATCTGAGCGAATCACGTAGGCGAGCGAGCGTTTTATTTTTTTTAATGTATTTGTAACGCATATTATATATAGATTTTAGCTTCCTGCAAACTTTAACTATGCCAAATCTTACACTTCTCCGTGCGCGCAATATTCTTAAAAATGTATCTTAAGATTTCGCTTAGTGTATTAATATATAGATTATCGGAATGAGCGTCAAAAACAATAAAAGTCATGTAAACTAGATAGAGGAAGAGCAGATGGTGGATGTTGACTATTCACCGCAACTGAACATGGTGCAGAGCCTCATATTATTTTGCTAGGTATTAGGCAACTCTTACCTGCGATTCGTTTTCACTTCTCCGTCCATACACATGATTTTTTTTCCCCCCAGACAAACCATGAATAAACAACTAGCCAAACTTTCGGCAGAACCATCATCAGAATTTGATAACTTCGATCGCATGTCATCAAGCGAATTTGAATATCTAGTGCAAAAAATATCTCCATTGGTTGCGAAAAAAGTCGTATGTTGGACCTCTGCATGCGACTGAATGATGGGCGATTGTGTGGACACGCGCACCATCAGCACGCATTCCTTTGATGTGCCGAAAAATAAGCGATCGCTGACGTTTACTCACTATTATAGGCGATGATCGCCACTCACAGACGATTATGCCCTCTATACAATCGTGCGTGCCTATAGTCGCCCATCATGGGCGATTGTGTGGAGGAGCCTTAACAGGTTAAAATGTTCAATGACAAAGCACATGAGAAATTATATAAACTGAGAAGTCATTGTAAGAATATTGAGTTAAAGAGCTGTCTGCAAAGAAGTTCTTGATTTTATCCAACATAGCATCCTAATAGCTCTTATCTGAAAAATTTTTTTAGTTTGTAAAGGGTTTCCCCAAAAAATTATGCCACATGACATTACTGAATGAAACTATGAGGAGCACAACTGTATAAGAGTATCGAGCGACTCCTGTTGGGTTTGCAGGAAGCGGGCAGCTCGATGTCTCCCGAGGTTTCCTCGATCGTGGTGGGCGCAGTGATGGTGGTCGCCACGTGCGCCTCTTCGCTGCTGATGGACCGCCTCGGTCGTCGAGCGCTGCTCCTCATCTCCACCTCCGTGATGGCCGTCTGCCTCACTGTGCTAGGTCTGCACATCCAGTTCCAGCTGGAAGGCGTCAGCTGGTTGCCTCTAGTCAGCGTCTGCATCTACATTGTCGTGTTCTCACTGGGCATGGGCCCAGTACCCTGGCTCATGATGGGGGAGCTGTTCGCCCCGGAGGCCAAGAGCATCGCTTCTGGAGCCTCTGTCTTCACCAACTACCTGCTCGTCTTCGTCATCACAAAGACTTTTGAGCCCATGTCGAGCTCGCTGGGCACGGCTGTCGTCTACTGGATCTACGGTGGCTTTTGTGTCGCGGGCACCGTCTTTATCTTCTTCCTTGTGCCAGAGACGAAGGGCAAGACAATCCCACAGATTCAAGATATGCTGGCTAAAGGGAAGACGACGTGACCGAAGACTCATCATTCAAACATCCGCATTGTCAGAGTCATTCATCCATTTACTTAGACTTCTCGTTGCAACTTCCACTAGTTTCATGCATTACCTTTATTTATGTTGATATATTTATGCTCGTGTAGCTCGTTTTTACAACATATGTTTAAAATTGTAAAAAAGTTCTATTTTTTTCCTAGTACCATAAAATCGTTTTATCTCCTTACGCATTAATTGATTTCAACGTCATCGACATTCTCAGTCTGTAATTCTAAGGCTCTAAAATTTGTCGCTCTTGGTAGATCCTAGTACCTGAACGTTAGTAGATCCTAGTACCGGAACGTTATTTATGTGCGGAGACTGAATTGAATACCGCTGAATCAATATGCACTCCAGAAGAGAAGATATTGATTCCTGAAACAGTTCTTTGACAGATTTGTTACAAATACCTTCCGCAAGTTTTTATTGGAATATTTTTGCTGTTTTCCCTGTTAAGAATAA
>CM061920.1:375111549-375150515 GCA_031002005.1 Vandiemenella viatica
TAACGCAGGTAATTTCACGCCTTGTAAATAATGATCATTTATCCCCAGTATTTAATAAATCCCAATGCTGTAAAGATCATGAAGTAATAGTGTCAAAAACAACTAACAGCATTGTAGAAAACGGGAAAAACGGTATTTAAGAACTCCCTGTCTTTAAGCCCATCTAATTAACTTTAATTACTTATACCAGTTATAAAAGAATTTATTTTTGTCCTACGATAATAATCTGGATGTAAATTTTTTAGTGACAATGGTCGTTTAATTTGTTGCGGTGCTAATATTTAGTTCTACGCGATTAACTCTCATTTATTTATATAGTGCATAATCATTATCGTCCACCTACAAAGAGAGCAAAATTCCTCTTGTAAAATTTCTTTCTGAAACGCGATGATCGTTCTACTGTGAAATAATTATTTTGGAAACATGTGTGTCGTTTGAAAAGGGACAGATGATATGATTTCGGCGCGGCTTGAAACCTGTGTAGATTTTCGTCAGTTCTGCCGCCGCAAATCTTTCATGCTTACGTTACGAAACATTGGGTAGTTTCGCAGATCTTTATCGTATTTCCTGACGCAGTTAGGAAAGAATCATGGATACCTTATACTCATAAGCAATGTGCAGTTTTGATACGCTTAAAAAAAAATACAAGTAATGATAATTTCAAATTAAAAAAAAAAAAAATAAGAACTACTTGGATTTGAACTCGGAACCGCTCGCTCGGCAGCCCGGAACGACTAACCATAGGACCCACTGGACGCTCGGTGCTACTTTCCTCGTATAGGTGTATACAACGCAGCGAAGGAAGGACTGTTTCATTCAATCCATCTTGGAGAGAGACACTTAAGAAATAATTTCTTGTTTCTGTAGTTTCGTAGTACTAAAAATTCTACCTCATGGAACATGATTATCCCTTGGTTTGTGGACTGACCAGATATATGAGTGAAATATTATCCCAAGGAATTATCAAAATGTGTATAACAATCTTATCGTTATAGTTTTATGCTAATCAACCGTAGTAATATATAGCATTGAGCCTGTTTCCTGCCTCACTTTAATGCAATCCCGTTAATTACAACTTGTGGATACGTTTCAAGATCTGAATTTTGGTAAAGTATTATAGAAATGTAATGGAAGGTTGATGAACTGTTCTGCCAATAAGAATCGTCAGTGGGAGGAGCTTAATTTCCTACCTGTTAGCCAATTGTTTCCTGCATTGACTTAAGGAAATGAAAAATCTGCAGTATAGATGGCTCTGAATAAAATATCCACCAATGAAATTTCGAGGAGGCGGAGCCAGTATTGCGTTCCTGTTGCCTGGGATGACATTGATGCCAGATTGTGCAAAATAAGAGTGATAGAATATTTCAGCAGCGGCCAGAAGTAATGTCAAAGACTGTACATGAAGTATAATAAGGATTGATATTTCTGTGGAAATTATTTCAGATACAGAGACAACGTCTCGAACCTTCGCCATAACAGAGATCCTGTCCTCGACAGAGAGATAACCTCGCGCCATTCTACGAACTACAAGACGTCCCTTCGTGAGCGCTGTTCCTGACAACTAAAACACCAAGCTGGCGGTGATAAATTTACCAATAAACTTACCAATCAATGACCGTCATACACCATTTGATTGGCAATGATGACGGAAACACTCTTATTCTAGCCACATTTATTAATTCATGATTAGATATCTATATTTTTAAATGTCAATAAATGATTCTTTGACTTGTTTAATTTTGAAATAGAGCTCTAAGATACTGCTTTGTAATCAAATTAAATGAGTTTTCTTGTTTTCTTCCCAGAAAATTTATCCATCCTCATCGAATTTTCATACTATCAATAATAAAGCTAAGAAGATATTTTTAGATGAATATTTGGAATTCCATAAAAACACCGCTAGCATTTCAATATCAAAAGTAAATCAACAAACTATATATATAACAAAACGTTTTAATGCTATGCACAGTATGTTCCACCACTGATAGAGGCTTGAAAATTTCTGAAGTGTTACAAATCATTCTTTTTATATTTTTGTGCCAACCTACGGTACGTTTGGTATGTAATGGTTTTCTCTATTTATTTAAATCTATTTATTTGTAAAAAGCAACTTGTTAAATCACCAGTTTGTAAAAACATTACATGAAGAAAGTCCTCTGAATGGGAAATAGCGAATTTGGAGATTTGTCAAACAGATTACCAACATTTATGAGAGTGCCGAGAAACAGACAGTTTCGTAGTGTACTCATGAATTTTCAAAAAGTGCATAAATTACCTGACTGTAGTAACATAACAAAATATTAATTAAACCATGCAAACATAATTTACATTCCTAATAGGTTTTTAACCGTCACGGTTCTCTTAAGCATCATAGTTACGAGATGAATACAATCAGTGTTACTCAGTCTTTATCTTAGAACACGTCCTGGATTGTACAAGTGCCACGAGTTACCTCAGAAAATACACAACCGATAATAATCACTTAAGATAAATTTACTTCTGATGTGGACAGAAACAGTCTTTCAACCGTGGGGAGCGCTGACGAGTGAGCAAACTGTTTCGGAGGTAAGTAGCTCCTAAAAGAAATATTTTACTTTCGTAATAACAGTTCAACAAAACTTGAAGTCACCAAGGAAATAGAAAACATATGATTTTTTTTTTTTTTTAATTTGTCAGCAGCTATAAACTGAATATTTTTCTTTTACATAGTATTTTCGGATGGTTGAACTATTTCAATATATCATAGGGATTTTAAAAAAAAAATACGAAATCATGTTCATTCTGATAAATACTAACAAAAATCTGAGACATGATTAGTATGTTAGGTGACCTCGGGGAAAAAAATAGATAGAAGTTTCAATATTCAGAACTATTTATTGGTGTAGTTTGTTAACGGATAGTGGAAATCCATTTTCTGAAAGAATAGTTTCTTTCACAACAGTTCCAGATTTGTTTCTCTTATTTCTGTAACTTCATTGAACTCAAATTATTTTCTGATTCCTTTGCCACAGCTATCCATGATATCCGATCGAACAATAAAAAGTGAGATGTAAACGAGATATTTGTAGAAACATAATGTAAGTAATTTAAATGGTAGACTCTTTATTTCCTGCGAACTTAATTCTACATTTTGTGAAGTTTCGTAGTTTTAGTAATTTGAAGCTGTTTTACAGATTCAGTTTTTTATAAATCTAAAATAGCATAAGCTATTCCTGAAATGTGCCAATAATTATGGGAATATCATCAAGATGTGAAACATATTTGGGAACTGCTACTTGTTAGTTGCTGGGTTAAATTAATATTTGGCCATTTTTACCATTTGTGCATGAAATCAGCAACACAATCCAAAACGATTATGTTAACTTTGGAGATACACTGATCAACCATACTTCTCTAGTTGCAAAATGACTTTATATCAATCTTTTTTTGTTAAACCAAGAGTAGAATTCAGAAAAGCTAAATGTTAGTACAAGCATTTCGTGGTGAATGTGAAGTTTCAATCTTTCATCAGTCTTGTGATTCGTGGAATAAACGAGTAATACATAACTATTATTGTCATTATTAATAATAATAATACTTGCGAAGAAAATTACGTTTACATTTCAATTACTCTAAACATCTACTTAGTTGAATTTTTATTGAAAATATTTAATTGTTTCTAATAAACTTTCGAGTTACTGTGGTAATTTACTTTCATGGTCGGCTCTTAACTTCTGTATACTACCCCGAATTTTTCACTCAGTATCCACGCAAGCTTTATCGTCAATGTACGCCTTATACACTCCCAGCACTATATTCACTCGCTATCCACTTACAACCCAGTTCCTGTATCATTGTGTTTTGCGGTAACTATTGCTAACAAATCATACTGCTGTCCTCTGCACCCCGTAAAACTTTGAGTACAATTTAGTACAGACAGGTTCCACAGGTTTTTCATTTCACAAGAATCTCATGCTCGACTTTTCTTGAACACTTACTAGATGTCACGCATTAAGTAGTCTACATATAAAAGCAAGAGCCATTTTTCATTATGGAAGAAAACAATGGTTTCAGTATCAGAAGATTGTGGCCTAAGTTTCTACAAATGTTGATTGTATGTACGATAATGTGCAGTAATTGAATTTTGAAACAATTAACATCTTCAAAAGACTGTTGTTATAGACAGTGGTACTTGCTCTCTCTTTGCATAGAATTAAATTGTCTTCCGTTATAACTTCTCCTCTTTCTGATCTGACCTCTTTCTTTATGCTTTAACTCGATCTTGTGATTCACGCTTTTGAAGGCAATACGGTCATCCGCTACCAGCTTGCCAGACCTGTCGTGAGTTAATTTGAGTCCTGTCAATCGCCAGTTACCAGAAATAGTTTTTGGCTTTTACACTTAGCATAATTCACACTGCCCCTCTCATTCTCGCCCTTAACGGCCTTCGCCTGGTTTAGCTATTAGCTATTAGCTATGAAGATACTTTTCGGTTTCTCCATATGAGCGAAAAACGCAGATTTCGAAAGTTCAACATATCTGAAACCACTCTGAATTGTTTCAAAATAATGCTTGTTTGTTTGATTACCTATCGAAGTGGTCCTGTGTTGCTGTCTCAGCACGTGAAGAGACTGGCTAAATTAATGATGAAGCTGCTTGTATGAAATTCCACACAATGGGTTACAGTCAATACTTATCAACGAAATTAGATTTTGATTTCTGTATCTTCATTACTTACGATTATTTTTCTTTCGTAAACATGTCACAGATTTGACAAACATGAACTAAATATTGTGGCAAGGTATGCATAATAGATGAAAGCAACATGGGTAATATGTCGAGTCGTAAATCTCATTGTAGTATTTTTTTTCTCGAAGCATTTTGTACCTATTTGTATCTTAGTATCTTTCATGTTTAAGTCAACGTAATCCTCAAATTTTCATTATATCTACAATTCGTCAAGCTTAGCAGGAACGTACTGGTATGCATAGTTTGAGTAATGTATTTTATTTTACAAATAATGTGATGAAATAAAAAATGATATAATAAATTTAATTTTGTTTTAGAACACGTTTTGAATAACACGATAGTTAACGTTGTAGAAATCCTCTATGTGTAATAATCAAGTGTCCTGATTTTTTTTAACTTAACATGATTCATAACACCGAGAGAAATCACTTTGTTCCAGAAATTGAGATCACTTACCATAACCCGTAGACGATTTTAGATCGGAATCTCATACCATTTCATCGTTAAACTGTTAAAAGTAGGCTACTTATTACGGAAATGAGAAACCATATTTGTGTGTGTGTGTGTTTTTTTTTTTTTTTTTTTTTTTTTTTTTTTTTTTTTTTTTTTTTTTTTTTAAATGTTGAACTTGAGGAATAACTCCGAAGACTCAGACATATTGTTTTAAGAAGAAGAAGAGGAGGGGTCTGTACATTGCTGACCGCATAACCACCGACGATATCGAAGGGAATGCGAATATCTGCCTACACCCATTTCACTCCAAAGTCCTTAATGACAGTGATTCATTTTTTTTACGTTTTACCATTATAGTTATTCACTAATGATGATCTAATCGTGAATATAACAACTGACGATCATTATCTGATTTTGTTGAGCATTTTCAAATAATAATTCAATGATATCATTTTTTTAATTTTTTCCCTCTGAGTTTATTTAATTTTTTAGTTTTATAGAAGAAATAGTTTTGTGATAATCTTTTTTCACGTCAGTCAAAGATCCAAAAGTTATTTGAAGAAACGATTTTAATTTGTGTTCCATTTGGATGGCTTGGGTGCGACAGAAGTCGTTTCCAAATTCTGATCCAATATTACGATGCTCTATGGTTTAACGGAAGATTGCGATGGTTTCTCATTAAAGATTAAGCTTAGTTTATGCTCATTCCTGCTTGTTGCCACTCCAAATCCCGATTCCAATCACAACATAACATCGATAATCCTTGTAGACTAAGGAGTGAAAACCATGTAATAGAGAATTTAAAACAAGAACTGTCGGCAAAAAATAATTCCTGTCAGGTCGATACCTTCTCATGACTCCTTCGCTTGTTGAGCTGTTATGTGTTTCGAGCTGTTCTTGATAGGTTATATGGAGACGAAACAAAACTAGTTTAAATTAGTGCAGACAGCTTTGTATTTGCACACCGAAGTCTTGTCAGTCCAATAATTGTACTGACAGAAACTTCTAATTTTTAAAAACATTGTTTAGGCACATTTGATGATCACTCATAAACGTTTTCACTTGAAACTTTAAAGTACTCCCGTCGATAAACACTCAATATAAACAGAAGTGGAACCCTTCCAATGAAAATATTACGCGCTTGAGACTGCTCTTATTAAAAGCGTGTCCCTTCTGCTTCTGCACGTTTAGCCCAATGACGCTGACACAGTTGCAAGCGTATCTGGAATAGCCCCTCAGCACTAGTGAATGAACGGATTTACTCTTTTTGCTAGTATATATTTTGTTATCTCAGACACCATTAAGCGACATCACAGGGAGGTTTTAGTCAACACTCTATGCAATGTTACACCTCTGCTGTATTTAATACCAAAGGAAAATTAACTCTTTTCTGACTGGAGAAATAATTACTTAGTCGACAATCTTCTCTAAGCAACTAAAAAAATAATCAGAATCATCCAATATGATGGCACCACTATTTCTCAAATTTTTTTTGAAAACAATAAAACACGTGTCAGTGGACCAATTAGAAATAAAGGACATTTAGGCCACAAACAATTTATATGTTTTTGCACCGACACTGGCGTAGTTACCCCAGAAGCACAAGTGGACTACGTCACAAAACAATTGATCGCTGTAAAGTAATCGAAACTAAAAGCTGAATAGTAACATTGATTATACTGGAACAACCGCACAAAATACAAGTAAAAGCCTTAGTGTCTAAAAACATAAGCAGAAGTTTTCTATCTTTGATACTGAAAATTTAAGTTTAAGTTAAAATAACTTGGTGACGTGTTCTTTCAATTCATTATATTTGAATCAGAACTATGAACTATGTACACTATAAATCATAATAAACTGGCACTTCACAACAACAACAAGCAATTTTTCATTAGGCTAGTAAAACCCCATATTTTCTAGTTAAAAGAAAATATTTGTGCAGTATCCAATTTTCTAACTTCTGAGCATTGTCAACATCGTAAATAATAAAAATAAAAACGAAACTAAGGGAGAAATTAATTTGATAAAACATTAACCAGGTGCTACAAAATGTGATATCTGCAGTCATGTCACAATAAATTGAAGACATAATGTTCATTCAATGTCTTATTTCGGTAGGTGAATTTAATTATTTATAAAACTTTTCAGCCCTAGGTATCAACATTAAAAACGGCGATACATGTGCACTTTTGAATTACATTATAAAAATTGTTCAAAATCGTAGTTCTGTCTTCTACAGCCGCTAATATTCTAAAATCTTAAATCTCGGATCTCAGTAGAGTTACAAACGGGTAAGGATTGCAAATATTTGAATAGTTGTTACGATTTCGATTTACAATTTAAACCATAAAACAAAACGCTTTGGAAAGAAAAGGTCTATGAACTGCAGTTCAATAACTTCATTATCAGTTATGTAATTTTAAAATAGAAAATACAACATACATGCGGTAGCGTTTATGCTTACATCAGAATGTTTGGATAACGCTAAAAGAAACTTAGTGGTAAGAGATACTGTTAATCATCCGTTCCCATTTTTGTGGCTTTTTCCCCGTCACAACGAAAAATTTCGTAACCCAAATCGATATAATTTTATCTCTATAACGTAGTATATAAAATGGCATTTCCGATAATCAAAAGCTGAACCAGTAATTTCATAATCAGATACTGTATCACGTCACACTGAGATAAGATAGATAATATACGTTTCAAGTCAGAATTTTAACAGTTGGCTTCAAAAATTGCTATCAATGTATTAAAAAAGTTTTTAAATTCGATTGAAAGTGTGAGATTTACGCATCTTCTATTCAAAACTATGTATGATGACCACGAAGATGTAATTCTGCCAACTCTTCACGCAACTCGCTTCTCGAAACAATATCTACCAAAGTTTTTATAAATCCCTCTCCTTACATCAGCTTCCGCAGCGCTTATCATGGATGGGAATAACACAGACGTTATATTTACTCGACCTTTGTCCATACTGTCACCAGTTTCAGGTAAAACTGGAACAGGAAATAATCCGCCAAAACTGTTTGTCACTATTGTAATCTAACTCAAAACAAGGACTGAATATTGGGCAAAGTTCAGATTTTAGGGTTCCGTTGATGGGAGGAGAATGCTGAGTCATTATTGCAACGTAGCTCATTATTTGCTAGAAACATCCGTCTCGAAAATATTTTTTTTAAAGGAACTGCTCATCATCTGAAAGAAAGAAGTTTTATGTACAAAATATTTCCAATATCCAAACTGATGATGTTGACAGTTCTCTACAGTGTTCCCACTATAACGTTTTTTTTTGCGGCTGCATAGGGCACTATCTTTCAATTGTAATGTCTAATTAGGTGATGGCGATGAGGGGATTTGGGAGAAATATGAGGGAACTAGGATGTAATACCTTGACAGATCAATTGTTCAGTATGATGGAGTGACATGGATCCATATCATAGGCACGAAATGTTGTACGGGATATGAAGGAGATACAAAGCAGGGAAGCTAGATTTTTCCGTGAAAATTACAGTAAAACTGAGACAGTGACGGATATAATAACGCTGTTGAATTGGTAGTTGGCGGATGATGGGAGGTTGACGAAGGACCATTGATCCTTTGTATTAGAATTTTGTGTGGTTAAAATTTCAGTCAATCTTCCCTCCTTTACATTCATACTTAATTACCAGCGGTCGTATATTGTTAAATATTTTCAGTAAAACAATAATTTAACGTGAACATTTATTTTTCCTATGCGCTTCACTGCAGAAACAGCTCTAATCGTCCCGGTATTAACTTAATGAAAATGTAATTAACATGGAATCCTTTTCTTAAGACGACAGAGAATATGGAGGAGTAAAACTAGCCTCTGTACATTAATATTCAGAATTACATCTTTGTGACTGACTATAACTGAAGTATCGTGAGAAACTTCAAGTGAGCTCTATGCAGGTGCAGGGATGCAGGGAAGCACTCTTGATTCGTTACTGTCCACGTGAATACATCATGTAGCGCTTTAACTAGAAGAATACAGTATACTTAATTGTTTAGGCAGCCTGAGAGAGGGTACAATGTTGCCATCATAGAGTGAGAAAGTATTAACCTTGATGTGAGCAGGCTTGCAGACACACCGCTATTAAAAGTGTCCTACAGCCTGGGAATTCCACGGATAGATTTTCGGATGTAAGCACACATCCACGGCTTGAAAGTTGTTGAGAAATGTGCAAAACATTGTGAAGTAACATCTCAACACTCGATTACTTATCTGACTATGAACTTAATCGATTCGTTTATAAACAAACAAATTCAGTTCTGCCGTTGTTCCATGAGACTTTTTTTTAATGGCTTTTGGCTTCGAGGCCATACAGCCAACTCAAGTGTATTTCGAATGATCCAGTGTACTTCAGTTTCTTCATAGCTTCACAATGTATTATTTTCCAAGTGGCTCTAGACACAACGCGATGGACATGACATACAGACAACACATACACTAAACACCCATGCCCTCGGCCAGTCTCGAACCGACAACCTTCGGCACGTGGAGCTAACACTCTGGCCCCTGTGCTACCGAGGCCGTTCAGTGAAAGAATGAACATATCGCTACAAAGCATTCGTAAGTAAAGGGTAAGACAAAGAATATTTTCAGAAAATTATTAAAATCGATCAGAAATAGTGCATCATTAAGGGTTTTTTTTTTTTTTTTTTTTTTTTTTTTTTTTGTCTCTACGCCTCGCTTGTCGAATTTGGAATTATTGGAGGCAGGAGACTGAGGCGAAGGAACTGTAAGGAATTTGGCAATGGCATTACATTAGTCGGAGTGATTTCGGGGAATTAAAATCTGGACGGCCCAACGGAGATTTGAAACCACGTCTCCCGAATGAGAGGACCAAGCGTTACTGCTCACTCACCGGGATTAGTATTTAAGAAACATCGTCCAAATAATGAAGTTGGGTCACTTACAGAATAATATACAAATACATCGGTGAAACATTGATGTCAAATTAATGTATTTTATGACATAGAAACATTTCCTTGATAGTCAGGTCATTATACCACCTTGCAAAATAATATACAGAAATCTGCTTTCCAAAGTCGATAAAAAAAGAAATATAATCATAAATTCTCTCTGAGCAAATATAATTGTGAAATCTTTAGAAGTAGATATGACTGTGAAATCTGTAAAAAGACGATTAAGATCTGAATACTAAGAATAGACAGCTTATTAGGTATACAGATAAAACACTAAAGATTGATTATTATTATAATGTGAGAAAGAATTGCTTGATGTAAATAATAACAATTCCGTGTGGTCATAACACTTTTTAACAAACTCAACTGAGCCTGATACATTGGACAGGTATAGGAAAAGGTTTTAAAATTCTTCACTTGTTGGAGAGAGTAATGAGAGGATGTACCAGAGCAGTTAGGGAATTGGGCTACAAAACTTTGGTCAGACCATTGCTTGAATATGGTGGTGTAGTATAGGACCAACATTTTGGGTGTAAAATACAAGAATCGGAGGGGATGTAGAGAAGGGCTGCTACATTTGTCTCTGGGAATTACCGCATAACACAATCAGTAACCGACATGATATAGGAGGTGAAAATGGAATTCATCGGAAGGCAGGAGGAGGATGAAGAAACAGAAGATTGAGATGAGGAGTGGAAAGAAATTAATGGAAGAATAAGGAGAGGTACATGGAAGGGAAAAGATAACCATTACCACAAGCTGCCACTCGATTTCAGGCACAAGGGAGTGGGAATAATTTCTTTCACAGGTAAGAGGTTAGGGATTGGAATAATTTACCAAGAGAAATGATTAATAATTTAGCAAAAACGCTAAAAGAATTTAAAGTTGAAATTAGTAGAGAGCAGAAGTAAGTGGGGAAAGGAAAGGAAAAAAAAGAGTATTCACAGACATTGCTACTCCATTGCAGATAAATTAAATTACATCTTAAGATTAAAAATATGTTTAGAAGGTTTCTTCTGGAACAGAGATCGGAATTTAAATATCTGTTAAGCTACATCAAACAGCAACACAGCAAAAATGTGAAATTTAAGCTACACGATTCTCACACATGTGTGGAACTATTAAAACGACGCTGGGTAAAAACTTACCGAAAGCAGTCTCAAAAATATTATATGGAAGTGAAACATGGGATCTTAAGATGATAGATAGAAGTCGAATACAAGCCACAGAAATTGTCCTCATAAGGAGTGTAAAAGGGTGTAGCAGAGCCTACCGCACACTCAATGAATAATATATTAATTTTCACGATGTCGGTACACAAAAGTATAATAATAACTGATACAAACACGTATTAAGTTAGTACTCAGTAACGAGCGCCTGCCAAAATATAAAGTTAGCAGAGAAATAAGAAAACAACATAATGAATGGTCTAATGGGACGTGAAAGGCGACATACTATGTGAAGAAGTAGGGAAACACACGGAAGTGCCGAAACTGAAGGGATAGGAAGATACAAATATCCAGATGGCGATGGCACTGCGGAAGAAATCTATAAATGTGAGGTGCAGTGTTGGTGTTTTCATTTTCACTCTTGTGAATTGCGTGCAAGATCTTCTGACGCGAGTCAGTAACTGGCGCTAGACGAATGGGGCATGCCATTTCGGAAATTGTTCGTGAATTCAACATTCATCGATCCACATGGTCAAGAGAGGGCCGTGAATATGTTATGTTCTCCATTAGGTTCAGCCATAGTCACATCTAATTAATGACCGCGACCGGCGACGTGTGCGTCGAGATATCAGTCAGGCAACACTGCGTCACAGAGCAGCAACATTCCGTGTGGGACGTACCACAGATTTGTCAGTCCAGCGATAATGGGATAAGGCAGCTGAACACCGACGTGAGTGCCTCCGTTAACAAAATGCTATACCGAGCGTGGTGGGCGATGGAATTTTTCAGGCAAAAATCGTTCACGATTTGTTTGAGGAATATTGTAGACAACTTCAGCCACCTAGATCGCCAGACTCGAATCCAGTAGAACATTTCAGAGCTATGACCGAGAGATTATATCACGCACACGTCCTGAATCGGCAGCACTTCCGCAATTTTGAACGGCTATTGACGGAGCATGGTGGTACAGTTGTTCAGCGGATTCCCGATGACTGGTGACTCAATACCACTTCTGGTTTTTGGACATCGCTGGGCAAAAGTTCCAAAATTTTGTAGTTGCTTTTAGCAACAGCACAGTAAAAATAATTGCGGTTAATTCAATTAATTTATTAATTTAAAATATCTGCCTACAGATTTTGATAAATTTTGAAGAAAATATTTAATTCTTATGAACCTTCCTTTCTAAAAATTAGTTTGAACTTGTTCGAAATGGAACTATAATCGTCGCTGATTTACAGCGAAACATTGTGACAGATAGAACTTCAGCTGTTCCAAATTGATTTATGGCAGCCGAGGTGGGAGTTAAAGAAATTTTGTAATCAACAAGATACAAAATCGGGCGACGGTATTGAAAGATGACGTTCGGGCCTGGTGGTAGTGGGATCTTGGTTCGATTTCTGTTTTCCATAGTTTTCCTAGATATCTACTTCAATAGACCATACCGAGCGTGGTGGGTTCGTGGTTAACGCTCTAGCCTCGCATTCGGGAGAACGCTGGTTCGAATCCCCAACCGGGCATCCATATTTGGGTTTTCCATAGTTTATCCAAATCACTCCAGGCGAATAACGAGATGCTTCCTTCAAAAAAAGGCCATGGCTGAATTCCTTCCCGTTCCTAGTCCCCAGTCCCATCCAGCCTTTAATTTCCTCGACGTCGACGAGGCGTAAAGACATAAGTAAAAGCAAAAAAGTCAGTAGACCACCTCCGAATTTCTTCCCAACCCTTATTTTTATTTATTTATTTATCAATCTTGTTCCATGGATCCCTGCTGAGGAAGTACCTCTGGGATGTGAAACATGTCATTGTTGATACATATACACATAATATGAGTCATATCATAGTAAATATATATATATATATACATATTTTACAAATACAAGAAATAATAATAAACATACATTTTTGCAACTGAGTTTTGCTAACGTCATAATGAGTACAATTAATTATTTTCTTCAAATTCTTGAATGGAGTAGAAGGAGTTGCCAATAAGATAATCTCTAAGTTTTTGTTTGAATACATCTTTATTATCTGAAAGCTGTTTTATACGATTAGGTAGTTTATTAAACAGATGTATCCCAGAATAATTAACTCCTCTTTGTACTAATGACAGAGATGTTTGTGTTTTATGCAAGTTATTTCTGTTTCTTGTATTGAAACTGTGTACCTGTGAATTAGGTGTAAACAGGTTAAAATTTTCTATGACAAAGCTCATGAGAGAATATATATACTGAGAATACATTGTAAGAATATTGAGTTTCTTAAAGAGTTGTCTGCAAGAAGTTCTTGGTTTTACCCTACACAGAAACCTAATAGCTCTTTTCTGTGCTATGAAAACTTTTTTACTTTGTGAAGAGTTTCCCCAAAAAATTATGCCATATGACATTACTGAATGAAAATATGAGGAGTACACCTGTTTCATTAATTCTAGATCTGCTGTTAGAGAAAGTGTTCGTATTGCGAAGGTGGCACTACTTAACTTTGCCAGTAGTGTAGTGATATGATCATGCCAACAGAGTTTCTGATCTATTTTAATACCAAGAAATTTTATACTCTCTGTTTCTAAGATTGTGTTGTTTTTATAGTTTATACATATATCTGGCTGTGCATAGTTTTTTGTTTTAAACCTAATATAATGTGTTTTTTCAAAATTTAATTTTAATGAATTTGCCTTAAACCAATTTGCTACTACTCTAAGTACTTCATTTACATTAAATTCTATAGTACTGTTTGGTGTTTTACGCACAGTCAGGTTAGTGTCATCTGCAAATAAAACACTCTTAACTTTGTCGGATAAATTTCCAGGAAGGTCATTGATGTATAACAGAAAGAGGAGGGGACCTAAGACAGAGCCTTGTGGAATTCCATGTTTTATTTTCTCCCAGTCTGATGAAGCATCTTTACTTATTTTAGAATCAAAAATTGAAACTTTTTGCATTCGGCTTTCAATGTATGATTTAAACCATTTACCTGCGGTCCCAAAAATACCATAGTATTCCATTTTTTTTAAAAGTAATTCATGATTTACACAGTCAAATGCTTTTGCAAGATCACAAAATATTCCTACAGGATTCATTTTATTATTCAGTTCCTCAAATGTGTTATTTAAAAATGAATATATAGCCATTTCTATGGATGATCCTTTTTTGAACCCAAATTGTGAATTAGTTAGGATATTATAGTGTGTAACATGTTTTATTACTCTACTATACATGACTTTTTCAAAAACCTTTGAGAATGTTGAAAGTAATGAAATGGGACGGTAGTTGTCTACACATGTTACGTCTCCTTTTTAAATAATGGTTTTACAACAGCATATTTTAGTCTATCGGGAAAAACACCTTGTATTAAGGATTCATTACAAATGTGAGCAAGTACATGACTGATACAGTCTGAACATCTTTTCAGTAATTTACTTGAAATATTGTCATAGCTGGAAGAATTTTTAGGTTTTAATTGTTTAATGAGTTTATTTATTTCTGAGACTGTTACTGGTGGCAATTTCATCTCCACAAAGCTATTTGGGAAAGCAGTCTCAAGAAGCCTTAGAGCACTATGTGGGGATTGCTTTTCTATGCCTAATTTATCTACTACTGACGTAAAATGTTTGTTAAATATTTCACAAACCTCCCCTACTTCGCTATACACATGTCCATTTTGTTCTATTTTTATGTCTTTAGAGTGATTTACAGTTTTTCCTGTTTCAGTCTTTATTATATTCCATATTGTTCTCATTTTATTGTCTGAATTTTCTATTTTCGCCGATATGTACTTGTTCTTGGCCTTCCTTATTACATTTCTTAGTATTTTAGAATAAAGTTTATAGTGAACTTTCAGCGCATAGTTATCTGATTCTCTCATTTTTAAATAAAGGTCCCTCTTTGTTTTACTAGAGATTCTAATACCCTTTGTTATCCATCCCATGCCCAGTTCATTGTTTGGAGTGTTGAGAATTTTCCTTTTTTTGAAACTACCTTCAAAAAGTGTTAGAAATATATTCAGAAAGGAATCAAATTTCGCATTAACACCCTGCGCATTATATACTTCTAACCAGTTTTCATTGTTTAAGGTATCTATGAAGTGTTTTATATTATTTTCACTAATATTTCTTCTATAAACCCAGCTTTTCTTTATCTGTTTAACAGTGTTCCTGGACTCGATACATAATAGCTGGGCATCATGATCTGAGATACCATTTATTACTGGATGTATGCTGTAATTACTGCACTGAGAAATATCCATAAAAAAATTATCAATTGCAGTCCTGCTATTATTTTGTATTCTCGTAGGAAAATTTACAAGTGCTGTTAAATTAAAAGACAACATCAAGGCTTCCATATCTAATCTATCATTGCTGTGATTTAGAAAGTCAACATTGAAATCTCCACATAATACTATTTGTTTGCTATTTGTAAAACTTAGTAGCAAAGACTCTAAATGAGATAAAAACAGTCTGAAATTACCTGAGGGGGCCCTGTAAATTGCTATCACTATCAGCTCTTCCTTATCATATTCTAGTTTAGTAACACAACATTCAAAGTGTTGTTCTATACAATACTTACTTACAACTACACTACTGCATTCAATATTATTTTTAACAAAAATGGCAACTCCCCCTTGCACTCGACATCGACGATTCGTAAGAAAATATCATATATAGTTTATGACACCTACGCTAACGAGATCCGGTGCTTTTCATTTCTAATTTAGCAACAGGAGCCAGGACACCGGTGTTACAGTAGAAGCTGGTGAGTCCGGCTAAAGAGCTGCCGCCATGGACGGAGAGAACGCTGGCACCAGGGAAGCGATGTTGAGCGAGGAGGGGGCCTCGGGAACCGAAGCCGCACTCCTCAGGCCGCAGTACGTCGCCACCATCGCTGGTAAGTAGTGTTCACACCTCACTGAATCTGTCAATCTGTGAACTCAACGCCAAATCAACATGCATTGCTGTCCAACGCGTAGCGATAAAATTAACCGAGAGTGGTGGTGGATAGTATTTCTTAGGGGTCATCCATAAATTACGTCGCACGTTAAGAGGAAGGGATCAACAAAGCGTGAAATCGTGGGACAAGGGGGAGGGGAGGGGACGAGTCACAAGCTATGTGACGTCACTTGTATAATTTGTATCATTTTTGGCACATGGCGGTCGCGCTACTTCACGCTCGCTGTACCTGCGGTGTCGCCCGTCGGCCGCCTTTTGATATACGCAGAAAGGCCCATACCACCATTGAGGCTTTGACAAAATATGCCTTCGCCATACTTATTTAAACGATCGTGTGGCATCTGTGTTCTATATCTTTCGTCATAAAAAGCCACTAATGCACAAGCAATCATATAGGTGGCGACAAGAGGTTTTGCCCTTCGCGAAGATTTATCGTCAAAAAATTCCAACTAGACGTGACAGGGAATTTCTTTGTTTGATAAACGATGACGATGGTTGGACGAAGACGTTGACGCATCAGATGTTCGTAACATTATAAAAATCTCGATGAAATGACTGCTATGCCAGTCATAAGTAATATAAAGGTATGATTTCAAAGCCCATGGACACAGGATTAAATTTTGTATAGTTCATTTGATTTGTTATGTTTTATAAATATTCTAAAATGTCTGATTGTTTATTTTATGAAAAATATTTTAAAAAGAAATATATAAATAATTTTGTAAGTGCTGTTTTAATTTAATAATTTCAAAATTTAAAATTTCAAAATATGTGACGTCATACACAAATGTGACCCCTGTGACAAGGAGGAGGGGGGCTCCAAAAATCACGAAATTCATGTAACGTGATTTATCTATGGTCCCTTATCCTGACCCTGTTCTACGCACAGCAATGGAAATTAATGAGAATAGAGTCCGTTTCGTTGTTTGCATACGGGG
Organism: Vandiemenella viatica; assembly: GCA_031002005.1. NCBI lineage: Eukaryota > Metazoa > Arthropoda > Insecta > Orthoptera > Morabidae > Vandiemenella > Vandiemenella viatica. The sequence goes on from CM061920.1 coordinate 375,128,730, forward strand.
GATTGTGACAGGGTGTTTAGGATCGTTGAAAAAGAATGGGGAAGTGAAAGCTCATGTGCTTTAGGACCTTATTTGCAAGAATTTCTCAGAAAAGATACGCTTTTTTTCAGTATTCTCAATATGATGAATGGTAAAGTTACAAGTAGTGCAACAAATGTTCGAGAATATACAGCGTGAGCTACAATTATCGCAAAGTGTAGATGAGATTTTGTCAGAGCTTCTGTGCTGGAGCAAAATGGTAAGTAGCTTTCATTCTGCTGTAGAACTGAGTGCATACTCTAATTTGAGAATCATGTTGCAGTCACAGCCTACAGCAATACAAACGCCGCTAAAAATCCGTGTTACTCGCTTGCAAGTACAATGAGCCAGAAATGGTTGTTTCAGTAGAAAGCAGTCCAATTTCGTATACCGACCTTTCAGATATCGATTCCTCAACATAACCTACAAGCAAATGCTATCAAATTGAAAACTGTAGTTAGTAAAAAAGTGCTGTAAATTTAACTGTTTAACGCTTACCATGGAGTTCCGTAGCTCTTGTTAGTTCTGAATCTCTTTAATCGTATTATTCTTCTTCAAATAAATAAAGTTACTTCACGTGGGATTACCACATGGTGATATAGATTCAACATGGCTCTCATTCCATATCTGTCGCGGCTAGGGTCTACATTCCAACGTTGAATCATAATCACGGATCCTCCCAGCAATATTGACATAAATAAAGCAAAACAGTGCCATATATGAAGATTGGTTTATCTTCCCGCAAAAATTTCCGTAGGGACTGGGATTGGAGCCGAAAGCTCAGAATCTTCACAGTATGCGCATTGATCACGAAGCTTCCTTATTGCTCATTTAAGAAAATTTACCATATTCCTTAGGCTCAAGGCTTATTTTACTGTCCACAAAGTTAAGTTTATTGGGTTTATGTTATGGAATTAGGTTTTTTTTTAACTGCTGAACGTCTTTTTTAACAGTGAGGTCTTTAGAGACGGCAAAGGATGGGAGGGGGGGCAATGAATGGGAAGGAATTCGGCCATGGTCTTTTTGAAGGAAGCATCCCGGCATTTGCCTGGAGTGATTTGGGAAACCATGGAAAACCCAAATCTGGATGCCCTGACGGGGATTCGAACCACCGTCCTCTCGAATGCAAGGCCAGAACGCTAACCGTTCCACCACTACTCTCGGTATTACGTTTTTTGCTGACATAATGACGTTGAATCCTAAGCTAAACTTTTCTACGAATGTTATCGGAAACAATTTTCATTTAAAGTCACTATCTTAATTTCCTCTGTCATATTAAAAATTTAGGTAGAAGAGTCACTTAATCATGGAGTTGGAAAATAGAGGTGAAAGACACACAGTAATCTCGCGGTGTAGAAACTAAATCAATTTGATGTTACTATCCTACACTGATTGATTTTTTGAACATGTAGACAATGTTACATTATTTGATGGTAAAAACTAAAATAACAGTAAAACGTTTTCACCTTTTTTTCTACGGTGAGAGGTATCATATTTTGGGTGAGGTATATATAAACATGGCGAAATTATTACCGTTCAGTTTTTGTCACGTTGACTACGGAATCAAAAACGTTTACTTGTAACCGCAGTTATTTGTCAACTATAAGAACGGTTTCAAATATCTACAAATTATTAAATTAGCTATGCAGATAACTTCGTTAAGCAATGAATCCACGCCCATCGTCTGCTATTTTTTGCACTGTTTGGGATAGTATAGCAAACAGTTATCACCACGTATGCGGTCGTTATCTACGCTGCTTTACTTGTGCAGCATCCTCGAGTGTTTACGATTCAATCTGATGATATAAATGTGTCAAACTATCAATCTGGAGTAGCGGAGTCGAGCTGATAAACACGCTTTAATCCCTACCAGAGCGTTAGCACAGGTAGCGCCAGCTCTGAGAAGTTAAGTCCTCGCATTGCTGCAAAAGCTTAGCCAATAATCTTAATCAATTCGTCTTTTTCTTTCCGGTAAGGGCTGCTAGGACCACGTGCCAATTTCAATTCTTCATCCTTTGCTTTATTTTTTTTTTCCCGTTCATCCAATATTCCTTCATCATTTCAGTATGTTTCTTTCTGTTTTTCCTCAGACCACTTTCCACCAGATTTCTTTCCTCTTCTGCCTTGGAATCCATACTTAATATCTCCTCACTGAAGATCTCTCTTCCCACAATTTCCTCTTATTTATTTATTTCCAAATCCTTATTCATCTCTTAATCTCTTGTTGTTGATTTTTCCCTAAATGGTAACTGAATTTATGCTATGTTAATATCTATTATATTCATCTGAAACATTCACAGTGAAGTCGTGCTCATCTCATGCTATTCGTTTCTGGGCAGTGTCTTGTAAATAGTTGCAAAGTAACATTTTATTATTAATCAGTTTATTAGAACCAGTTATGACCACTGCCAGTGTTTAAAAACCAGACAGAATAACTTAAAACATGGTAGCTAGTAGTAGGATATTTAATGTATCTGCAATGTCTCCAATAATCGAATTTTTAGTGTCAGTTCAGTCGGTATAAGTAGGTTCAGATCTACAAATTTTAAGATAAACACGAAAATTAGTAATTAAGAATAATTTACATGATAAGTTCAAGAAATTGTCAGTCGTTAAAAATATATAGGCCTATTATATTTTAAGCTACCGAACCTAACGCTTACAAAATTTTTCAACGAGCATGATAGAATTCTTTTCCGGACAGTTTCATTTTTCGAACGCTACAGAAAATGTATGAACACTATGAGATTTTTGTTCGTAATTTAAAAGTTTCCGTTGGGTAAAACAGACGTATCTATTTATTTCGGTATATCACAACGACTCTTTGATTCCATTGCAAGGAGCAAATATCTTCGGTATAAGCATTTACTGATTCAGTACGATTGCATGTCAGAAACATTAAAACCAGGTCATCTACCTTCTTGCATTCTCCGCTTGGAATCTACATTGGAATAGGATTTTCCTTGTTGTTGGAGTCAATAGAGGTTGGAACAATTGAGACTATGGAAAGAACAAAAGTGGCTGTATCGAGATCCACTGCGGCAATCGCTTGGAGTGATTTCATGAAACATATTTTGATGACAAGACCAGAGACTGATCTCTATTCCTCCAAAATGCCACGTCCAAACTTTCACCTTTCATTAAAGTTCGGTCGGTTGGAATCCACTGAGGCTCTAGTAGTAAAATCTTTATAGTTTCAAACAATGAAAAATTCCCCAAAGAACACGTCTTCTTGATAAAAATAAAATCAGTATACGGCACGAGAAGATATGCCAGTATAAATTTCATGCTAATTCAACACATTTGGTAGAAGGCATCGTTGATTCTCTTTCACCATATTTCAACCAAGGAGGATAAACATTATACTTCCATTTCAAAGAAAGCGAAAAATAGTCTGAAAGCAATCATACCATTCTTCAAAGACGACTCGAACCTTTCACTGACGGCAAATATTGCACTAGATTACGAGACTCATACGTGATTGCACCAATATAAGAAGTTTCTCCAAAAAACATCCAGGGTTGATATTTATATAGAGAAGTCCTCGTATTTGGATCATCTATACTCTTGTCGCTATCGTAATGACTACGGTCTTCGAGCTGCATCACTGTTGCACAGCTTTACCTGATTGTTCTTTCTCGTACAGCTTTTTCTTTGTTCCAGAGCTATGTTCTTTCTCCTGTCCTCCACAGTGACGCTGAGTGCGATGTCTGCAGGCACAGTGCTCTCTTGGACGTCTCCTGCGCTACTGGACCTCCAGGACTTCAACTCCACCACCGCACCCTTCCACGTCACCGAGGAGGAGGGCTCCTGGGTTGGGTCAGTAACCAACAACCAAGCTTGATAGCATCTTTCATTATATCCTGACTTGTAAGCAACTCTATATTACTAAATAGCCACAACGACATGCACCAACTATATCAGTAGCTTTTTAGAGGAAGATATTGTATTGTTCGACCATTTTTTTACATTCTATATGGCTCACTTCTTTACAGTCGGTCATATAGTATAGAATTTTGTGATGTGTTCTGTCACGCTACCATACCATTTTTATGCTAGGGCACTAATGACTCCTATGTTAACGCGCCCTAAAACCATATCAACAATTATGGTCACGAAGTAGAAACCTCAGTCATTAAAGCAGTAATACAAGCTTTGCACAGTTTTTATAAAGACTGGTCGCTTTTATTTCTATTTTACTAATTTTTCCCATATAAAAAGGAAATTATTTTTTCATACATGAGATAGATCAAACTTCTGTGAACTTACTATAAAAAAAACAGCACTACAATGATTCCAGTTAGCAAACAGAAAATATTTTTTTCAAATCCACAAACAAAAAATAAATTTCACACACGTCTTAATGAAGAAAAATTATTTGTAATATAAAAGAAAACAGAGAAAGTAGTGAAATGAACAAGAAACAAATAAAAAAGAAATAAACACATCTCTACCCTGAGAATTCTAGAAAGCAGTACACAGCGGACAACAGGAACTTTCAGTGTAGCAAGAGTACGAATATCCTGTTTGTAATCCCACAAATAAGACTTTTAGTAATTTACACGAAACTTATACCGTTTGTCGACGATATGTAACCTTGTTCCAAAGGCACCTGTAATTTTTGACTGTAGTAGTTGATGTTGTTACTGATCATGCAGTACATATAACTTAGTTTGTCAGAAACTCATTACAAGGTCGTCAACCACTGTTAGTTTTGGAAGTCAATTGTTCAGTTAAGAATTTTTTCCATTACCCTGTGAATGTGGGCAACGATATATCGGGTAGACCACACGGTCTGTATTCCAGCGTTGTTTAGAACATGCAAGATGTGTACGGTTGGGACAGGTCAGTAAATCGGCCGTGGCCTTGCACAATATTGAAGAAGGGCATACCTTCGACTTCGAGGCGACGAAAATATTATCTTTCGCCAAGGGTTTTTGGAACAGTGTGATAAAGGAATCCGTGGAGATTCGCCTGGCGGATGGCATTTTGAATAGGGATTCAGGGCACCACCTTAGCACGGCATGGAATCCAGCGATAAATCATCTTACGAGGCAGAGATCAAGGTGGCAAGATTATCGCTGCCAGCCTCCCCCCTCCGCCGTACCTACCCCTACCACGTCGCCTGCCCCTCTACCCGGCCGCCCCACCAGGTCCTTCCCTGCCCCACCACCTGTCCACTGATTGGCCCCGACGCACGTGACTTACGTTACCTGGCAAACAAAGGCCTTTTAAGCGTGGACGCTTCCAGGAATCCGACACTTCGCCGGAAGATGGAGCCGGAGGCATTCTTCGAAGCGTCGCCCTACATTGACGCGCTACCTCGTGGAAGGCCATAGAAGATTTTATACAACTGACACACCGAGAAAGCTTACATTCATTCACGAATGATACTGTCAATCATATCCAAAATATGATCCATGCGGTTAATGTGTGCTGATCTAGCTGGCCATGTCGGAACCGTCTATACTCCTAAAAGCAACAGAACACGTTCTGGCGCATTTTAATCCTTCCAGTTCCGATAGTTATGGGAATACCTGAACCTAAATCTTCTACTCGGGTGTTCAACCTTTAGAGTGGTTTGCGATAGCACTTCAGGAAACTCTTTCTTGCGCTTGCCAATTTATTTCCTGGTGGTAATCATAATTAACATCTTCCATTATTTATTTTATATAGGGCTACTTGGAATGGATTGTTCCGTCATACTTTCCAATATTATTTTGACCAAATCCTTATGGCATAGAATATGTCTCGTTTTCTATCTCTTGCATCAATCCATGCGGAATTACTTTTTCTCTCCAACTGACAGAAGCCCCCTTGTTTACCATATTGTCATTACAGCTGCTCAATAAGATCCTCCTATAACATCATTGTCCATTTTCATTCCACCAAATCCTTCAAATGGTCACAAAACCACTGAGAATAGCGATGTACCACCTCAGTTTAGAAACAGAACCAAACCAAAATCTCCATGTTGAATGGAGCTCCAGGAGAACAAATTATTTGAAAGCCTTGACCGCTACAAGCTCAGCCACTGAACTTTGAATGAAACTATATCAAGCGAGTGTAGTGTTATAAAGCTTATGTAACTTTGTCAACTATATCTCATGTTAGACAAAACGAGTTATATGTCTCACACTACCAAGCCACCTCCTGCACAATGTTAGCAATTACCCGCTCCCAATCTGAAGACAGTTCCGTGCCACCAGTTACGTTATCATCTCATTCTATATTACCTTTTCGTTAAACATCTTTATAATTTCTCGTTCGTTGGAAATTCATTTCTGCAAATCGTAAGGGATAGTAATTTCAACATCCTGCTGTAGGGCGGGTAATCATTACATACTTTTTGTACTCACATCTAACCTAAGGCTACTAATTTTCCCACATTAAACCACTCAAACCGAACCCGGCCATGCTATTTGGGAGGACATGGGTTCAAATCCTCGTCTGGCCATCCAAATTTCGTTTTCACGAGGTTTCCCAAAATCACCTTAGGTGAATAACGTGATGGTTCCTTTAAAATTTATTGCCGAATTCCTGTCCATTCTTTTCCTCTATTCGCTCCCGGCTCTAATGAATTAAAGAAAAAATGAGGTTCACATAAGAGGCTTTTATGACGTTAGTTACAAGACGCTAACCAGGCGAAACATTTTTTCTCTGTATGTTTCATCTCCCTCCAATGTGTCGCCCACCCATTTGCCACTCGTTTCCTCATTTCTGATAGTCTTAAGGTTCGGTATAAACTGCTGATTTCTTAGGTCATGCTAATGGTAAATTATTGCAACTGCTGCAGATCGCTGCTGGCTGTTGGCTCTATGGTGGGCTGTCTGCCGGCGGGCCCTCTGGCTCAGCTGTGGGGCCGACGCACAGTGCTGCTCGGACTGGCGCTGCCGCTGCTGACCTCCTGGGTGGTGATTCTGGTGGCGAGAGGCGCCGGGGCGTTGTACGGCGCCCGTCTGCTCGCAGGCCTCGCCGTGGGCGGCATCTGCGCCGTGGCGCCCATGTACATCGCAGAGATCGCCCAGAGCTCCATACGTGGCACGCTGGGGTCCTTCTTCCAACTCATGATCACCATAGGTATAATAAAGACTTGAAGGTAACACAGAACATAAAGAATTAACTTAATTAAATTCTAGATGAATTCAAGAGTTGGAATATGTCTTTCTAACAACAAAGTATTAGAGTTATAAGAAAAAATACTATGGTTTTAAATTTTTCGTTAATTTTTACACTGCTTCTCATAGACATTTCACATCTCTTTCATATGGATCATATAGAGCCATTACTCCTTTCAGAAGTCTGATTTAAATATAGTTTTGCTGAGATCCCTCCGATCGTGGTGGATGAGCCGTAACGTTTCATTTGGGAGGACGTGGTCTCTAATCTCCGTTCGGCCATCCAGATTTGGGTTTTCTATGGATCCCCAAATCACTCCAGGTGAATGCCGGGATGTTTCCTTCGAAAAGCCATTGCTGAATTCCTTCCTGATCTTTACCCCCTAATCTTTCCCTCCTGTAATGACCTCTCCAAGGCGTAATGCCACGAGCATAAGCATAAAAAGAGGTCCAGTAACAAAAGAGCCTTGTCAGGAACCGTAGATATAACCGTAATATCACAGAAAAGTAATCTGTTCGCACTGTTACGAAAGTTTATAACGGAACAGTTAACTTTTAATTTCCCTGAATCTTATAACACTAATAATTGCTGCCCGCGTAGCATGACTACATTTTACTGCATATATTTCCAAAATATTAAATAAAAATTATTTATTTCTCATTCTGGAAGAAAATTTCATCTATAATATTATTTACATGTTTTATAGGTTACTTCTCTGTTTTGTTAGAAGACATAGAAATTACTTACAATTATACGTTGCCTATTTATGTATATGAAATACTCTTTCTTAACAGAAATACTGTTCAGTTTACACACGTTCTATGAGGTTCCTGGTTACCGAGTATCGCTTACAACTGTCAAAAATAATCATAGTTGGTAACAAACTTTTATCAATACTAATAATTCTACTTCTGGTCAGATAACTTTTGACATAATTTCCATCTCATCATGTGCGGTGTTAGTTTGAACTGTATTCCACTGTGCAGGCGTCCTGTTCACCTACTGTGTTGGTGCTGGGGCGTCGTACCACTGGCTGGCGGCCGCCTGCCTGCTAGTGACTCTGGCCTTCGAGGTGTCCTTCTTCTTCATGCCAGAAACGCCTTCCTACCTGATGACCAAGGGCCGCACCCAGGACGCACGTAAATCGCTGCTCTGGCTGAGGGGCCGCAACTACAAATACAACGACGAATTCAAGCAGCTTCAGGAAGAGGTAATCTGCAACAGTCACCACCTGTTCGTTAATAGTAGTGTTAGTAATAGATCAGTGTGATCAAAGTTACGAGGATAATGATACCTCTCCATAGCAACGTCATAAATAGATGTAACTGCAATGGTTTTCATTTCATTCCCCGGTGTGGAAGTGTTCACGTTCATGTAGGTGTGAACGGAGATTTTCCCAGCGTGCCAATGTGATGCAGTCGTCAAGGGATAGCAGCCGTGTGGTATCATAAAGACACAACGTTTCGATGACGTGCTCTGCCATCTTCTCTAGGCATGTCTCTGCTGATCGGTAAAACCAGAGGTAAACTGTCGGTGAAAGTGATGGATGGTCTGATTTGCAACCTCGCTATCACCAGCGGATGGTTGCATATGCCGTCCGCTGCCAGCGATTTCGTATAAAGTTCACTCTTGGGGCCCGTCAACCAACTCATCCAGACCCATTACTTCGCCTCTATGGTAGAGAAATTCCATGGTCCAACTCAGCACGCTACCAGGGGGTGACTATAGACAAGAGACTGAATTGGTGTGGCCACATCAATGAAGTCAGTCGGAGAGCAAGCACCATGCTCCACAGGCTCTACTCAGTACTACGAGTAAATAAGGACAGCAACCTAGCCCCTACCATAGGAGTCAAGATATACACCTCGCTCATACGCCCCATTATGCAATATGCATGTCCTGTGTGAGAATATGCCAGTGACTACCAAATCAGAAAGCTCCAGATTATCCAAAATAGGGCCTTAAAGAGAGCCCTCCATCTCCCGTGCTGGTTCCCCACGGATGCACCCCATGAGGCCGACTGTATACCTAAATTGAAGGACAGATTACGTCAACTGGCGGAAAAATTTTACACGAACGCCAGGCTATTCAACAACCCGGCGGTCAACTCCATTGGTTTCTATGTCAACAGCGATGATAGGCATAGAAGACCGCTCAGTCTCTTAGCAAACTGACACCTAAAAGACGACACATCAAAAGTAACGTATTGTAACACCTTCATTATATAGGAGGCAATGTCTTAGGACAAATACTCCACCCTCCGCCTGCCTGTAACCTAAGGCAGTGACGATGTCATGTGTGTGTGTATGTGCATTCTGCATGTCGCTGATCGCACTCGCTCCATTACCATTCGTCTCTCATAATCCCTCAAACCATTGCAAGTAGACGCAGCAAAAATTTTTCGCAAAGGATATGAGTTCTCGCGGAACGCACTTGCCGCAAACAGCGGCGTATGTGCCTATCGATTGTGTCATAATGGGAGAATAGAAACGCCGAATAGGCCCAAGAAAATCCGACAGTAGAACAATCTGCATCATAGCTTATCTTTAAGACTTCACTTTCGGCTGCCAAGTGCCCTTGGATCGCTTCTCCACTTTCAAGAAGATCATGACCAAGCGTGAGCACAGTCATCTTGCCACAAAGATACTGATGGAAAGAGTCGCAGAATGGATGGAAGCGATCGTGTTTCCGGCTACGCTATCTACCGTGTACAACTATGAAAACCGTAAGGATCTTCTCCAAGAATTTATGCATGACTATGCACTAAGTAACCTCTCCGCGAATAGGACATCACCTCAAGCTAAGCGAGATATAAAGCACAGTTTCGCCCCCAATTACATGATCATCAATGGCTAGACCGAGGAAGTAGTAATGGTTCTGCCAGTTACTACCTTCTATTAAGAAAACTTTATAGAGTTGATTAGTGCTGTATATCAGAGACCAAAATAAGCTTCTTCTTCTTTCGTCTTAAAGAAAGTCTGCACTTCCTACCGAAACACCCAAGCTAGATGCGCCACTTAACACCGTACCTCGACGGTCGGAACATACATCAGGCCCCGCAAATCCTACAAAAGCTAGTAAGACTGGTCGTTCGTGGCCTGCCCACGGATGTGCCGGAAGAATAGTTACTCATCGGGTTCAACATCGGTGGGATTGTGGCAACAGAGATTTACCAGATGCATCACCCAGGTACAGAAGAGATAATTCCATAGTACAAATTCCAGTAGAGCAGGCGTGTACCACTTGATCAACGGCTGACGCATCTGCTCCGACACAAAGTCCGATTAGAATAAAAGAAGAAACCACCACTAACGCTGGCCCAGTGCCTCCGATGTCAGAAACACGGGCACGTGACCCGTGGATGCACTGTGTAAGAGCGCTGCGTTTGATGCTAGGCCAGTCTTGCTGCAACAGAAGCGGCGGGCATACAACCTGGTACAGGGACTGCCCCACAAGGAAAACCCGACACGCTGACAAGCAAGCGGCACAAAGGAAGTAGAGCACTGATGATGACAGGTGCCAAATGTGGAAGGGGGGGAGAGAGCGAAACGGCCTTGCATACCCAGCCAAATGCGCTTTGATTTAGCTGAACTGGTGGCAAACAACAATTGACTAGTCAGAAAACGAATATGACAAATCCCCCGAAGACACTCCATGAATACAATCAGTTGCTGAACTTGAAGGAGACGAACCTAAAGGCATGAAAACTTCATCGTACATAGGAAAGATGCATCTCAGGTAATTTATCTGTCATGGACGCTGCTGGCCTTGAACTTTTTTTTTTTTTTTTTTTTTTATTTATTGGCTTTCGGCAGCTGTGGCCATACAGCCAGCTCAACGTGGTTATTGTAGCTTCCAGTTAATCATTTATCATCCAGTGTTATATATATATCGTATCCTCTCAGTATGGACACCACAGGACGGACAGGACATTCACACAGACACACAACACTTAACATCCATGCCCACGGCCGGATTCGAACCGGCGACCTTCGGCACGCGGAGCTAGCACTCTAGCCCCTACGCTACCGAGGCCGGCGGCCTTGAACTTGATACATTTATGTCTGAAGCTTCTTATTACCGGTTTCCAGGTGTCATTCCAGATGTAGTTCTCGTGGTGGTGTAGTTATGTAGTATTTTTAATTGGTTCCGAAAAATTAAAAGATCTTGCCCTTCACATTTTCAGAGACCATTTTATGGTTACTGTTGACGAAATGTTCTCCAACCCTTGACTTCTCCAGTTGTAAAGGACTAAGGTTGGATTTATGTTCACAGCAACGAGTCTCAAAGATACGGATGGCAGTCCGATGTGGAAATTTCTACATTCCATTGTATTCTACACCGCACGAAAAACGAAAATTGGGAAATTCTTCTCAAGCTGCCCGAAAATTCGCATCTCTGGCTGCACAAAATCCCTCGTAATATTTCACTATGAACCTTGTTTCTCCGATACCTTGTGAGCACGCGTTAGAGTCAGAAATGTATCTGATCTCCAAAACCGCCCAAAGCCCTTTGTGGGCAAAATCCCAGTAGCCACGCCGACACTTGTCAATTTATTTACGCACAGTTTAGGCCTATTCGAGGAGGCTCACACGTGACTGCTTACAAACCGTATTCTGAAGAAGCTGTTAAAACCGCAGATATTACACAACTAAGACTAGATCAGAATAAGTATCTTTTCCTTTATCCCGCTTTCTTGATGGTGCAGGTAGACGAATCTTCCCGTCAGAAGGCATCCGTGATGGACGTGGTCAAAAACCCCGTCTCGAGACGTGCACTCGTTCTTTCTCTGGGTCTCATGGCCATCCAGCAGCTCAGTGGAATCAACGCAGTCATCTTCTACACTTCCAAAATATTTGAGGTAAGTAATCACATTCGGGAAACTGGATATAGTCCCCAACGATAATGATGATGAACAACATTTGCAATACTGCCTGCAAGATATCACAAATAGAAACTAAATTTAACATACGGTGTAATTCAAGAAAACCGAATGTTTTTTAAATTGCTAGCATGGATGAAGTGAAAGATTGAGGAGAGCCGGCTATTGACAATTGTAATCCACAGGCTTTGTCACTTTAATTATCTTGAAGCAGTGGAACATGCGTCATGGAGTGTTGGTTTAGGACAGTTCTGTTAAAAGGGATGACTTTATTAATCGAATGCAGTTCATCTTTTGTCACCATTTTAACGTCATAACTTTCCGCATAGCAACATCATCTTCAGGCGAGTTAGATAATTCAGATCGAAGGAAAGTATTAGGAATACCGTCAGGAGGCCAAAAACAAAGATCGGGATGGACAGAAAAATTAAAGCAGATAAGTAGTTCTCCACTGATGCACCAAGCAGCCTTAAAGATGAACAAGTTCTGCGACCAATATTCTATGCGTATTTGGACCACACTTCCTCATATTTATAGAGATATTTTTCATAAACCACTCATTTCGTGTTTCGACTATTTTCCCTTGACACCTCGTCCTCCTTTTCTGTCGGTATCGGATTTCTTACGTGGAATACCTGAAGATCCATGTCTGTCCCAAAAAAAAAAAAAACAACTTTTTCTTTTAAAATACATAAATATCCCTATCGCTGTAACACCATGAACGAAACGTACGTATTTTGCGCGCAGTATCATTGCTTCCAATTGTAATCTTGTCAGTAGGGTCTAATGTTTTTTCACGTGATTTGGGTGAATTAACAGACCTTGAGCGTGAAATGGTAGTTTGCGCTAGACGCACGGGCATTCAATTTCTAAATTGTTAGTGAAAATGAAATGGATACTACGGAACCACTAAAGTTTCATACACCTTTTTCTCAATTTCTCAACTTCCCAACATCGTATGAAATTGAATCATAACTTACTTTACTCCAGGGATCGATGAAATTCCTTCAGGTAAATTTGTCTGAATCGTATTCAACTAAACAGAGAAAAAAATATTTAAAAAACGGTTAATTCCGCCAGTGCATCTGATTAACAGTTGTTTTCAAAAAAAATACCTTTAATTTTCTGACTTTATTTCCGCTTGCAGTTTTGTAATATTTATTGATATAAAACATGGAAGTTTTTTAGTATATCGCATTATGAGATATGAAAGACGGATTTAAAAACTCATAAAATTCCCAGAAGAGATAAGTGTTACAGCTTTTAAACTTGCGATTCAGTTGGATACTTTAAAATGGACCTTCTATCCCTTCAAGTGCTTCGTAAACATTGTGATTATCCTACTGTTATTAGAATACTTTACATTTAGGTTGCACTGAATAACCAATTTTGTATTAAGCTTCCCTATAAGAGCCACAGAAATGTTGTACCACCTATTCAGCATTACTGTAATGCATTTTCTTAAATATAATTTTTTGTAGCAGAATACGCTGCCGGATTGCCTATCCAAATATGGTCGCAAGAATTTTTAATTAAATTTTCAAAAAATTTCGTTCACTTGTCTTCTAAATAAACTATAATTCGTTTCAAAGAGAGACATATAAAGAACCTAAAATGTTTGGGTTGCCTATGTAAAAGTGGCCGCCAGTAGGGCCTGCAAGTTGTTTAAGTTAGCGCAACACAGAGTATGACAGACAGTGTGGTGCGCTAACTCTCTCTTACTCTCTACATTTCTTTAACAGTTGGCAATCTCTACTTGTGGCCAAATTTGCATAGACAATCCTAAAAAAAATTTACATCCCTCTCTTTAAAATTAATTGTAAGTTATTTAAAAAAAAATAAAAAATAAAAAATAAGTGAACGAAATGTTTTAAATTTTTTTTAATTTGTTTAAAAATTCTTGCTGCCATTTTTCGAAAGCCAACCCGACAGAATCGTATTCTGCTACTAATAATTATAGATAAAAAAATGAACGTAGAAATCATGCAGTCGGATCTTTCACTATAAGGGATATTGTAGTCTGTACAGATCTTTTTTCCTCTTATAGTTGTTGTTTGCATTTGCATGGCCTGCTTATAGAACTCAACATCATTTGAACAGTTTTATTAACAATTTGTACCGTAAACACGAATTTTTACCCTATGGTTACGCAACCATTATCTTATATATAAAAATCAATGTTTGTGGGTTTGTTCGTCTTCTATGCATTCCTATACCATTTATCAGATTGCAATGAAACTTTGGAGAGTTTTCGAGTGTGCGTCTGCGAAGATTCCTGTGAAAACAAATTTCCAAAAAGTCACCCCCTATTCCCCATAACACCCCATAATTTAGGCAAAACCACATTTTTTATCCGATTTAGATAGGAATTTGTACACTTATGCTTTAAAACAAACATAAAAATACTGCCTACATACGGTTTCCGAATATTCATCCCCTCTCCCCCTTTCCAACCCCATTACGTTTTTACCCCATAATTTAGGCAAACCACATTTTTTACCAGATTTATATAAGAATTTGTAAACTTATACTTTGAAACAAACAGAAAAATACTGCCTCCATATGTTTTCCAAAGCGCTTCCCACTTACCCTTTCCAACTGAAAATCAATGAAACAGCAGTTTAAAATTTATATGTAAATATTTTTTTCATTTAATCTATGTGCCTACTCAAGTCCAGCAATAGTGAAGCATTGCCGGGTCAGCTAGTCTAATATATATCTTGTAGATAAAAATAATTTCTTTATAAGCAGTCAGAAGTTTGAAAGTAGATTGCATTGTCGGATAATTACTAATAATTCATTCAAATGATAAACTTCAAGAAAAATGGCCTACAACAACACTGATATTAACAGCTTGTTTAAATCAATTCCAAGAATTAAAGAGAGTGATGAATTAAGGCATTTAGTCCATTTATTATTTATTTATTTATCAATCTTGTTCCATGGATCCCTGCTGAGGAAGGATGTCTGGGATGTAAAACATGTCATAGTCAATACACATACATAATCACAATGAAAAAATGTTCCTTAAATATATTTTTATCATCTGTAAACTGTTTCATATTCTTGGGAAGTTAACTAAACGGATGTATCCCAGAATAATTAACTCCACTTTGTACTAATGACAGTGATGTTTGTGTGTTGTGCAAGTTATTTCTGTTTCTTGTATTGAAATTGTGTACCTGTGAATTAGATATACAGGCTCCTCTACAAAATCGCCCATGATGGGCGATTAAAAAAGTGGCCATCACCGTAGCGATCATGGATTGCTGTCTACACAATCGTGATGGCTTCTTTTCACAATCGCCCATGATGGAGGATTAAAAAAGTGGCCATCATCGTCGCGATCATGAGTTGCTGTCTGTAAATTTTCATTTACTGACTGTTGTCTGTTGAAAATGGATTACGGATTAATAAGTTACTCTATGTTAAGCAATCGTAGTTTTATAGATTCCTTGAGGTTTTGTTTTAGTTTGTTGTGTTGGTTGATTGCTGAGTCGTGATATTTAACTCAATCATTACAAATTCCATTTACGAATCGTGCAATCTCAGAAGGAAGTCTGATAGTTGTTCTGAACTCGCTGTAGACGTGCACATGATACGTCCGATGTAAATGTTATCTGTGTAGTTTCCGCTAGTGTTTGTGGAACATTGGAAAATAATTAATTTACTGAAATAAAGTTATGATAAGTACAAAGAAAGGCTTACGAATCTTTCATTAATCAGATAATTTCTATAACGTGTTAAAAAAAAAAAAAAAAAAAAAAAAAAAAAAAAAAAAAAAAAAAAAAAGGTGACCATGTAACTAAAGAAGTGATAATCTTCCAGAAATAACTGGAAAACATTAAATAAGTACCAGACAGAAACGATGCACACAGAAAAATAGCACAGGCTGCTGCTATCTATTTGCTTAGCACATAATTATAATCATTAGTGATCGCCCAGCGGTCGAAATTCGACCATAATTCATTAAGTTGTTTAGTTTCTTTCATGAAAGAGTAAAAATCATTATTTGAATTTGTTCTATTGCGTTTGGTGCGAGCATAGATATATTATATACTGTATACCCTGACGTCGTTAGCTGCGAGCGTGTACCAATACGTTATTAGCATGTGTTGTTTGGCCTAATTCTCTGCGTTATCTATTAAATTAAAACGATACACTCCACGCGTGACTATATGCAAAATTTGAGCTTCTAATCTAACCATAGCAATTGATGAAATGTATTTACCGATGTTCATTTGAATTTAAATTATTCATTTTGACTTAAGGCCGGAAATCTGCTTTAGCTTTATGAAACATGAAGTAAATACAGTCCTTTCACCTGAAGTGACTTCTGAATCGAAATGTTTTTCATTGCGAAACCTGCATTGTAAATTCGAAACTGTAAAAATTTCGTGGAATGACATTCAGTGCGCGTTTAAATGTATATATCAAATTCATTTCGTCTTTTTATGTGTTCGCTATTTAAATTTGGTCTATTATCATTTTGAATTTCACGAAAATAAGTATTCCTTATTTCTTCTCTCTCTCTCTCTTTCTCTCTAATGAAATTACTGAATTAAAAAATCAGAAGATACTTAACCAAAGTTTAAGATTTTAAATAATCAAATGACCATATAGTATCTGGCAGAATCCCTACATTCCTTTTCGAAGTATTCCTTTTATATTGTATCTTCAAAGATTAATCTCTACTCTATCCGAGTCTTTCGTTTTACCAAAGACCACAGAGTGACTCAGTGCAGGGAATTCACGTAAGAACGTTGGCTCCGATCCTATTTCACGCACACACACACGTTCGCAAATTAATTTTTTATTTGAATAATCTATTTGTAACATGTATTAACTATGCTTATTATATTTTTTTCTTTACTGCTGACTAAGATCACAGACATCGGCAGATTAGGTTACCACTAAAAAAAATAATAATGTAATTATTTAATTTGATATATCTGTAACACATGTTATACACAGATTTTAGCTTTCTGCACTTCTTCTCCATATAAACATTAACTATGCCAAATCTTACACTTTTCAGTGCGCGATGCGTTTGTTTAAGTTCCTCCGTTTGTGCACGGCACTTGTTCTTAAAAATTGATCCGAAATTTTCGCTTAGCATATTAATATATTATATATAATTTTAGCTCTCTGTATTTATTTAAGTTCCTCCGTTTTCCCAATATTCTGGCCGCTAGCTGCGCTATCTACCAGCCCTCGAAATGTTGCTTGTATATAAGTTCAGAGATTAATCTCAACTGTTTTGTTTCACCAAAGATCACAAAGTACGCCATCTATCAGCTAAAATTTTTAGCTTCCTGTATTTTTTTAAGTTCCTCCGTTTGCCCAATATTCTACCAGTCGACAGTTGAAGCAACGCCCAGAACTGGCGGCATCTGAGCGAATCACGTAGGCGAGCGAGCGTTTTATTTTTTTAAATGTATTTGTAACGCATATTATATTTATATTTTAGCTTCCTGCAAATCTTCTCCATATAAACTTTAACTATGCCAAATCTTACACTTCTCCGTGCGCGCAATATTCTTAAAAATGTATCTTAAGATTTTGCTTAGCGTATTAATATATAGATTATCGGAATGAGCATCAAAAACAATAAAAGTCATGTAAACTAGATAGAGGAAGAGCAGATGGTGGATGTTGACTATTCACCGCAACGGAACATGGTGCAGAGCCTCATATTATTTTGCTAGGTATTAGGCAACTCTTACCTGCGATTCGTTTTCACTTCTCCGTCCATACACATGATTTTTTTCCCCCAGACAAACCATGAATAAACAACTAGCCAAACTTTTGGCAGAACCATCATCAGAATTTGATAACTTCGATCGCATGTCATCAAGCGAATTTGAATATCTAGTGCAAAAAATATCTCCATTGGTTGCGAAAAAAGTCGTATGTTGGACCTCTGCGTGCGACTGAATGATGGGCGATTGTGTGGACACGCGCACCATCATAGGCACGCATTCCTTTGATGTACCGAAAACTAAGCGATCGCTCACGTTTACTCACTATTATAGGCGATGATGGCCACTCACAAACGATTATGCCCTCTATACAATCGTGCGTGCCCATAGTCTCCCATTATGGGCGATTGTGTGCAGGAGCCTTAACAGGTTAAAATGTTCAATGACAAAGCACATGAAAAAATATATATACTGAGAAGTCATTGTAAGAATATTGGGTTAAAGAGTTGTCTGCAAGAAGTTCTTGATTTTATCCAACATAGCATCCTAATAGCACTTTTCTGAAAGCTTTTTTTAGTTTGTAAAGGGTTTCCTCAAAAAATTATGCCATATGACATGACTGAATGAAACTATGAGGAGCACAGTTGTATAAGAGTATCGAGCGACTCCTGTTGGGTTTGCAGGAGGCGGGCAGCTCGATGTCTCCCGAGGTTTCCTCGATCGTGGTGGGCGCAGTGATGGTGGTCGCCACGTGTGCCTCTTCGCTGCTGATGGACCGCCTCGGTCGTCGAGCGCTGCTCCTCATCTCCACTTCCGTGATGGCCGTCTGCCTCACTGTGCTAGGTCTGCACATCCAGTTCCAGCTGGAAGGCGTCAGCTGGTTGCCTCTAGTCAGCGTCTGCATCTACATTGTCGTGTTCTCACTGGGCATGGGCCCAGTACCCTGGCTCATGATGGGTGAGCTGTTCGCCCCGGAGGCCAAGAGCATCGCTTCTGGAGCCTCTGTCTTCACCAACTACCTGCTCGTCTTCGTCATCACAAAGACTTTTGAGCCCATGTCGAGCTCGCTGGGCACGGCTGTCGTCTACTGGATCTACGGTGGACTTTTGTGTCGCGGGAACCGTCTTCATCTTCTTCCTTGTGCCGGAGACGAAGGGCAAGACAATCCCACAGATTCAAGATATGCTGGCTACAGGGAAGACGACGTGACCGAAGACTCATCACTCAAACATCCGCATTGTCAGAGTCATTCATCCATTTACTTAGACTTCTCGTTGCAACTTCCACTAGTTTCATGCATTACCTTTATTTATGTTGATATATTTATGCTCGTGTAGCTCGTTTTTACAACATATGTTTAAAATGGTAAAAAAAAACTATTTTTTTCCTAGTACCATAAAATCGTTTTATCTCCTTACGCATTAATTGCTTTCAAGGTCATATTCTCAGTCTGTAATTCTAAGGCTCTAAAATTTGTCGCTCTTGGTAGATCCTAGTACCGGAACGTTTATTTATGTGCGGAAACTGAATTGAATACCGCTGAATCAATATGCACTCCAGAAGAGAAGATATTGATTCCTGTAACAGTTCTTTGACAGATTTGTCACAAATACCTTCCGCAAGTTTTTATTGGAATATTTTTGCTGTTTTCCCTGTTAAGAATAATATAGGTAAATGAACTGCTTGAATGGTTTGACGTGAGTGCTAAGTGGTCGTTAATTCCTTTTGTGCATTTCAGAATCATACTGTAGTTTACTGTAACTAGAAAACTAGGCATGAGGATCACTCTTACAGCCAAAGATTAAAATAATTTATACCTAAGGACAATGGAAAAATTAAAAGTAAAAAGCAGTATCGTTTTATATGAACAGAGCACACATTCTGTAATCTTTCATAAGATTTATTTATATTGAGATATTTGTATCTTATCTTATTGCTACCTACATGCGTCGTGAGAGTGTAGATATAATCTGAAGAGACGAATGGAAATGTAACCAGTATGGAAAGAATGACAGATTTAAAAAAAAAAACTATTTGCTTTCAAAATGCAGGTAAGAAAATTCTAAGATTTTCTGTATGAGAAATCTTACTCATTAAGATGCTTAGAAATCTTTTGTCCATTTTATTAATTTGTCGAGATGATAATATTACAGCCGTTCTAAGCAGTATCGGACAAAACATTTATTTCGAAAACATTATTACGAAACAGGGGTTCTTTTGTTTCGGTCATGTAATGAATGTTCTCCGTATACATCAATCTTGCAAGCGAAACCCGGTGGTAAACACCTGGACACCAGGCCAACTAGGAACACTAATACATGGAGTATTGTGAACTAGAAAAAGCAGTGAGAATCTGAAAAATTCTTGATCCCTGAAGTGTTATAGAGTAGATTCTATGTTAGAAATCGTCCGGTCTCGTGGCTGGTTTGATAAAATCTTTCTCCTTTTCCTGTCCTGACAGTTAAACAGTCCTGGGTGACATGCCATTCTGTCTGTTCTGTTTGTTAGGTTTTTACACGGAATCCTTTTCTCAACCATCGCTTTGAGAAGTCAGTAATTTCTTACTTTATCTCTCCAGTTAATTTTCCACATCATTTATAGCATCACATTTCAAAACCTTTAAATTTATATTTTTATCGCATTCTTACCGTCATTTCCAGGAAATTCTTCATACAAATAACTAAAAATAATTCTTTCCAAAACCTATGGGACGGATTAGTAATAAAAGTATCCTCTTTTGGAAGAATGCTCTTATTTATAGTGCTAGTCCAGTTTTGAAATTGTTTTGGCATAATTCTCTTACTTCGTTTTCTACATCTTATTGCATTTTTATGTTTAGTCGACTGTGATTGTTATCATCATTACTTTTGAATTGGTTTCGCATGTATTTAGTAAAATTCTTTTCACAATATTTTTTTCGTCTAATTTGTTAATTTTTCTTCAACCAGGCCCTGCTAACAGGACAGTGTCATTAGGAAATGCAGCATACTGATTATTTCCGCTTGAATACATATGAAACATTCACTTATTCATTTTTTTCCATCTCAGGTAATGGGTAACCAGTAAAAATTTAATCCTGTGGCTTTACCATAGAGTATCAATTTTTCCGTACTTCGTCCCTATTATGCTGGGAATACGATTTAACATGGAATCCGAACCGCGGATTATAGTAGTATATCTGAGCGATGAGGTGGAACAATGACTAAGGCGTCTGGCTGGCAAATCGAAAGGTTCCCGGTTTGAATCCCGGGTTTCGCTGGTATTTTCAATGGCCATTATACCGACCTTAACTTCTGCCACAGCCTGCTGTGTAATGTGAAGTAAGCTAGAATAAATCCGTGGTGAGTATTCCATGTTAAGCTGTAGGTCCCCTATACCCGGTAGGATTACCGGGATAGGTTACTGCACACTATGTTAGGTTCAGATTACGCAGCCTTTAAGAAACTGATATATCTTATATAGTCATACAATTTTCAATTTTCCATCGTTTCCCGGAATCACCCAAGAATGATACCGAGATGGATCCTACAAGGACAATTTCCATTCGTTTACTTTCATTTCTTTTTTTATTTCGAACCTTACGCTTCGTCGGATATGGAATTGGGACATGGATGTTCTGAAGAATCTCGGGAAACCATGTAAAAACCTAGATCTAAATCAGGGGTGGCCAACCCAAATGATCTTGAGGGCCACTTTGGAAATGCATCATAACACCGCGGGACGCATACAAAATTATATATCGCTGTATTAGAGTTAGACCCACTATAGAATTTTTTTTTTTTTTTGAGTGAGTATAATTTAATTACTCTGTGAATTTAAAAATAAACCAATATCTGTCATATATTCCCAACATAGATATTTTAAAATCGAAGTTAATTTTTTCTCTTTATCTCAAAAGTTAATTTTTGAATATTTAATTTAATTTAATTGCAATGGAGCACAGGCTCTGGTAGCAATTTCCCTACACACCCATCTTCCCCCTATCCTGCACCCTCCTACATTTGCCCTCTACAAATTTTATCTTTAAATTCTTTCAAACTTTTCGGTAAATTATTCATCATTTCT
>CM061920.1:375151515-375196985 GCA_031002005.1 Vandiemenella viatica
TAATTTAATTTAATAATAATGCAACGCTTGCTTGCTCGGTTGGCAATATTCCTAAACCCCCATTTTTCGCTTTTCCTTTCCCCAACTACATTTTCCCCCTACAAATTTCAAATTTAAATTCTTTTAGGCATTTTTAATAAAATATGAATCACTTCTCTTGTTAATTTATTTCATTCCTAAACCCCTTACCTACGAAAGAAAATCTTTCTTCAACCCTTATGTCTAAAATCGAATGCCAGTTTATGGTAATGGTCATCTTTTCCTTCCGTGCGCCTCTCCCAATTCTTCCCACAATAACTTTCCACGCCTCATCAGTCATCACCATATTCACCTTGTACACTCCCATAATTATCTTCACCCTCCTCCTATCTTCCAATGAATTCCATTTCAGCTCCTTTATCATTTCACTTTCTGATTGTGTTCTAAGGTAATTTCCAGAGCCCCTCTTTGCACACGCTCAGCTCCTGTATTGATACCCAAAGTGTGGGTGTCCCATACAACTCAATTCTCTTACTTCTATAGTACGTTCCCTCATCACTGTCTGCAACAAGTAAGGTTTTTGAAACCTTTTCCTACTACCTAACCAATGTGTCCTGCCAAGTTGAATTTGTTATCAAATGTTTAGCAAGTTATTTACATTTCAAATCTTCAACAAGCGATTCTTTCCCCACCTTATAATCATAAACACTACTTTTTGAATATGTATCTAAACTGACACTACTTTACATTTATTTTCGTCCCACGTTGACCTACTCACCTATATATATCCTGTCCAGATCACCCTGCAGCTATTCACAGTCTTCTACCGTTTTGATCATATTATATAGCGTTGTGACACCTGCAAATTAACCATCAATACAATCATTCATTATAGCTATTCATTATAATAATGAATAGCAACTGTCCCAATACGCTACCTTGTGGCACTCACATTATCACTACCAGTTCTTTTGATTCTGCATTTCCTACCCTAACTTTTTCCTTTCTTTCTTTTAAGAATTCTTCCACCCAGCAAATCACTTTTTCATTCACTCTGATAGTTTTTACCTTAATTACCACCATTTGATGGTTCATTCTGTTAAAAGCCTTTGATAGATCTGGTGCTGCCTACTAAATGAGATTAACATGAATATCCTTACCTAAAGCCATGTTGCCGACTTGGAAACCACTTACAATCCTCACAGATACCTCTGATGTGGTTGCATATCAATCTATCCATTAATTTACCTGCCACTGATGTCAAACTGACTGGCCCGTAATTTTCTATCCTATTTCTAAGCTTTTTTTATGGACCGGGATTACTTCCGCACTTTTCCAGTCCTCTGATAAACAGAAATTATCAAGTATCAATTTAAATAACGTTTCAGCATATGGTACATTTTCACATTCTGCTAACTTTAAGACATCTGTAGTAATGAATGAATGGAGGTATCCGTAGTAATATTATAAACACCAGCCCTTTAAGTGCTTTTAGTTTTATTAGTTCCTTCAAGATATTTTCAGGACGAATTTTAAATTTCTTAGTCTGCTTATTTCTAATTATGTGGATAAGTTCGTTCTCCTATTTACACCCTCCCATTCCTGAATAATCATATCTAACAGAGTCATTTTCAAAAAAATCCTCAGTAAATTCTTTTCCATCCTTATATATAATTGTCTCAACACCCTCAACAAAACTCGATAGTTTCTCTGGTTAATGCAGCTGATTGGATCAAATCAGCAGAAGATTTTTGACGGGCATGTAATATAAAATACTCCTAGAAAACAAATATTTAACACGTACAGAACTTTATAACGAAAAAAATATAAGGTAAGGAACCATATGATATTTCCGCATAGCACACAAGCAGTTTAGTTAAGAGTTTGCTACTAAAGCGCAAAAGTAAGTGACTAAAATAAGGTACATATTACGTACTAACGATGCTGTAAATCACAAATACCAAAGATGAATCAATAAAAGAGAGAGCTGCAATAAGAAAGTGTCATGAAAAAAATTAGAGAATTAGGTATATAGATGCGGAAATCACCCGTAGTTATAGGGCTAGAATATTGGTTAAATGTTCCTATTGCTGACTTTTAACGCAAACTTCATTGGTTTTCTGACAGGTATCAGTGGCAATTACTTTTTCGGTCGTTCGACAAAAGGTACCTACGACGTAATGGAGCGCAAAGCTCTTACATTACGTTGTTAAACAATAGAATTATCAGTCAGTGCTCAGTAAATTGATTTTACGAATTTATGTCTGTGTTCACAGGCATAGGACAAACCATATTACTAAAATAAACCATTCATAGCTTGAGAACGCAATTGACAACTATAGATTTCTTGAATTCACCTATTATTAGTTCCGAGACTACTGTTGTAATGGAACGTTAAGAGTCTGTGGGAACTGAAGGAAGCCCTAGCCTCACAAGGGGACGTTACGGTCTCGGAAATTCATTCCGGGTTAAGACTTCGCAGGTTAGTGGTATGCATTAAGGGTGTCCACCCTCTAAAGTAGTAAAGCGTACTAGCCAAAAGATTCCAAGAAAAATACTCTAAAATTTTACGCGCAGCTGATATATTGGTCGATTAGTACGCCATATCAGCACAGCGACAGTGCCTGAGTCTGTAGCGCTTATCACGTAGACGATACGGGTTTGATCACCGAGCATGGTGGTGTAACGGTTAGATTTCTGGCCTCGCATTCGGGAGGACGCCGGTTCGAATCCCCGTCCGGGCATCCAGATTTGGGTTTTCCGTGGTTTCCCAAATCTCTACAGGTAAATGCCGAGATGCTTCCTTCAAAAGGCCATGGCAGAATCCCTCCCCATTCCTTGCCCCCCCCCCCAATCCATTCCCTTCTCTTAAAGATCTCGCTGTTAAGAGACATAAAGTAGTTAAAAAAAAAAAACGGTTTTGACGATACCTCGGGTAACTTTTAACTCTCGCGGGGTTCAACACAACGGTCATGTGTCCAGGAATGGATTATTTCGTACTTTTGAAACTGATTTTTTCCTTTTTTATTTCTTCTTTCTATTGGGATAAATATTCCTTTGTGTTATGTTTGTCGATTCCTCATGGGATGATCCTTTGCGACATTAGTAACTTTTATTTTGTAATCCAAAGAAATATTGTCTAGCAGTCTTCTTTTTTTTCTGGCTCTTATTCATCTGATCAGCTATGGTATTTGACTTTTTCAAAATGTTCCTCGTCACAGTTTTCATTTTCTTGAGCAAGTTCTTCATCAATCATAAGTATTTTTTCAGCAACTATTTCCACAGTTGATTTGTAAATTTCTTCACCCATCAACATTGCTTCATAAGAAATTGAAGCTGAAGATTCTGATGTAATCAAAACTTTTTTAGCAAGTGAGCTTTCGTAATAAGCAACCACATCTTTTAACCTCATGTTAGACATTTCACTGTATAATGAATCTTGACTGATTTCATCTGCAGCTTCTAATACTTTCGCGATTTCGCCATTAACAGACATTTTCAATTCACAATATTTTAAAAATTCGGATAAAATTTCACAGTGCAAAACGCTCAAAACCCTGTGAAAGTGAAGAATGAAATATTATCTTTAATTCACATTTTAATTAGTCGTAACAGTCATTTCATAAATAAAAACATTAATTATGATTTAACTGACAATATTTATTTAAAAGTTGTTACAATTTTAAAAATGATACCCGAGGTAGCATCTAACTCGGGTTGGCTGCGTAGCAAGCGACGTCGCTACAGACTCAGCCACTTCGCATCGGTATATGAATTGCGCGTAATATTTTAGAGCTCTTTTTCTCGTAGTCTTCTGGCTAATGCGCTTTACTACTCCACTGGGTGGACACCCTTACCGTATACTACTAACCTGTGAAGTCTCAACCCAAACTGAATTTCCGAGACCGTAAGGTCCCCTTGTTAGATTCCATGACGCAAATACCCGGCCATACCTCCCAGAATGACAAAGGCAAATTTCTGAAACGTTACTGACTATGAAGGTGAGAGAGCATCTTGACGTGGAATGCTGACTAGACTGGAAGGTACCGGCCTCTCCACATTCTGTTCTGTTTCTGGGTGACATTCGAAGCATGACTGGCGAATAACTCAGGAAGCTTAAATTGACGTCATCCCGCTAATAAGCAGGGCAAAACGGCGCCCGTGGCAACTCGCCTCGAGCAGACTGAGTGACATGTTGACGCAAGCAAGATGGTAGATTTGAGTACAGTACTGATTAAATTGTTAGTAAGTAAGCAGATCGCTGGACTTCTATATCTGTCGATCTAATTTCAATATTAACGGTTCGTTGACATCCTGGTCATTAACGCATGACGGTAGGGACTAAGAAGCATACATTAATGAACCATGATATCGTTCGTCTGAATTGATTTCCAAAAACTGTTAAATGGCTATGAAGTACACGAATGTCAAAACAAGTATGTCGTTGTTGCATCATTTTAGTTACAACGAAAGAGCAGTATTCAGAGTTATAGAATAAATCAAACTCTTTTAAATCATTATATTTGCTTTTAAATCATTACATTTCATTTGAAATCCTGCATTACCTCGTTCTATTGTTCACTATAAATCCAGTAACTTTTAAATTTATCCTTTTTTTTTCAAACAATATCCTGAAGTTATGTTGTCTTCGCAGAAAGCCCAGTCATAGTCTCTCCTTGATAAAGGACCGTCTGGTGGCTCAGTGTTTAAGGCCTCTGACGGGAGATAGAAAGGTCGATGGTTCGAATCCCGGTCTCGGCTGGGGTTTTCAAAGTCTCTTAACTTGACATTCAACTCTGGCATCCTTCCCTGGTTCGGATTCCACGTTAAGATGCAGGTCTCCTATACTCGATGTGATTATCAGGTTATGTTGTTTAACCAGGTCAATAGGTGTATTCCGCGGCGAATCGAAAACTATGTAAGCTGGCTGCCGAACAATCATTCGTGATCTCCCAGTAAACAATGCCATACGATGTTTTCGCCGAGCGTGGTGGGTGAACGGTTAACGCTCTGGTCTCGCATTCTGGAGGACGCGGGTTCGAATCGCCGTCCGGGCATCCAGATTTGGATTTTCCATGGTTTCCCCAAATCACTCCAGGCGACTACGGCCTAATTCCTTCCTGTGCTTTCCCGCTTTTCTTGACCTTGGTCTCTACCTCGACTTCGAAAAAGGAAACATTTTTGTAACGGTTCTATTGCTATTAAGAGTATCTTGAGTGGCATCAAAGAGTTCTTAACGGCGACCATTGATGGCGGATTTTACCTTGTCGAATAAAAAGGTTTCTGATGCTGAAAACGTAGACGTTACATTATTCGTCAAAGACATTTTTAATGTTATTGATTCTTGTCCTGGTGCATGGAAATTTTAAAACAACCATTGAAATTGTCATCTGGTCTCCTTCTCCTCACAGATTCACGAAGAGGCTTATTCGTCTCCAGATAATACACTGTGTTGACTTCATGTCCTTGAGCAATAAATTAGAAGTGAACTTTCTTCAAAACCGAAAAGAAAAACAATACAGGCACCTGACATTAGACAAGGGTTTCCTTCACTTTGTTGTCTTCCCTAAATTTTAATCCATAAATGCTGTTTTCTAATATTCAGAAATCTTGACATTATTTCGATGCTTGTTTTTTTTTTCCGACCGTACGCCTCGTCAAGAACATTAGAGGCGGGAAAAAACGGAATTAATACTGCCATGGTCTTTTGAAGGAACTATCCCAACACTCGCCTGCAGAATGTGAGGCCAGAACCTTACCGCTCACCCACCATGCATGATCTCTAGATAAAAGATTTAGCTACCGTCATAAAATGTGATTATTTTGGATTGATAAAAAGTCGACAGACGGAACGACATACAAGAATACCAAGCAATGTTGAAATCAGAGACGAAACAACTATTTTTAGTGCACGCTGCTAATGAATCATTTAATTTAATTTAACTGTTATGGAGCCCGTACTCCGGTGGCACCCATTTTCACCTTTCTTTTCCCACTTACTTTCGCCCGTTACTAATTTCAGCTTTAAGCTCTTTTAACGTTTTTGGTAAATTGTTCATCGTTTCTCTTAAAAATTTGTTCCAATCCCTGATGGCCTTACCTATAAAAGAAAATATTCCCACACCCTTATGCCAGCTAGTGGTCATGGTCATCTTCACCCTTCCATGCTATTCTCCTAATTCTTCCACCAATATCTTTCCATGCCTCATCACCAATATACCCCTTGTACACTCTCATGACTGTCTTTACCATTCTCCTGTCTTGACAACGAATTCCTTATCAGCTCATTAATCATATCAGTTACTTATTGTGTTCTGCGATAATTTCCAGATCGTAGTTTACAATGGAAAGTAATTATTTCTACGTACAAACCTCTTATTCTGTCATAAGCTTAAACTAAAGACACAATACAAATATGTAATCATATTAATTTTTTTGTAATTTTATTAAAATATGTTACTTAGTTTTTTATGTGTAAGGTTGTAATGAGATAGTGACAATTTACTAAAAATTCCTTTTTCCCGCATATAACACTTTCCCTTTGGAATTTTGTGGCTCGTTGACATTGAAGTCATGAAAGATGGTTGAGGTTTATGGGCAAGGAACAGGAAGGAATTCGATCAGGGCCTTTACGAAAGAACTATCCCACCATTTGTCGGGTGTTCTTTTGTTAAACAATGGAAAAGCCGAATATGGATGTTCGGACAAAGTATCCAGTTTGCATATTCACGAGTAACAGGCTCGAACCAATCTGGATGCCCGGACGGGTCGAGCCATTCAGCTCGCTCGCTATATCTGATATAAAATTACAGTCGGGATGATTCTTTGGGTGCTATGTTAAGATAATGCATTAGCAGTAATAACTACACATTAACTTTAATAAGAATTCAAACAGTAAATCGTGAGTTTCAAATCGATGATTATCTTGAAATGCGCGAGAAATGCTACAGTGTAACATACACAAAGTTATGTAAGTGCTGCGAAGAACTATAATGTTTGTTGGCCGAGTGTCCTATTAACATCTTCCGCCGTCATGGCCAGTTAGAGCAATTATCGGTAGCGGCAGCAATAGGAGAAGACCTCGCGACAGACCCAAGTCAGTCCACGGCTGTCGCTCGACAACTGTTGAGCCAGCTGAGTAGTGGGGTTTCAAGTCCAACTCGGCTGGTCCCAGCCCCAAGCTTTAGCGTCCACATTGAGTAAGTCCGACACTTCAAGTGTATAGAACCGATTCTTTTCGTGTCTACCCTTCGTATTATTCCTCTACTTCATCTCCGTGCACTCATTCATCCTACTCTACCTCCTCCTTCTGTTCTCCAGTAATCTATTCTTTCTTTTCCTATACCAATATTTTCATCATTTCACCACAATTCCACTTTAGTAATGCTTTAATTTTTCTCATTTGAAGCCTAAAAAACACTGTATTTGTTAGATGTTCTTTGTTAATGATACGTCTCACGGGAACATTAATTCCAAGAAGTTTATTCGTTTCCAAACGATTATGTTCTCAGATTTGTGTGTCTCTTCTAGACACTACATCCCCAATTATGATGGTAGAATTAACAGTAAGTTTTATATCAGTGGTGTAAGTATTTTCTTTGACATCACTACCAATACATGCTAAAGCTTTTGGAAATAACTACTTTTTAAGAACTGAATAAGAGAACTGTTTACAATTTTTCAATAAAATAAGGAAATCAGATGGTTCGGCCATTCTGATTTGAGTTTTCCATGGTTTCTCCAAATCATTCCAGGTGAATGCTGGGTGGTTCATTCAAAAGGCCATGGTACAAATTCCTTATCGTTCATTGCATTCAGTCCTTTCCCTTGTCTAATGACAACGACGTCGACGACGTGTAAAGGGAAAAAAAGGATTGAAGTTAGTCCTGTTACTGTGGTATTTTTTCGTTAATAATTGGTTCTCAGTGCACCTTGATCGATTCTTGATCCTTTTTCTCCGAAATCTGGCGAAATTTCATGTATTAAAATGTGGTTGCGTTAGAGGTACAGAGCGGCATGTTATTTCAATAGATAAGGCACTCAATTTAAAAATTCAAGGTCCTAGGTTTGGATACAGGTGTAGCTAGCAATTTCTGTGGGCTTTGGTTTGTTCGTAATAGTACGCTAGATAGCTCCGTGGTTCGTATTGCATGTTAAACTGTGACTCCAGGCACGACAGAGGCGGAATGCGCGGGAAATCGAAACTCTGTCACCAGCTCGCTAGAACACACGAATTTATTTACTTAGTGTCTTAACACGGGGGTATTAAAGCTCTTTACGTCCTCCCAGATTTATTGCAGTTATATTATATTATAATTATTACTTTTATATTAATATTTACCAAGAAATTAATGTAATATAGATTCGTGTTTATTATAGGTATAAGTTTTGTAACTCGATGTACTTACTGATTTTTATAAATTTCTGGTAGCTCGGTTAGTGTCACTATTTCAACAGCAAATAGAAAATTTTTTTATTGGTCTGTATTTCCGCTCCAGTAAACGACTATTATTTTTTTCCTGTTTGCAACCGTCACAATGGAAAGGTGCGAACTTGATGCGTATAACTTGCTAATACAGGATGAGTGAGTTGTTGTAACGAATCCCAAATCTCCTTCACAAAATCAAATCATTTCTGTCAACAACCAGTAGTTCTCGCCCTTGCGGTTAATCTTCAACATTAATAATGATTTTCTTAAAGCACGAGTCACTAACGAGAGCCTTGGTGAGTGTGTGGAATGTTCTTTTCCTGTATCCAGGATTTTATCATTTTACTTCATCCCCACTTTTTTATTGCGCTTTGCGGTTTTTCGTGACTTCCAATGACTCTTTTTTTTTTTTTAAATCTTCTTAACGTCTCTCTAACAGCGAGGTCTTTAGAGACGGGAAAGGATGGGGGGCAAGGAATAGGAAGGAATTCGGCCATGGCCTTTTGAAGGAAGAATCCCGGCATTTGCCTGGAGTGATTTGGGAAACCATGGAAAACCCAAATCTGGATGACCGGACGGGGATTCGAACCGCCATCCTCCCGAATGCGAGGCCAGAACGCTAGCCTTTACACCACCACACTCGGTCCCAATGACTCCGGATGAATGGATGGTTCCTTCACAATGTGTATGTGCATTTATTTATGTCTCCTGGCCCACAATACTTTATTGTCTCTGATAACATTGTACCGAGCGTGGTGGGTAAACGGTTAACGTTCTGGCCTCGCATTCGGGAGGACGCAGGTTCGAATCCCCGTCGGGGCATCCAGATTTGGGCTTTTCATGGTTTCCCCAAATCACTCCAGGCAAATGCCGGGATGCTTCCTTCAAAAAGGCCATGGCCGAATTCCTTCCCGTTCCTTGTCCCCAGTCCCATCCCGCCTCTAATGACCTTAGCCGTCGATGAGGAGTAAATCATTAAAAAAAGGTAACATCGTTTTCAATAAGCCCCCTCCTCCAAATAAAACACCTAGCAGTACTAAAGGCAAGACACGTTAAGTTTTTTCTCATAGGTCGCATTCTTGACAAGCCGAGAAGAGCATATAGTTAATCACATAAGCCAATGTTTGCAACGTAAACTGATTTTTCATTACTCTTCATAACGCCACTCTTTATCGAGGAATATTCTGCAACATTGGATGCTTATATTAATCATTTATTATATCCGCTTAGACAATATAATCACCCTGTTCTGATTAAGGTTATCGATAAAATTATACAAAAAGTAAGATCGAAAATTTTCTATTTACACCATCCCGGGAAACTCCGATATAAGATGTAACTTAGGAGAAAAGATTATTTTCGTACTAGCACTGTTCAGCCGCAGAATCCAGTACAGTAAGCTGATATTTTTGTTACTGTATAGTACTGTATCAAGTGCTTTCTGAATTATAAGAGCAAGAAAACAATCTGCAGTTTCAAAAGAAGTAATCACAATCCTTGGGAATAATTTAGTCGGCTTGTCTGTGCGTTAATGTTATGGTAAAGTCCACATTAAAGTAAATATCTGCTCCCTCAGCCACTATTTAACTTGGAAGATGTTTAGGGGGCATCCATAAATTACGTGAGGTATTTTTCCGGATTTCCGGACCTCCTCCACTCTCTGGTGAGACTACGTGAGATCTGGTCAGACGCCCCCCCCCCCTCTCTGGTGAGATCTCGTCCGTGAGAAACCCTCCCCCCCTAAAAATCACCCTCGAAACTTTTAGAGACCTTTTTTTTTTTGGATCTCACCCTTCCAAAGCCGGTTACACCCCCACTTTTCGACGAAATACCGCCCCTCCAAAATCAACTTTCGCGTCATTTTTAGACCTTTTCCGTTGACCCCCCTTCCCCTTGGTGAGATTTGGTGAGATTTCGTCGGATCCCCCCATTTCACCTCACGTAACTTATAATGCAACTCTAAGAATGTATTTCTACTAGAGCCGGAAATACAGCACAAAGGACCGAGCCTGGACGTAAGTTCGAGCCTGACAATAGGCTCGATCTCTTATGGTGATGAACCCACGATAGTACTCTACCCGTACAATAGGGACATCCACGAGCTGCATCGCTGTCTTAAAATCGCTAAATCGAAGAATGAAGCAACTGAAAAATTAAAGAGTGGAGGGTATATGTCTTCTTCTTCTTGTTTTCTACTTGCTGTTGTATAATTTTATAGGATTACTTTCGGAAAACACGGTTACTTAAAGACCAGGCACAATTTTATGTTAACGAGCAAGTAAAAATCGCCAGTTTTCACCACATTTAAACATTTATGTGCCGATGTTCCGGCATTTCATACAATGTGGAACAATCTATCTCCGAATATATGAATGATTTTTTGGTAATATATCACTTATTATAGTGATATCAGTTATATCAATAATGTTGGTTCAATGTTGCTCATTAATAGATACAAATACTTACAAGACATCACATATATCTGAAACCTCGTTTAAATCATAATGCAGTAAATGTGTGTTCAGGGTATACCTCATATATGTCAGTAGCTATAGAAAACATATTTATCTTGTGGTTTTCGTTACAATGTGTTCTGATCTCATAGTTCTTAATAATTCTGTTACATATGTTTATCAAATACACACACACGTTGCACTTCATGTCTACGGCGATTAAATTGATAGAACGTACATAGAATTTTGGTAGTAATCATTGATACATTATAGATTCGAGAATGCGCCTGCCTAAAAATCTTGTCCAGTTTCCTATGATGTACCATCCTTGTTCGTCTCGCTACAGTAGAGAAGATCAGTCATAGGAATAATCTAGCGAGTTCGGACGTGACTAGACGGTAGTTTTCACGACACTAATTTCCACCAAGCAGCTAGTCGCGAGCCACCGAAGTCGCGGGCAACCGCAAGTCGCTAGCTGCTAGTTTTGTAACGACTCAGTTTTCAAACCAGCTAATTTTCAGAATGTACGTCGGAGAAATAAATGACGTTAACAAAAATAAAACGAAAATATTGTTTCTGGATACATCCTTTGTCATTTGCATTGACGTTAAAGCTTACGGAAAATCCAGTTTCGCATCTATATTTAGCGATAATACGTTCCTTCTATAAAAAGAACTGACCAAACACGAACTAAATCGTCAAGAAAATGCGCCAATTTCGTCAATAAAGAACGCACCGAACCTAATATTTTCGTCGGTGATGATGCTTTCAAACTAACTTACAAAATTATGCGTCCGTTTAGTGGGAGAAATTTAAAATAAAAAAAGAGAGCAAGGCGACACGTCGCGTGTTAATTTGGCATACTGGACAGTAAATGACATACATTTCACAGAGCTTTAAACACAGACAGATATTTGTCTAAAGACATCGTAAGCTATGTACATTTTGCATAATTTGAGAAAGGCGGTCAGTAGCTAGTGGTTAGTCGCGAAGTGTGCATTGCGCAGTAATTTCACGTAGATATTGAGTCGCGCGCGACTAATCCAGTTGCGTGTTCTTTTACATTCGCGACGACTTGCAAGCCGCGGTTGCGTCAATGGGTTTGGTTAATAACTTAACTGAATAGGCCAGGGGTGACCAAGCTCCTAGATAGTCCGAGCCATTTTTCAAAATTTGAAATTTTTCGCGAGCCGCAATTAAATACGTATTTAAAAGTTACGCAAAAAAGAAATTAATATTTTTTCCAGAAATTATATTTATTGAAAACATATGAATAAAAGTACAAAATATGTGTATTGCATTTAAAAGAACTGGAAATAAATAAAGAAATTTAGAAAATACAAGTTTTGTGTTATTAAAACAATAACATACTACGAAACAAATTATAGTTAACTTACCAAAAATTCCAGATTACAAATTATACCCGTAGCAAGAGTGATACAATTTGTTTCCTCCAGAGCACAATGTCAACTGTCCGTTGCAATGAAAGTTTAGAAAATCAAAATCGGTCTGGAGTTGGTCGATTACGGACGATTACGCCACTGTTTATGTTCGTTCGCGCAGTTTTCGATGAGTCATATCATTCTTAACTTGGACGGAAATGAAATTTGTTACAACGTTGCACTTAGTCTTTCATATTTGCTATCAGTACTTTAAAAGACATTTTGAAACACATATGGAACGATGATAATTTTTTAAATATAATAACATAAAAATGAAAAGGGAACTCGGGTACATTTATCGAGAGCCACAAATAATCCTTCAAGAGCCGCATGTCGCTCGCGAGCCACAGGTTGGCCACCCCTGGAATAGGCTGTGGAACACTGACAAAGCAACCTTCGTTCTTACACTGAGGTTTCTAAAGAGAATACGGAGACCTCACTCACTTCTTCGGTACCCACCGAAAAAGTTTTCATAATATAACCTTAACAACACC
Source organism: Vandiemenella viatica (assembly GCA_031002005.1). Taxonomy (NCBI): domain Eukaryota; kingdom Metazoa; phylum Arthropoda; class Insecta; order Orthoptera; family Morabidae; genus Vandiemenella; species Vandiemenella viatica. The sequence goes on from CM061920.1 coordinate 375,164,312, forward strand.
ATCGTAAGGGACACAATGTTGAAAGGTTGCTTTCATTTTTTAGTGGAATTCATCTGGAAACGGGACCTTACTGTTGTCTCTATGCTGTCTGTCACAGGACTATGGCTCTAAAACAAAATAATCTTCAGACTCTAAATTTTAACAGCATTGACCCAAAACTGAGTATCATAGTTTATTCTCTTGTGGCGTTCCTTGAAATTGATTTCAAAACGCAATTGTCCTTTGGCATTCACTCTTAATCCGTCCTTTTCGTTTGTACATGTAAGTGATGTCTTGATCTTTCTATTCTATCACACACAGGTTTCTTATTTACTGTTTTCCTCACACGCTTATTTCACAACTTTTCCATTCTAGGTGTTTCAGTCCCAGGTGTCCCCGAAGAATTGCTCTACCCTTATAAATTTTTCAGTTATGTCTTTCCATTTTTTCCATTGCGTGTGTGATGGATGCATTAGTGCTTACCTATAACTGAACTAGTGTATCAATGAAGATCATCTTTGCGGATATGGATGCGGAGTTTCAGGTTGAAAACATAAATTTGTAATTATTTACAGGTTAATACATTATTAAAACCATAAAATCGCAATAAGTATACATTTGATCACAAATTATACATTTTGGTAAAGCATCGTCTATTTCCAGAAAATATTACCAGATTGTATTTTTCATTTTAAAACAACAAAGAAACGATTTCACAACTGAATTAAATTACATTGATAATTACGCACGCGCTATGAAGACAGTCTCTGTAATATGAACTTCGAGGATTTGGCGGCTCAACTACACTCCTGGAACTTGAAATAAGAACACCGTGAATTCATTGTCCCAGGAATGGGAAACTTTATATACACATTCCTGGGGTCAGATACAACACATGATCACACAGACAGAACCATAGGCACATAGACACAGGCAACAGAGCATGCACAATGTCGGCACTAGTACCATGTATATCCTCCTTTCGTAGCAATGCAGGCTGCAATTCTCCCATGGAGACGATCGTAGAGGTGCTGGATGTAGTCCTGTGGAACGGCATGCCAAGCCATTTCCACCTGGCGCCTCAGCTGGACCAGCGTTCGTGCTGGACGTGCAGACCGCGTGAGACGACGTTTCATCCAGTCCCAAACATGCTCAATGGGGGACAGATCCGGAGATCTCGCTGGCCAGGGTAGTTGACTTACACCTTCTAGAGCACGTTGGGTGGCACGGGATACATGTGGACGTGCATTGTCCTGTTGGAACAGCATGTTCCCTTGCCGGTCTACGAATGGTAGAACGATGGGTTCGATGACGGTTTGAATGTACCGTGCACTGTTCAGTGTCCCCTCGACGATCACCAGAGGTGTACGGCCAGTGTAGGAGATCGCTCCCCACACCATGATGCCGGGTGTTGGCCCTGTGTGCCTCGGTCGTATGCAGTCCTGATTGTGGCGCTCACCTGCACGGCGCCAAACACGCATACGACCATCATTGGCACCAAGGCAGAAGCGACTCTCATCACTGAAGACGACACGTCTCCCTTCGTCCCTCCATACACGCATGTCGCGACACCCCTGGAGGCGGGCTGCACGATGTTGGGGCGTGAGCGGAAGACTACCTAACGGTGCGCGGGACCGTAGCCCAGCTTCATTGAGACGGTTGTGAATGGTCCTCTCTGATACCCCAGGAGCAACAGTGTCCCTAATTTGCCGGGAAGTGGCGGTGCGGTCCCCTACGGCACTGCGTAGGATGCGACGGTCTTGGCGTGCGTCCGTGCGTCGCTGCTGTCCGGACCCAGGTCGACGGGCACGTGCACCTTCCGCCGACCACTGGCGACAACATCGATGTACTGTGGAGACCTCGCGCCCCACATGTTAGGCAATTCGGCGGTACGTCCACCCGGCCTCCCGCATGGCCACTATACGCCCTCGCTCAAAGTCCGTCAACTGAACATACGGTTCACGTACACGCTGTCGCGGCATGCTACCAGTGTTAAAGACTGAGATGGAGCTCCGTATGCCACGGAAAACTGGCTGACACTGACTGCGGCGGTGCCCAACCGCTGCGCAGCTAGCGCCCTTCGACGGCCAACACTGCTGTTCCTGGTGAATCCGCTGTGCCGTGCGTTTGATCATTGCTTGTACAGCCCTCTTGTAGTGTCCGGAGCAAGTATGGTGGGTCTTACACACCGGCGTCAATGTGTTCTTATTTCAATTTCCAGGAGTGTAATTCGGGAGAAGAGCACAAGGTCATACCCCCGCACATTACGGCGTTCGTTACCTGCCTTTCCACCAGTCTTACTGTACACACTAGTTCAAACTTACATATCGTCTCTTAACTAACATCACCGTGTAATTCATTGCTACTCATATTTTGTTTATTGTTTCTGGCTTTACGCCTTGTCGACGTCGAGGTCATTAGAGGCGTGAAAGGACTGGATTCAAGAGACGGGAAGGAGTTCAGCCATGGAATTTTGAAGGAACCATCCTGTAATTCTCCTGAAGCGATCTGGAAAAACCATAGAAAACGAAATCTGTATGCCCGGACGAGGATTCGAACCGCCATCCTCGCGAATACGAAGCCAGAGCGCTAACCGCTCACCCACCACTCTCGGTTTGATAGGTAATCGACGATGGGATGAATTTTGTATAAAGGGGTGTTTTAAAAACAAATGTTTAAAACTTCAGGGTCGTTTAGGAGTTGATATATAGAGTGATTTGATATAGAAAACATAGGGTCGCAGTAACCTCCAAAGCCCTGAGAAACGTGGTTGAAGTAGGCCTCGTACCCCTGTAAGGTAGGCAGCTTACAGGGGTGAGGAGATGCGTTGTCAGTGTCGGAAAGTGTAGTTAAAAGTGGGCATCCCACTATGGTTGGTTGCTGTGAAGCGCTGTACTCCAAGGTCACTAGTGTCTTACCATGATCGCGGTAAGCGGTAAGCAGTTATGGATGGAATTAATAATTGCTATGAGCTCCATTCATTTACCTGTTTTACGAAAAATGCAAGTTTTTCAATGGTATGTACTGGATTATGCGATATATCAGCTTCTATCAACTGCAATTTGTTAGAAGAACCATTTTTATCACATTATTTGACACACTATCCCGTAAATGAATCTAAATGCAGCAGAAAGTGTACTGTATAAATATAAAATATTCTCCTGAAGAACACAAGTCCACTGGAGTTTGTTATAGTTTCCAAGCATAGGATAAATATCTTAAAACATAAATCGTTTTTTATTTCTACAAAATTCTTTGTTTTTTTCCTTGTTTCGAGAAAATCAACTGAAGACAGGAGTGAAACAATTTTTAGTCTGAAATAATTGGTACATAATGCATGATACGTGATGGTAAAGTTAAACCGACCTAAATATAAATCTACAGGCAGGAAAGTTAAGATACGTTTTAGTAACCGATACTGCGTATCCTCAAGTACTGGTTTGCTAATTGACTTCCTGGTTAACATAGAGGCGAGAGTCGCGTGACAGAGTTTAAAATTAAACGAGCACGTTTTACTTTGGCGATATTAATGTAAGAGGGGAAATGGTTACGTTATTGGAGGTTCAGTAGCGGTTCTGCTTTTAGATATAAACAACAATGTGGTGCAAAGAACAAGGAAATATTATTTTGTAAGACCTTGATATTAGCTGAGAAACACATTAAAGCAGATTTTATTCTTAAGCACAGCTCTACTTTTAAAACATGAAAAATAATAATCTTTTTTAATTAATACTTCGGGAGGTCGAAGGAATTGGAGGGAATTCAACCATGGCCTCTTTTGAAAGAATCATCCCGTTATTCACCCGGAGTGATATCAGGAAACCAAGTAATACTGAAATTTAAATGTCGGATCTGGAATCGAACGCAGGTTCTCCTTTACGGGAGGGCCCAACGTTAACCTCTAACCTATATGACTCGGCTTGAAAGCAGTAAGTTTTACAACCAGGTAGTAATAAAAGCAATTAATCCCACGCTGTCTCTGCGTGAGACGTGTTAAACGGAATTTTATTAAGCTCATTAGCTCACATTAATGGATCCTAAATGTTTTGTTTCAGATACAGGTGCTGAGGAACATCACCATGACGATAAAGAGGAGATTACCACAATACTTTGCCGCATTATGTGGTGAGTTGACAAGCATACTAACTTTTATGTGGAAAAAGCTTATCCTCATTTTTTATCTTCTTGTTTATATTTTGAAATTATGGTTGGTAACCGAACAAACTTGTGTGGACTCACTTCAGGAATAAGCATTCCATTCATGACAGTTAGGGGCAATTTTCTGGTGGTAAAATGATAATTATTTATTTCTTGATTTAACTTGCAAAATAAAACTTTTTGTCCAATATCATTTGCACTATCTTCATTATAATTTATACTGAGCAATTAACACTACCAGCGTCATGAAATGTTTTAAGAGAATTTAAAATAAGTAAACAATTATCTTTGTCCGCCGATTGTAGTAAATGTCTTCTTTGTCAAATATATACTTCTCAGTAACTGTATTCCCAAACTGATGTATTTCCAATTGCTGTAGAAATAATTAGGAGCTGATAGCAAACAAAACAAAGTAGACATACCTATGTTTAAGATGTTATGTGGACCAATCATCAATGATATACAACACCGAGAACATTTAAATCGGTTTCTTTTTTCCAAAAGTTTTTCCAAAAGTTTTTTCTGTCCCAAAAAACTATTGAAAATAACTTCAATCTGATTTTTAAGTATTTAGGGCAACAGAACTGAAACTAGTGAGAAATAAATAACTTTTCATGTGCATTATATTGTAAAATATATTTTTTCATACCTAATAATTAAAAAAATAAACAAAACATCTACCATAGATGACGGCAGCTAGGAACGACGAACACACCCAGGCTATTTTATGTAACACAATATTTTGGCGTTGAACATTTTTCTGGCAAGTAGACGAGAAACATAGCGAGTTCAGATGTGATCTCCCTGATGCACGTTTGAAATAGGGAATATTCATGCAATTAAATATATGTCTACTATTTTTATTTGTAAACTTTATTAGCGTAGAATTACCGCTAAATTTTTTCACTTTATCCGCTTTTTATTTATTAATTTTAATTAATTAAAAGTGTTAAAACTACAAGGGAAATGTAACATCGTAAAAAGAAACGCAATAGTGACGTCAAAGTACACGTTCATATTGTAAACAAAGACGTAGTTACTAGGTGTTTTTATAATTTTGTGATTGTGTTTAAGTTTTATCGTAATTTATCAGCATAATTGGTGAAATATTTAATTCCTGCAAGAATTCTCATACAATAAATAGCGAATGGAAGCGGTTTTGTAAATTAATCTTTCATGATGAAAACATATTTTCGATCAAATCCGGATTCCACAGTCGTTGACATCGATGGAACAAAAGCTGTAAAGTAATTTTAAGATATTTGAATCAATAATTTTTTCACGCTTTTATTGCATTAGTTGCGTATTAAGATGCACCTAATATGAATTATGGGATATGCCAGATTAACCGACAGTAAAATTGCTGAAAATGAGACATATGCATCTAATTCAAATATAGGTAGAGTATGTTACCGTAGATTGTGGTACAGTTTAAATGCAACCAGGACCAGAGTGACAACTGATAGAGTTTGTTGCAGATAAGACACAAGGAATTACTATGCAAGTTGTTTTATAACAATTTTACTAAGTTAATAAATTGCAGAGAAACGACTTGCCAGAACATACTGTTCAGCCCGTCATTTTTGACGAACTTTGAAGCTAGTAAAATAATGACGTACCATAAAAACATTTTTTTCCAGAAAATCGTTGTTTCGAAATGAAGTCCTCACGGGTGCTAAGCCGGATTCTATTTTCATAACAGAATCCGGACTTTACTGCAATCATACGCCAGGAAAGTCTAAAAACATAATTTTTACACGTTTTGTTAATAAGTTTATTGTTTAGGTGTCTTTACAATTGAAATGGGTATTATTTTTTACTTCATTTCGTTTCGTGTTTTCGATACCTGTATATCCTCAAGAAGTATTTTAAACGAAATATGTGAGATCGAGGAGTTCGATTTTTCTTTTTTCTACAGTTGATATGTTTAATTCCGTGAAATGGTTAAAAATAATAATAATGTACGTGACGAAAACAGATTTACGTCCTAACCAAATTTCATTGGCTATTGGCGAGGCATATTAGGAAGTCATTGTCCGAAATTGCATTTGTAATGTCTGTTAGAAGTAATGAGATTTGTTTTAAATTTTAAAAAAATCAAAAAAATCATGCTCAACAATTTCAGCAGATAAAAATAATTTTTAAAAAATATTTTATACTGCGGGTATTTAAATCCGGGTCGGAAAACTACAGAGCGGACACCTCACCGCCTACACAACACTGACTCTAGGTAATATATGTCAATCAAGATGATCCGAGCGAAAATTTCTCGTGTGCAATAAATAGTAAGGTTGGGGGTTTGTAATAGGATGAAGGAAGAACCACCTCATTTTTTTCAATTGTTTATTTGTTTAGTGTAACAGGTACGTAATATCAGTCGACACCAGTGGAGCTGTTTATTAATATCTTTGTGATATGTGCACCTGCTATCTAGCGGCTTTCCTCTCAACTGTCCCATACGGGTGACTTTCACAGTTATTACTTTTGCTCTTTAAGGATTATATTCTTATGAAATTATGTGACCAAAGCAGAGACCTTAATCTTTAATATGATAGCTCATTTATGCACTTCGATTAGATATTAAGGGTGATAAATAGCTCATGATAAAAAAAAAGTTACTGAAATAATGATAATTTTGCCCTTTAAAGGTTGAATTCAGAAAAATTCCTTTTTTAAAACATGATGTGACCATGGTGGAGACCTTAATATATAAAATAATAACTCATTTATCTATATCGGTTTGATATCAATGGAGATAAAAGACACGGTACACAAAAACGCGTTGTAGGAAATTGATACTTTTTCCCTTTTAGGGACGAATTAGGAATAATACCTTTCTTGAAATATGATTTGACGGAAGCGGAGCCTAAATCTCTAAAATAATACCACTTTTGTCGATTTCAGTTATATATTAAGGAAGATAAATATTTCCTGAAAAAAAACAAATATTTGCATTATGGAAATGATAATTTTGCGCTTTAAGGCCCGAATTCCGAAAATTTCCTTTCATGAAATATGATGTGACCACGGCGAAGATCTTAATATTTAAAATGATACGACATTTATCTTTAATGGTTAGATATCAAGGGAGATAAATAACTCTTGACACAAAAATGCATTTTAGATATATTGATATATTTAAATATCAAATTAGGAAAAATTCTTTTCTTAAAATGTGATTTAACCAAAGCGGAGACCTTACTCTCTAAAGCAATTCCTCATTTCTCGATTTAGATTAGAAATCAAAGGAGATAAATGGCTGGTGAAAAAAATACTTAATATAAATAACGCTAATTTTGGCCTTTAAGGGTCGAATACCGAATAATTCATTTCTTAATTTATGATGTGACCACAGCGGAGCCATTAATCTTTAAAATGATACCTCACATATCTGTATCGGTTAGATATCGAGGGAGATAAATGGTTCGTGACACAAAAACGCGTTGCAGAAGTATTGATACTTTTGCCCTTTAAGGGACGAATTCAGAAAAATTCCTGTCGTAATATATGATGTAACCAAAGCGGAGATCGCAATATTTAAAATGATACTTCATTTATCGATTTAAATTCGGAATGCAGGGAGATAAAAATGGTTTGTGGTACAAAAAAACGTATTTTAGAAATTTTGATATTTTTTTCTTTTAAGGGTTGGATCCGGAAACATTCATTTCTTAAAATATGATGTGATCCAAGCGGATACCTTAAGATTTAAAATGACACCTTATTCATACATTTCGGTTAGTTATCAAGGGAGAAATTGGCTTGTAACAAAAAAAAGAAAAAAGAAAAAGAAAAGCCTTATAGAAATAACATATACTAGATGACCAGTGAAAAGATTTCACGGATATAGTGGTTAGTAAGATTTGTGTTTTGTATGCGATGAAAGAAGAACCGCCCCATCTTTAGCAATTGTTTTATTTGTTTCGAGTAATAGGTAACAAAATACTTACAACATTTTACGAAACAATTAGGATAAACTTTTGAACGCATAAAACATATGTATGACAAACTGTCACTGACTTTAACAGATTACAACTAACCTAAACATCACAATATACAAAGAATATCCATATCTCTGGGATATGTGTTGCTGTGATCGTATCCCGTGAGAACATTTCACGAATAAAATGTTTATTTAGGAATTGTACAGAAAAACAGAAATGTTTCTGTAACAGAAAAAATATTCGAGAAGGTAGTTAATGTTCAAAAGACACACACTTTATTAAAACCTCTGTGATATGTGGTGCTGTCATTTATCTGTAATGTGCTCAATTCTTGTTGACACCAGTAATGCAGTTTATTAATATATCTGTGCCGCTGCTATCTAGAAGTGTCTCATACCCGCGACTTTCATAATTTTGTCCTTCAAGGGCCAAATTCCAAAACAATTTTGTTCTTAATAGATTATGATACCTTAATCTTTAAAATGGTTACTCATTTATCGATTTTGGTAAAGTATTAAGAGAGATAAATGGCTCGTAAAAGCAACACACGTTATGGAATTAATGATACTTTTGCATTCCAAGGGTCAAATTCCAAAAAGTTCCTTTCTTAAAATATAATGTGACTAAAGCGGAGACATTAAACTCTATAATAATACCTAATTTCTCGAATTCGGTTATATATCAAGGGAAATAAATGCCTCGTGACACAGAATGTACGTTATATAAATAAGGATACTTTTGCCATTTAAGGGCCAAATTAAGACAAATTGCTTTCTTAGAATATGATATATTCACAGCGGAGACTTTAATCTTTAAAACGTACCTCATTTAACTAGTTTGGTTAGATTTTAAGGGGGAAAATGGCTCGTGACACAAAAACGCGTTGTAGAACCGTTGTTTCCCTTTAAGGGCTGAATTCCAAAAACTTTTTTTCTTAATATACAATGTCACAAAAGCGGAGACATTACTCTTCATAATCCTACTTCATTTATCGATTTCGGTTAGATATCCAGGGAGATAAATAACTCCAGACACAAAAAACGCATTTTAGAATATTTACATTTTTCCCCTTTTAAGGTCGAATTTGGGAAAATTAGTTTTTTTAAAACATGATGTCACAAAAGCGGATTCCTTCACCTTTACATCGATACTCATTTTATCGATTACGGTTCGGTATGAAGGGAGATAATGGCTTGTGACAACCTTATGGAAATAAAATATCTGACTAGATACCCAATGCGAAAATTTCACGAATTCATTGAAGAGTAAGGTTGGTGGTATGTAATAGGATGCAATAAGAATCGCCTCATTTGTTTCAATTATTATTAATTTTTTTTAGTGTAATAGCTTCATAACAAAAGTCGACGCCAGTGAAGCCGTTTATTAATATCTCTGTGATACTGCTTGACTGTAAACTGTCTCATGCGAGAGACATTCACAGTTAATACTTTTGCCCTTTTCATTCTTTATTTTTAATGTTGCATGAGTGTAGATTTTAATCTGTTAAATGATACCTCATTTATCGATTTAGGTTAGATATCAAGGGTGATAAATAGCTCGTGACATAAAAATAGTTTATGGAAATAATGTTAATTGTTCCTTTATAGGTCGAATTTCGAAATATTCCTACCATGAAATAAAATGTGATCACGGCGGAATCCTTAATCTTTAAAATGATGCCCATTACATCGGTTAGATAGCAAGGGAGATAAAAACGGGTTGTAGAAATATTGATACTTTTACCCTTTAAGGGTTGAATTCTGAAAAATGCCTTTCTTAAAATATGATGTAATCGAAGTGCAGATCATAAACATTAAAATGACACCCCATTCATAGATTTCGGTTAAGTATGAACGGAGATAACGGCTTGTGACAAAAAATCCAAAAAACCTTGTAGAAATAATCTATGTGATAATGACTTTGTAACTGAAAAAGTTTGGATTTTATTTTTGGCGCGAAGAAACGATGGTGCCATAGACATGATGTGGCCTCAAAGTCATGAGTTGAGGTAGACTTATACCCTTCAACATATATCATATATTCAGGTGATTGAAATCCGTATTTAAAATGCCTGATGGCACCATTTGTGGGCTTTAAAAGGTTCGTAGTTGCTTCGGATTAAGCTTGAATAAGAAATTATTTGAAAAATAGACCAATTAAAATTTTCTAAACGAAGTTATGATTAGAGTTTGAGTAGGTAACGAATCGTTATGTATTGTAACAAATTTAAAATAACAATATTAAATATTATGTACTTATATTAAAATGATCTTCAAGATAGATAAACAAGTGGTTAAAGATTATTTACGTCTTCTCATAGCTATACACAACTTTCTTTTTCTTACATTCGCATCTTACGGGACATAAAATTACACTTTATTAGGTGCATGTCTTATCGTATTTTTGCACATAGGTACAATACAGTATGTATAAAATTGTTTTCGACCTCCTTCCATATCGAAATTAGCTATAAAACATAAAACTATTGAAACATAATACTCCACAATATACATCAACGTAGTCGTGTACAAATATTGCTGCCAGCAACATTCATATCCCGGAATGACCGCGAAAATAAGATAAGAGAAATCAGGGCCAGAACCGATTCATTTCTGTACTCATTTTTTCCATGAGCGATTAGGGAGTGGAATAGAAAGGATTTACCGGGCGACTAAACATAAAATCCGACAGGAGTAGCTTTCGATAAAGTACTCCGGCCATCCTGATCTGGTTTTTCCATGGTTTCCCCGGAACGCTCCATGCGAATGCTGGGATGGTTCCTCACAATAGCCCAAGGGCGCCTCCTGCCATATCCCGTATATCCCTTCCAAACCATTACCTTTCCGGATAGGTGCAATGCACCCTCCGCCACACACTTTTAGTGAATCGCGGAGTAATAGTAATAGTAATGACGTCACGGCGCAGCACGCCAAATCAGCGTCTATATTGTCGGAATTGGATTGCAGTTTTAATATATTTTTAATGTTAATTTTTAATATTTTCTTCAATATTATATTTTTGTTGTTTTATAAGTGTAAATAATTGATTAAAAATATAAAAATAATACATGCATATACCCTATTATCCATTCAGTACTATCTTGCCCCCCTCCACCACTACCTCTGCCGCCCAGTAAGGATTGCAATCCCGCAGTGTTTTCAATCCCGCGGGATCCGCGCGGGATTTGCGCCAATCCCGCGGGATCCCGCGGGATCCTCGCGGAATTGGTACAAACAGTTTTTTAACGCGTATATTTAAAACATAGTTACTTAAAACGTTAATAAATTAAATAATAATTAAATTAATAAATAAGTTTTAATGTTAAATGATAAAAATTAACAGTTAACAATATTTTGATTGGCAAAATGACATTAAAACTTTTTAGCGTGTCTTAAGTGTATTTCGAGGTTTTACATTTTTGTTTTTTAATCTAAACCAATTTTTAAATAAATAATAAAAAAATGGAAAATATTCAGTGTTAGGTCATATTACCTATGTGCCTTACAATACATCACATAAGTTTAAAAATATGGTTTGCTTAATGGCCAAGTTACCAGAGATTTTTTTTTAAATTCTAAATAAACGTTCCATAACACCGAGAAAAGCATTCCATTTCACAAAGTGAAGTAAATATACTCTGTAAAATGTAGACTTGGCTCAGAAAAAGATCTCATAACTTTTTGTCACTGTACAAGCACGAAACTTGGCCTTTTTTTTTGCGGGAATCATTTTTATATCTCCTGATTCCTTGATTGATATTACAGTTGATTCAATGTTATTAAAAGAAACTACTCACCAACACGTAAACTGTCAAGTATTTCAGATTTACTTATGTGGCGTAACAAAGTTTTTAGAGTGGAAATTATTATTTTTTAGTAAGAAAAGAGACCTTCTCGGCGAATGATTGCAGTGAAGTCCTCATAGGTTGTATCTCCGGATATCATTGCAAACACATGAAATTACACACGTGAGGAAGGCGGCGGAGGCAGACGTCGAAGTATGGTGTTCCTACAACATAATTCGTCGATCCACCCGTGAAAATTTCATTATAACTTTTTTTACCTTTAGTCGAAATAATAACAAGGAGAAGAGGGGTTAATCGAAAGCCTGAGCGGCACATGTAAGCAGGTGGCTTTCGTCAAAGAAACGCATTGAGGCATTGGCCAAAACAACAAGAGTCATAGGATGTACAATTTCCTTTTGATAGCTGTTAAATAAATAGGTACGCGATCGTTAAAATTACGATAACATTAGTTTCATATCAACGAATAATCAAATTTTCAGCCGCAAATTACGAAATTGTCGCAATTACTTTATCTGCAAATACATAAAATGGGAATAATGAAACCGTGAATAAAAAACTGTAACCGTGTAGTTCAGATAACGTGTGCGACACTTAAAAAATAATTATATAGTTAGAAAATCGTACTAAATACGCACCATAACTCAAATTACAGAAATGTGTACTGGAAACAAACGTAAGTTTTGATGAATACGTAAAAGTGTATTTATTTACTTACGAATGACGAAGGTTGACAAAAACAAACGCTTGTTCACATGAGTCAAATGCCAACTGCTCTGGTACAGGCAAACAGTGCAATACATCCGACAGAGACCGAGTGGGGCAGCGAGTCACGCAGACTGACACGCGTTTCCGCCGGAGTTTGCAGATTGCGGATCCGCTTAATTTTGTGCGGGATCCGCCAGATTGTCTAATGATGCGGGATCCCGCGGGATTGCGGGATCCCGCTTTGCTGGATTGCAATCCCTACCGCCCAGGTCTTGCTAATTCGCCAAGCGAGCGTCGGTGTGATCACATCTGACCTTGTCATGCGTCTCATCTACTTGAAAAAATAAGGTTCAAAACCGAAATATTGCGTTACACGTGATCGTTTTTTCTTGTGTTAGTCGTTCCCAGCTACCAGTGTCTGCGGTAAGTGTTGGGTTGAATTACCCTATCCTTCCTTATTTTTATTGCCTTAAAGCATTTTTATGCTCATTATTATTACCGCTACATCTAAATTGTGACTCAAATCCAGGAGAAGATATCAAGCTTTACCACTGATCCTTAAAATGGGATCACAGAAGCATGAGAAGAACTGTGGGCAGCAAGAACCCTCTCAACGCTTACCAGCTGCATATAATACTGAAACAACTGTTTGGCTAGTAGTGTTGGAATAACCAAACGCTAATATGATAATTCGCAGAACACCTACTAGAACATAATCACCAGCCCACAAACATAGCAACAGACATGCAAATACTAACCATTAATAATAGCAAACCAAACTAACGTTTCAGGAAAACTACCACATTCAAAAATCACTGGCCGAAGAAAAGAATAAAATAAATGAATACACGAACCTGACGGACCCAACACTATAGACAGTACTTAAAACGAAGTAAGAAACACAACCATGCACCACAAAAAGACACAGCAAACAACAATAATAATAATACACTAAACACACCGAAATAAGCACAGAGACATTTAAAAGCGCGCCACCCACCTAGTAAAACCATAAGCCAAACGATAAACGAACCTGCTGCTCAGCGATGTACATTACACACTAAACTAATGTAAGCCATCACAATATCTATAGTGCAGTGTAAGTAACACGAGATTACTCATAAAGATGCAACAAACAACTGCAATGCAAAATACTGCTATTACAGATAAAACTGAAGCAGGAACACGATACAGTTATAAGCCAGTGTGAGCATGTAAGTAAGATTATATCTGTATATATCTTAATTTTCATATGTAAAATTGTAACACAGAACAAATTTACTTAAAAGTCAAAACTGCTGAAGATGCTTCAGAGAACGAATTGAAACGCGTACGGAAAATAAAAACAACATATTCAATTGAATCGGCGTGAAAATTATTCATAAAAAAATTGATGCTAATATGAAAATTTGAACATCAGTTGGAGTTAACTCAGTGCGGCCAGTCTTTAATTTAATTAATAATCAGCGTCAATGTCCAAATGCCCCCAACCATGCAGTGAGAAGGTGTAACTGTGGACTGAGGACACCATCCAGCCACAGTTGCAAGATATTGGGCCTTTATTTTATGAGCGTAGTGTGATGAGTATCTGTTTTGCCTCGTGGCGTTGCAGCGACGCTGGGCGCGCTGTCGATGGGCGCCGTGATGGGCTGGACGTCGCCCGCCACCGAGCTGCTCAAGGCGGAGCTCGGGTTCAGCGACGAGATGATCTCGTGGCTGGCGGCGGTGACTCCTCTGGGGGCGCTCGCCGCGATGGTGGTGATGGCGTTGACGCTGGACCGCCTGGGCCGCAAGCGGGCCCTGCTCATCCTCGCGCCGCCCTTCGTCGGTGGCTGGCTCGTGCTCGCCTTCTGCCGCAGTGCGCCCCTCTGCATTTTCGGCCGCTTCGTCACTGGCCTGTGCGGTGGAGCTTTCTCCACGGCGTCGCCCATCTACACCGGAGAGATAGCCGAGAAGGAGATCCGGGGCGTGCTGGGTGTCTTCTATCAGCTCATGCTAACAGCAGGTATAAACATACGTTACTAGTTCTAGACAATTTCAGCACCCGCGCTTTCTTTATTCCAATGATTCTGTCACAGATGTACGCGAGTGATAAAAGAGCGTAGCTTGTCCAATATTACTTAGGAAAGTTTACGACAGCTCTCTAGGGGGCATCCATAAATTACGTGAGGTGTTTATCCGGATTTCCGGACCCCCCCTTCCACTCTGGTGAGACTTCGTGAGATCTGGTCCGACCCTCCCCCCCTTCCTCTGGTGAGATTTGGTCCTCCCTAGAAATCGCCCTCACAAGTTTTTGAGACTTTTTTTTTAAGGTCTCACCCTTCCAAAGCCGGTTACACCCCCCACTTTTCGATTAAATACCCCCCCCCCCAAAATCGAGTTTCGCTTCATTTGTAGACTTTTTTTTCAGCTAGCTCTACAGTTCAAAAAAATTTCTAAAACCTCACAAGATATTTCCGTTGACCCCTCCCTCTTGGTGAGACTTCGCCCGACCCCCCCCCCCCACTATTTCACCTCACGTAATTTATGGACGCCCCCTTACTGACAAGATAAAGGAGATGGGTTCACTGGAGTTGTGCGATGCAGAATGATGGGATGACGTTAACGCCGGAGCTCCGCTGTATGTTGAGCGAAAAATTGGTGTAGTAAGTGTACACATTTTAAACATTGAAAATAGTGCTAACTATTTCCTTACCTCTTAATTCTTAAATCTGTGCTATGAAGTGACCCTTTAGAATTTTAATAAGTAATTTAACGGTTCTGATTCATTTGGTGATAATCTTTGACGGAGGCATACAGAATTTTGCTCCATGTTTTTGGAATTTTTTTCAATAGCTGTTGACTTGACAAATGACCTATAGATCCGATTAACTGACAAAATCTGGGTATCTGATTCGCCATTTAACCTTGAATCTGTACTTGCGTCTGGTAGCGATAAATGTGGGCGTTCACGTTTGTTTCCTCAAATTAGTTGTGCTTTCTTTCACGACATTATTGGCATGATATTTGGATAAAAATTCTAAACCAAAAATCACATCACAATAAGAGTTTGAAGTTGAAACTACATAGATTGGGGCATTCCCTACAAAAATATCAACACTTTTCATTCCATAAGCTTTGATTTCTCCATTTGCTCCTAACCCCGTAATTTTCCAATATTTCGGACATAGCCCCTGGATACCACAAACAGCCTGTATAAACCTACACTGCTCGCCTGTATCTACCAACATTTTACACATTTCTCCTTCATTAACAAATGTTTTGATTAAATCCTCTTAAATCTATAGTGGGACTTTCCAGTGGACAATTTTCCATCCTTGATTCATTTGAGTTCCCCTTTACATTTCGTGTACACACATATTTTTACTTGAAAATCTCTCTTTGGTAGGTCTGTTTCTAGCCATACCATTGCCGTGCTGTACAGGCGCGCTTCATAATTATACCTTTTGTAATCATTTCTCCATTAACATACACCATTACGTCTCTCCCTATCGATTCTGCCATGAAATCTTACATTACTATTACTTCCTCGGTATCGGTAATTATTTCCCCCATATAATTCCATGAGTTACTTGACCAATATTTCCTCCCTTAAATCCTCTGTTCCCCGATTACATCTATTGTTAATCCTCCCACAAAGTCTAACATTACAATTAAGCTTATAAAAACAATTCGTTTGCAAATGTCCATTTTCTCCGCAATGGTTACAACTTGGTTTGACAATTTTACTTCCACTTGATGGATTTATTTCTACCTGCTGAAAAGTTACTGCATGATTCACAGCTTCTGCAAGAGTTTCCAGTTTCGGTACACAAACATTTCAACCTCTAAACCGCCTAGAAATGATTCAAGTCCATATAAAATTGCAGTATTATGGTCTGGATTGTCTTTTTTTTTTTTACTTATGCTTTAAGCCTCGTCGACGTCGAGGTCATTAGATGCCGGATGGGACTGGGGACAAGGAACTGGAAGGGACACGGCAATGACCTTTTGAAGGAAGCATCCCGCTATTCACCTAGAGTGATTTGGGGAGACCATGAGTGGATTTTCATTTAAAATTAATGTGTTACTGTTAATTGATTTAATTATACCAGAAAATTTTTCCACGTTTTCTCCGGGATACCTCCGCAAGTTACGTAAATTTCCCCTGTAAAACTGCATTGTGTTTTTCTAATGAAACCTTTGAGTTAATTCAGCATTGAAGCTCTCCTATGTCTCACAGTTTTTACAGCTTTCATCATAAAGTGGAACGTCTTATCTATCAATCAATTAGAGTGAATTAACATCATAACTAACTATTAACTGGCTGGATACAGTTTGATAATCTAGCATATTAGCCTAGAGGCTTATCAGTTGCACAGGTTCCGTTATGCTGTATTTGGCTGCGTCAACTGATCTCGAAACAGGCTTACAGTTTTTTTCTTGCTTGTGGCTTTACGCCTCGTCGACGTCGAGGTAATTAGACGATGGAAAGGATGGGGTGAAGGAAGGGGAAGGAATTAGGCCATGACCTTTTGAAGGAAGCATCCTGGCTTTCGCCTGGAGTGATTTGGGGAAGCCATGGAAACCTCAAATCTAGATGTCCGGACGGGTATTTGAACCCGCGTCTTTCTGAATGCGAGGCCAGAGCGTTACCGCTCTCCCACCACGCTCATTGGCTCACAGTGATGTCATTGTTTTAGGCAGAGATGGTAATCGAGTTGGATACAGTGTAAGAGCAGATGGCGCTACTGATTACGAAACGGATAACCTATACGTTCTGTATATAGCAGGTTTATACACAGACCAGTTTAATAACTGTTACGCACCTAAGTGTTAAGTAATTTAAAGTATCCAAGTTCTCTCCTGCTAACAGAATCATGGTAAACCTAATAGTGACATAAATTTTCAACCAAAGAAATGAAGTAACTTAACTTTTCCCCTTCTTTTATCGACAAGAATTGCCACCGAACTAGTAACCATTTGTAAATGAATGTTCGCCTTAAAGAGGAGAAGAACGCTCTTCACGCCTTACTATTTAACTTTAGTCTGTCGAACTGGTTGCTGAAAGTTCGTAAATAGAATGATGAACGTCGAATGCTCGAATATTCGCAATCTCGTAATCCAACAGCATCACTTTTTTGCTTCGCGTCACCAATCCCGACTTTCTCTGCTGCTCATAACTTCGTACGAGCCACTCTCAAATCAATTGGGAACGTCTGAACATTACCGTACGCGGACGTCCAAATTAAAAATGTTCATCTGTACTCAAAGAACGTTTCATATATCCTCTTAAGACATTTCATTCCAGCCGAGGGGTGTCTTTTACAATTTACTTCTGGTACAACGCTAGTTGCCGAAATGCGAGCAGCCCCTTGGCCAGATGTTTGTGACATGCCAAGGATCTTGGCACAAACAGTTTATCTGAACATAATGAAATTCTCTAAAATATCAGTCGCATGCTCATACGATTAGCGATGATTATTCCTTGCTGCAAGTCCAGACTACACGACCATTGGTTCCACTGTGAAATAAATATCGGAACATTTTCAGTAATTATAGAACGTTGCCCAGAAATCATATATAACACCGGCATAGAGTTCCGGGGTCACCTGTTTGTGTCTGCCGTTGGCGATGAAATTTTTAATTAAGTGTTGCGTTGTCTGAATTGTATGGTGAACGAAATTTTAGATGTCAGAATACATACACTGGTAGAACCAAAAGAAAACACTTGCTCGCTGTATGCCTTCAGCAGGTCAATGCCGTTAAAAAAAAAAAAGTGATACCGCCTTCATCTTGCTCCAGACATTGCGTATCGAAATGCATAAATTAGTAGGTTATAGTTGGTTAATGAGCAGATGTTACTAGCCAACTCACCAAAATTTCAGCTGATACTATTAAGAATCACTAAACTTGGCTGCCCCTAGTAGCAAAATAAGTCTAGCTGAAATAGGAACAAAAAAATATATTTTCACCTGATTTCACTTGTTACGCGCAGAATTAAAGAAAGACTTGATAATTTATTCATTTATTTGATTAATAACGAAACATGGTGTTTTTACCTTATTTTTAATTCTGACGTCAATATAGCAGTTTCACAATTAAGGTTATGATTACAGTGCAAACGTATTCGCGTAAACTATCCTACGCGCGAAGTCTCCCGAATTCGCGCAAGAAGAAATGGTTGATGGGTTTTTCAATTTTCTCACGATTAAAAGAGATTTTACCTAGTAGTCTAGTAAAATTTATCAGAAGATGGGACTCGATTTATGAAAATTTAAGAACATGTTGAAAGTTTTTCGATTTTAACATAGTGAGAGGCAGTTCTGGATTAAATGAATATACATAAATCACCCATTGCGTGAGTGTTTTCAAATAAACATTCCCCTTTCTGCGACATTTAATGCAACATGACAGTTTGTAATTAAACATTTCTTCCCCGCGAGAAGGGTTTCGTTTCAAATCAGATTTCATCAAAAACGATTTTAAGAGATATACACCATTAACTACACTACACCGTATTTTTTTTATCTTCTGGTAGTAAAGCTCCATTTTCTAACTGCTGTCACAGCCCGGATTGTAATATAATGGATCGGTAGATAACCTCTCTGCCTATACGAATTTATGTATGTTTGGGCCAACTAGGACCACGTTCAACCTAGCTTGAATTTTTCTCTAAATGTGTATGCATCGCGTTACAACTTGGATTGTTAGTCCTATAGGAGACCTACAGTTTAACTTAGAATCTGAACTACGGAACGTTCTGGCGTAGCTCAAATGATCAAACATAACTTTCAAAATTCTTGCACCTGCCGGGATTCGAAACGGGGATCGGAGCAATGACCTTTTTAAAAGCAAGTGCCTTAACCACTGAGCTACCAGTAAGCAAATGCACTTCGTACTTAAATCAACCTAATCAGAATGACATTCTATTTTTTTTTTTTTTTTTGGTACTCTCCACTTTGCTATCGGTCCTATTTCCAACCAATAAAGTTATGGGGAGAAGTAGCATCTGAATTAAATGTAGGTAGTAAGTAAATGAGTTTTATATAAAATTCGTGCGAATATGTTTGTACTGTAATAATAACCTAACATAGTATAACTCTTTGTTTATTCGCTTATGCCGAATACGATTTTCTACGCCATTTTTCTTATTTAGCTGTTTGGTTCTAAGCTGCAAATGGCCACAATACACTCACTGACCGAAGACCATCCAACCTTAAAAATAACCATATTAAACAATTCACAAACTCCAAGTGCAACCATAATAAATACACAACAATGCATTGTACATCACGCTCATTCTCCTGGAGATATATGCTACAGGCCTTAATTGGTGTACCAGTTTCACCTGTACAACTACATTAAGAATAAAGACAAACTTAACCATGTGCGCTGGACGATTTATCTTACGTACACAATATATTTTTGAGACAGGTGAAAATCACCTGTTGGTCTATAAACATTTCGATATTAATTTTTGTTCGAACGTTAGCTTCCCTGATCTCATAAGATTTCTTAAACTTGCCGAGGTTTGCGCTGTTGCAGGCATCCTGTACGTGTACGTGGTGGGCAAGTGGGCGAACCTGATGTGGCTGTCTCTGCTGTGCGGACTGATCCCCGTGCTCTTCTTCGTGCTCTTCTTCTTCGTGCCCGAGTCGCCGCTCTTCCTGCTGGCGAGGGACCGGCGCGAAGAGGCTGTCGTGGCGCTACGCTGGCTGCGGGGAGGAGATCCAGAAATCACCACCGACCTCACTGAGATGGAAGAGGTAATACGCAGCGCGTGCTGTTTCACATCATAGCCTCCCTGTTTTGACAACAATCTATCCTTTAACTTTTTTCCAAGAGAGGAAGTTCCAGAAACTCCAATGATACGGTTTGGTAACGCTGCAAGTAGTGTTGGGATGGGGGGGGGGGGGATACATAAACTCTGGAATGATTGGTATAGTTTTCCTAAAAAACCTTAGCATACCATATTCTAATAAAAATTTTAAAAGAATTTTTGATCGATATTTTCGTAATCGAAATCGATTTTTTGTTTTGGTAGAAGCTTCCACAAAAGAAGGTATAAAATCTGAACCCAAATATTTTTTGAGTCAGCCGGTTTTCATATTTCATTCGATACCCAAGAAGGCAATCTAAAGAAATCTTCCCTTCAACACCCCTCCTTCCTACCTCTCCCTAAATCTCTTGACATAATTTTTCCCCCTCTTTCCACTATTTTTTGAAATTCGAGTACAATGATATGGTCTTTTTAAAGTTAGTAAGAATTAATATATTGTGCAATTAAAAATTTCGAAGTTTTTTTTCCCAAGTTCAAGAGGGTGACGAACGGACGATCAGACAAAATTGAACAAATCCATGAGAGATCCGTTATTCACTCAGAATATTCGGAACCTAAAAATTTTGATAATCATCTATCAAACATATTACGAGTAAACCTCCAACTTTCGTGAACCTTGTACTACAACACTGCGTATTTAGTTTATCGATTAGTTTTCACCACTCTACTTGATAAGGATGCTCACCGCTCTTTGCTTTCACCAGATGGTGTCGTCGTCGAAGCAGCGGAAGGGCAACGTGAAGGAGGTGGTGACGTCACGCGCCGTCGTCAAGGCGTTCGTCATGGGGCTGGGCCTGCAGGTGTGCCAGCAGCTCTCGGGGATCAACGTGGTCATCTTCTTCTCGGTGCCCATCTTCAAGGCGGCGGGCAGCACGCTCGACCCCAGCGACTGCGCCATCATCGTCGGCGTCGTGCAGGCAAGTTGCCACAGACACACTGTGCTCTCATCGCTTAAATCGAGGCGCGGCCATTCGTATCTTCTCTTGACGGAAGGGTGGCGATGAGCACTGAGTATTTCTCCTTGGCATTAATTGCTAGTGTCAATGTTTTGTTTTTTGTTTCTTTTGTGCGTGTTCTGAGGTTATTTGTCAGTTAACGAGCAGATTTTACTGTCCTTTTCGCCGCCTGCTACAACCTGTGTAGGATTCTGATAATATTCATAATTACTGAAGTTCTGCCCCTCATTGAAAATAAATCCATTATAAACAAAATAAAGATAGTTGTCACTTGATTTCACCAGAGAAGCACCTAAATTAAAGAAAAACTCATTGTACGTTTATTACACTCAGGGAGAAAACATGCTATGAAAATGGAATTTATTTAGTCTATAGTCCGCTCTTTCACGTTTACCGAATGCACTACTCTGTGCACAGATTTCCAAGTCCAACCTGTCTATAATATGTTATTCACTTTTTTACTCTCTTTGGTTCTGTTTTATACGTCATTACTTCACTTTACCCATTATTATAAAATCCCGACTGACTCGCAGACCAGCCAGTATTAAAAGATCGCTCTGCGTACCATTTACTCAATTCTAAAACAAAGAGTCCATTTACAAATAAGCTTAAAACCACGACTCGAATATAAACAGCTTAAACTAGTAAATATACCGTACAAACTCATATATTACAGTTACGTTCCTTGAAATAAACACTACAGTGTCGAACTACTGCTGCAGCTCTGTCGAAATTAGTTGCGGGATCTAACTTAGAGATTTTGTACATTCTCCACAGCATATTCATATTTGGAAAGCTTACATCCGCTTAATGGAATAGACTAAAATATCCAGGCTTCAACGACAATGTTTAGTATTTCGCTACAACTCAGTAGATGATAGAGGTTTTGGAATATTGTTCCTGCAGTGCTGGGTATGATCTTAACTTTCTTACCAGGATCGCGGATATTACAATTTGGCCAATCTTCTGAGTATTTTTCACCTCTTTATGTCTTCTGCTCTCTTCTTCAAAAGAATACCTTATCCAAACATCTAGAAATCGTGGTCTGTTTGCAAAATACTGTTTGGGTTGTGGAATGAACTTATTTTCGGTTGATCGGTGGGCGAGTTCCGGCTTAAGACAACACCCAATTGTGATTGTGTTGTGACGTCAGCGTTCTTTGCAAGCAATATGCCATTATGACTGATTCCAGCTCAAAAATACACCTGGTAATAGAAAAGTTATGGACAGAATAGGACTGGTCTAGAAACTGAATGCCATTTTTGAGAAATAATTAAGAAACTGGGATGGTAAAAATGAAACGTTCTTCTTTTACGTCTGTTGTTGACCATTACTTCGATCGCTTCACTGAATGAACATTCTTTTCTTATAATGTTCACAATCATTTTATGCTCACCTACTCTCGTTAGTTACTGCGTTCGTGTTTCTAAACTCCCATTTTATCCATTTTTTCTATTTCCAACTTTTCTAAAGATTTTCTTGTTGTGTTTCATACGGGATGGCACTCCTATCCCTCGTACAGCCATTCAGATTTCGGTCTTACGTGATTTTTTTTTTTTTTTAACTGCTTTACGTCTCTCAACAGAGAGGTCTTTCGAGACGGGAATGGACTGGGGGAAAGGAATGGGAAGGAATTCGGTCATGGCCTTTTTAAAGAAGCATCCCGGTATTTGCCTGGAGTAATTTGGGAAACTATGGAAAACCCAAATCTGGATGCCCAGACGGGGATTCGAACCGCCGTCCTCCCGAATGCGAGGCCAGAACGCTAACCGTTACACCACCACGGTCGGTGTGATTTACTGAAATCTCTTCGAATCCTTCAAAAATGTCAGTATAGCTCTTAGCTATAATATCTAATATACAAGTCATAAAGCGCTGATTAATAATTGTTTCTATTTTTCTTTGCCATTCTTTACTCGCCATGTTAACAATACACGAAAAATTTAGTCATTACGCCTCTTACATGCCTATTAAGTGATGAATCGTCGTCAGTCTTAGGATAACTTGTGGTATAGTCACGTATTTTTCTGCATGCGATGAATTAATAGCAATTTCAATACAATTCTACAAATATATATCAAAGTAAACTAAAAATGTATTCTTCATAACTTGTAAAAATATTAGACGTAGATGCTTTTAACATTTGTTGTTCAAATATATTTGGGACAAATTTCAAGTTCGTACGGCGTACTGGGGTTTTTGAGATAGGCATAGTAACAAAAACTAAAATATTAAACTCTCGCCTATATTTTTTTAGCGAATAGAAAGTTCCCTACTTGACGAACTTGAAACATCGATACCCCAAACGCTCGGGTGGGATTTTCTGACGCTTTTTTGCTTAAATGGGCCTTCCTCGCCTAGAATATAACTTTTCAGGATTTTGAATACAATATTAATTTTTTGAGTCAGCAAAACACAAGTCTTGTACAAATTTGAAGTCTGAAACTCATTTAGTTTAAGATATAGAGGCTTCAACAAATGTACAGAGAGCGGAGCTATAGCAGAAGAGTACCAAAAACAGATGCACTTCCACTGAGATGCAGAACAACTCTTTAATCTGTTATATCATAAAGAAAAGTCTTTGGTAAAGCTCAATAACGTAGAGTAACTCAAATCAAAGTTTTAATTGCAATTATTTCAGCGATTTCGAATTTTGACCCCCGCCTTTGTTATTTTGTTAATCCGAAACAGAATAATATGTCAGAAACGTTAGTTTTTCAATTTGTCACTCCTTTGACCCACAAAAATCATCAACTTCCTTTAAATCTACCAGATTTAAGGAGCATCTTCGCTACAAATGACGCATAGTAAACACTGCTGGTGGGTGATCAGGCTAATACCTGACAATTGGAAGGACCTGGGTTCAAATCCTCGTCCGCCACTTAGATTTCGGCTGTTCAATATTTCCCTAAATAATTTCCAGCCTATAACCGCAACCTTTCAACGGCGAATTGCTATGTCAATAAAAGTTAATGAGCGTGAGCATCAATCTAAAGGGGCGTTCCAATGGCGCGTCCGTCGGCACGTGCTAGGGAACGCCTGTCATATTTGCCGCATATGCTAGCAGGTACGGCGTGCCTCGACCCACCGCCGGGCGGTAGAAGATGAGAGGCGCGTACTGCCTTCCACGCGCCGTGGTAATGAGCCTTTAATGTGACGGGTGTTGCTTGTTGCAGGTGGGATCCACTGTTCTGTCGGCTTTGCTGGTGGAGCGTGCTGGGCGCAAGGTGTGGCTGATGCTCTCGCTGGCCAGCATGGGCGTGTGCCTGGTGGTGCTCGGCGTGTTCTTCTACCTCAAGGACGGCGGCGGCCACGAAGCGGTGGTCGCCCGCATCGGATGGCTGCCGCTCGTGGCCGTGTGCGCATACCTGCTGGTCTACTCCCTGGGAGTGGGTCCACTTCCCTGGGCCATCATCGGCGAAATCTTCCCCAGCGAGATCAAGGGCGTCGCCACCTCCGTCTGCGGCGGCACCAACTGGGTGCTCGCCTTCATAGTCTCCAAGACCTTCAACAACCTAGTCGAGGCATTCGGCAGTGCCATAACGTTTTGGGTGTACGCTGGTATATGTGCCCTTGGTACCGTATGGATTGCCTTCTTCGTAGTCGAGACCCGTGGCAAGTCACTGGATCAGATACAGAAGGAGATGGGAGGACACTGAAAGTGCAACGTAAAGCTGACATATCATCGACAACGATTTTGGGACTTGACATTGCCATACGTGAGATGATTGAGAATCCTTCGCCTTTTTCTTTAAAAAGAAGAAGAAATGTTAGGTTCGAATGGCCATTCTTCTTGCATTTTTTGATTTCACGATGAAATCTCTTATCTTCTTGTAAGATCTACGCATTCGAATTACAAGGAACGCAGTGGCTTCTGGTTCGCCGCTATTAAGTCACTTAGTTTTAACAGTATTTTTATGCCTGTATAACCACTGATTGGTGTCAATCTTAATAGTGTTTAACTCTCAATCGACGCTTAATGGATGGCTGATGCTTTGTGGTATAGACAGTCCTTGACGTCATCTCATTTTGGTGGAGAGAACTCCGATTGATTTTAACTATGCCATCTTTTCTTTGAACATTAGTGTATGACCTTTAACTAAAATCTGCCATAATTACCATTAATTTTCACTTTCAAGATCTGTCTTAGTTGAATGATTATTGTCAATATTGTATGAATTTTATGTTTCTTGTTTGAAGAAACTTTACTTTCTGCCACAATGTTTCCTCCTCGTTTTATAGTTGGTACCACGTTCTACTGAATTGTGGCTTAATTTCTTCAATTTTAGGGAGATTTTTTGAAACAATAATAGAGAGATTTGTTTAAATTCCTATGTTGTACGTTTCACACATTACACTAATCTTTATCCAGTTTCTGTCCGTTCCCTCCAATCTTGGTTTTCCTGTAGCATCTTATTCGTAGAAATGAGTTCACTTTGTTCTTTTCCGAGACAAATGTGCTCAGGTAACTGATATTCTTTTCGTTTTGAGGCTTGTAAAATTCAAACAACTTGTAACGTATTTTGCGGTTAATATAACTACGGCATACTTTTGACAGTTAAGGTGAGAAAAGATTATTTTTTAGTTCGGTTTTTAAAGAAGAATACGTTTTTCTGAATGGCTGGGGAAAAATGTTTCTCTGCAGTTAAAGAAATCATTGATGAACTTCCAAAAGTATGTCAAGAAAGCTAAACTATTTTTTATCATTGTCTTATCACTGACTTACTGAACGCTGATTCTGGTTTTCTCCTTTCAGCTGTATTCTGACTGAGGCCCAGTAACTCTGTCGAATGAATGTGGAGTAGACTGCCTGTGGGTTGCAGTGGTCTGGTGGTTCGGTGATTTAATCGTCTGACTGAAGATCGGAAGGTCCCCACTTTGAATCCCTGTCTCGGTGGGGAATTTCATAGGACCTTAACCCTAGCTTCACCTCTGACACAGCTTGCTGTATAATGTGAAGTACGCCAGAACGCTTCCGTGGTTCCGTTTACCTAAACAGGGTAGGATTACCGGGTTAGTTTAGGCGGCAACAATAGGGAAGAGGTTGCACAGTCGATAAAAAACCCTGCCACCAGATCATTACGATCTCACGACTTTAATTCTTAGTACCTGGGTTTAGTCTTCCAGAATTTTATCGCCAGCGGAGGTCGGGAATGACTTCTTAGGGAAACTCACCCACCAGTCAAATCGGTGCCTGGGAGAAAATTCTTCAAACGTGATGCAACTGTAGCGTTTTCTCGACTATAGCGCCCGATTTAGCATGAGGAATTCGTAGGTCTTACGTTTGTTCCAGTTCCAACGTGAGGACGTCTGAAGATGGCCACTCCGGATCATCTACTACTAGCGGACTGTGAGAAGTGAGCTGCCTCTGCTGGCAGGGATGGCACGCCTCTATTCGTCACCCAGTCGCTAAACATCAAACGCCCGGGTAGCTGGAAAGACACTAGGCAACGTGGTGTGGAGGTGGCTGCGAGGTGGCGAAGGTTAGACTGTGACGCGTGCTGATCCATACAGTTCGACTGCATGGCGCACCCTACAAAACCACGGGCTATGAGAAGCCAGTATGACCTTATAGTCGGGCCTACTACACACTGTCTTCTTCTAACTGGCAGCTCGAGGTCGTGTTTCCCGTACCTCATCTCACCACCCCTTCCCGTTCCTACCACCGATGTGTCCAGGCAGGCGTGTGCCAAATTTCCCCTTCCCATGTAAGGGTAAGTGGAACGGGGATAGAACAGATAGGCCTTCAGCCACCTGTGTTAAGTGAACATGTTATAACAAACTTGACTGCACAGCCTTAACGTCTGTATACTCAATCTTTTCTCTTAAATCTGATTTGAGATTTGATGCAGAAAGAGTGTGATACACATCCACAGATTAATAGAAATCAAAAGAGTGTTCAACCCAGTGCGAAATCTCTTTCTGTGTCTTCTGTAAACGTAATCTCATTTTATTTCTTTTTCCTGGAAGGAAAGAACTTTTTCGTTGGAATTATTTTCTTGATACTTGTAATTAAAGTGAAACGTATCATTGAATAATGTATAAAACTTTTATTAAAGTTTGTTTTATATTCCATTTTCAATCTTTTTTTTTTTATTTGTGATTTAAATTACCCATTTTAGGCTAATTCTATTTTGCACAGGAGGTCGTAAAATGTAAGTATGTAGAAGTTGTGGTTTTAATTTCATTATTCAGAGACATTGACTAAATCCCATAGTACGTAAGAGGTTACTGCCTTAAGACAGTTCTTCATATTCTCGGAGAAATGACACTATGCCAATGGTATCGAAGTATTTAACCAGTTAGTTCTAGTTTTATTGTATACTCTTAAGTGAGTTGGTGACACGTTTAGTGTGTTGTTTTGATGTGACAGGAAAGAAATGCCTTAAACCAGGTGTCGGCGTTTCCAGTTTGCTCTTTCATCAACACGGCCGCAATGCTTACGTCTGTCCACAGTCTACGGACGAATCGGCAGCCTTCCATCACCCCATAAACATTTCTGATGTCATACAGACGTTTTGTACGTTGTGTGATGCTTAGGGACTATGCACTCCGGCCATATTTTTTTTTCCTTACGGCTTTACGCCTCGTCGACGGCTAAGGTCATTAGAGGCGGGTTGAGACTGGGAACAAGACAAGGAACGGGAAGGAATTTGGCCGTGGCCTTTTTTAAGGAAGCCTGGAGTGATTAGGGCAAACCATGGAAAATCCAAATCTGGATGCCCGGACGAGGATTTGAACCAGTGTCCTCCCGAATGCGAGGCCAGAACGTTAACCGTTCACCCACCACTCTCGGTGTCATGAAAGCGATCAAGAAACTCAGAACAATAGTGGATCGTCGTCGACCCTTAACAAATTAGAACAGAAATAGCCTCAAAAGAATAAAACAGACTTTTCTAGATTTCCACTAATTTTTTTTATCAAATTTTCCGAATGATGTTTCTTGGAAAGCTGTTTAGTGAAAAGTACCAGATTTAAAATAGGTTTTAGGCCTTACTTTTCTCTCATTGGTTTATGGGAGGAAAACGGTTAATAAATAATGAAAATCGTTTTTATTTGTATTGCTTTACGCCTCGTCGACGGCTAAGGTCATTAGAGGCGAGATGAGACTGAGGACAAGGAACGGGGAGGAACTCGGCCACGGTCTTTTTGAAGGAAGCATCCCGGCTTTCGCCTGGAGTGATTTGGGGAAACCATGGAAAACCCAAATCTGGATGCCCGGACGAGGATTCGAACCGGTGTCAACCCGAATGCGAGGCCACAGCGTTAACCATTCACCCACCACGCTCGGTGATGAAAACCAACTGCTGCTAAGTAATAATGTATGTTCCCATAATTTTCTGCTGGAAACGTGTTCACAACTCTTCAAATATTGAAGGCTGGGTGAAAGGAGTAGGAGACAACAGCACAGAAAATCATAGTTCACGTTGTAACGTAACAATTTACTTATTTCCTTGTTGTTACTTGAACCACATTATCTTTTAGGGTTGAGATTGATTACGAAACTGGGTTTTGCAAATGAAATAAAGGCAGGCATAATTTATTTCAACACGAAAATATAAAAATCCAATTTTTTACGAAAAAGTATACGTTTAGGGAGAAATGGTCTTGGATATAAACAATGAGATTCTATTATACAGGGCGTTCGCCGGGAAACGCAACCCACTGTTAGCGCTACAAGGAAGAAACTGCTCCCGGCGAGCGAGCGGTCAGTTTCCGGCATTGTTCGACCGTCGGCCGCGGACTATTTCATAATAATTACGCTTCATAAACTTCATAAACTTGTGTGCTAAGCATTTAAATGTGACGTAATTCATTAGCTTACCTTATAAAAGATGCTGGAAGTGTTGACCCTCTTGTGTAATGCACATTTCACATCTTCTGAACATATTTCGAGGCACACGCTGCCCTAACTGACTTAATGTTTTTTTGGGTGACTGTTCTAGTCGAAAAGCGATATCGTCAATTTTCTCCTCTGTGAGAATACGGTTGACCGACAGTCTCTTTTTGTTAAAAAATGAACCCGTTTCTCTTACTTTTTTAACCAGACGCAGAATTGTTGATTTAGCTGGCAGTAAAGCGCCTGGAAATTCGCGACGAAATTTACTGCAACACTTTTTAAACGACTTCTTCTTCACATATGTATCGTAGAGAAATATTCTTTGTTGCAAACTGTAACGTACCATAATTTTACTCACACTCAAACACGGTACAGATTAATAAGAGTATGAAGCCCCAAACCAGCCAAACCGCAAAGAAACGTTTATTCACAGCACTGATTAATAAGAGACTGAAGTCACAAACTATCTACAATGCAAAGAAACCGTTCTTAACAATGTAAGGGTCACTGCACTGCACTGTTGGGGCAGCGGAGGTGTTAAACAGTGCGGTGATTCACGGTGCCGTGTGGCGGAAACTGCTGGCGCGACTGACCGAGCAAGTTGCCGACGGCAACAGACTGGGAGGGTAGCGTTTTCCGGCGAACGCCCTGTACATATTTGTTTAAGGGTCAAGAATTGCTTTGTAGATCATCTCGATTAATAACTTTCTCTTAATACTGATCGTGACACCAGATGATGGCCAGATACGTCAAAAAAAGCTGTTTTTTTTTTTTTTTTGCTTATGGCTTTACGCCTCTTCGACGCCGATCATTACTAGCGTGAAAGGACAGGGGGGCAAGGAACGGAAAGGAATTCGGCCATGGCCTTTTTAAGGCACCATCCCGGTGTGATTTGGGTAAACCGTGGAAAATCCAAACCTGTATGCCCGGACGGAGATTCGAACCCGAGTTCTCGTGAATGCCAGGCCAGAGCGTTGACCGCTCACCCACCACGCTTGGTTAAAAAAAAAAAGTCATCCCTTATCGTTCGAAGAGCGAAGAAACAGGGTATCAGTATGACACCTTGTTTGCAAAATCTTATCTCTGCTTTCATTTCTAACCTAGCAAATTTGTGGGAAAAGTATTTCAGTGGAGCTGTAAATGAAAAAGAAATTTCGCATGTTAGCAAATAAATTCAAGCAGAAACCGTATCATGTTTGCTCAAGCAGTCGCAGTCCCAGTCTGAGGCTTGTGGTATGCGACCATCCAAAGCGCGGCTCTTCCCTGCAGTTTCTTAACTCTGAATTGGTACAATACAATTGTTCAGAATTTTGTCTATAAAGAACAGCCTTGAATCAGATTTACAGACCACCAACGATATGTGTTAATTCCACTTCATGTTTCTTTATACTGTTATAGAACGAATCATCTTTATCAAAGACTCAAAACATTACTTTGTACTCACGAGCAAGGCTCTTCATTTTGTTTCTTATACGCATTAAAATGTATTGTATTTAAAATAAGCGGTTATTTATCGCGCAATATTAAAAAACGTAAAAAAGCATATTAAATCCTTACGCAATCAGCAGCTCTCAAATGTCGTCGTAGATAAACTAAGTTCTCACCCAACAAAATTAAACTGCTATAAACATTTGTTTCCAAGACTGTCCATAAAACTTATGAAAAGAAGAGTTCTACTTAATGTTTAGTGGTGGACGCCTTATGTAACAGCTACATTTTGAAACTGAATTTGGAACATTGGCAATACAAAGAGCTCTAGTACGTTTAATTTAATCCATCATCACGTGTGCTTCAGTCATATCGTAATATTTATCAAAGCACCATGCTTAACTAAAACAATCCATGGCCTAGAATTGATCCGAACGGCGATAGTCAATATTTGGGTAAAAACGCTATTCACTATTTTCACGCAACAGGCAAAAACCGATAGCGGTGGTGTAACGGTTAGCGCTCTGGCCTCGCATTCGGGGGGACGCCGGTACGAATCCCCGTCCGGGCATACAGGTTCGGGTTTTCCATGGTTTCCCAAATCACTCCAGGCAAATGCCGGGATGCTTCTTTAAAAGGCCATGGCCGAATTCCTTCCCATTCCTTGCCCCCATCCTTTCCCTTTCCCTTCTCTAAAGACCTCGCTGTTAAGAGACGTTAAGCAGTTAAAAAAAAAAAAAAAAAAAAAAAAAAAAACAGGCAAAACTTGATTTAGCAGTGTCATCTACGACTTAGTGCACCGTCCATTTAAGAAATCGTTCACCTATTAATAAATGTTTTGTCATACTACATACGCTCGAATGTTTATAGTGAGACGAAGGTAGTATATACTATATTTTATATGTGCTGATCGCTTTCATAAATTCAATACAAAAAATAAAAAATAACATTAATCTAGAACTTAATACATGGCAGGGAGCAATGGACTCCCACATGGCGCTAAGAGTGTTAGTGCAGCGGGGAAATGTATTTCTGCATTAAGGAAATCAATAATTGTAAGCAGAAAAATAAATTTTAACTATGGGTTGCCATATAAGTTGCGTTCACAGGTAGCGTAACAGCAATAAGCAATCTTGAAATTACGAATTTCATTCAACTTGCAAGGTAGTAATAGGTTTCCAGAAAGGCTTCACAAATTGTTAGAATGAACCCATTGTCACACTACTAAGGACCGTGGATTAACTGCTGCCTGAGATCGAAATGATGTAGTAATTATTGTAAAAGGAGCAGAAATACAGGAACTGAAGTCACTTACCGATTCAGATATTGTGGAACCCTCAATGCCAAACCTTTACAGGCCTGGAAACAGTAGCATACTGGCCTGGTATTTCTTGAGTGTGTTTCTATGTGCTGTAATATGTGAATAAATAAATGTAATGATTATTGTTAAGTATAATGTGATATTGTGTGATGTGAATATGATGAAGAGAGAAATAATGGGGTGAAATGCTAGACTATCCCAATAATGACTGCTCTTCGGACAGCGAGACCAAAAGTCTAATGACCCCATGCGACAGACAATCACCGTCATTAGTGTCGTACGCCTTACGCACTGTGGAAACGGACTACAACCACTTATCCTACCTGGCTTTTCAACCCCTGAATAATCAAGACCTATCCACCAAGAATCTGGGCAGCTAAAAGAAATGGTAATAATTTTTTTTTATGTTGACGAAATAGATCTGAACAGATCAGAAAAAATGGCAGATCTGGGTGGTGGTACCATGTATATCTTCCAATTTTAAGCCTTGTTCAAACATCTCGAGCAGAGCCAACATCAGCCAACAGACCCACCACCGATGAAGTCCAAAAAACCTAGTTCTGGCTGCCCCGGATTCCGCGTTTCATGGCAGACAGGATGTCCCTTCTCTGCGAGCGGAAAACGACTAACACCAATCAGAACTAACGGAAAGTTGTACTGACGCAACGTGGTCGCGGCTTACTTTAGAATCACAAGTGTAAATATGTTATATCGTT